>JAEHOE010000151.1:0-294543 GCA_016858145.1 Edaphochlamys debaryana
GGCGGCGCTGAGGGGTCGGTGGGGGTAGCGGCCTGGCGGAGGGCAGGCGGGGCGGGGCGGGAGGGGGCGAAGGAGGTGGGAGGGGGCGGCGGCCGGGCTGCCTGTAGGGGCGGGGGCTTGGGCTGCCCCTTGGGAGGGCGGAGGGGATGGGCTTGGGATCGTTGGGGGCCGAGGCTGGGGAGAGAGGTGCTGGAGACCCCAAGGTACGGTGGAGGGACGGGGGCAGGGGCAGGGGCCGCGTCGCACGTGGGGCGAGCCGAGGCTGCCGAGCTGCTGGGGGTGGGGTGGGCGGGGACTGCGTGCCTCCGGGTGCGGAGAAGGGGAGCAGGGCTTGGACAGATGCATGAGCAGGCTGGACGGTGCTGCATACAGGGCTGACACGTTGAGTTGAAGAGTTGAAGACTGTGAAGGCAAGGGGGCGGGTGGAGAAGAAGGCAAGGGGGCGGGTGGGGAAGGACCACAGGGGCCTTGCAACAAGGCGGTACTTCTTCGTCTAGAGCGTGGAGACCGTGAAGGGGGAAGGTGGGGAAGAAGCGGTGCTGGAGATACGTACATATACAGATTTCACACGATTCAAGGGCGTGTGTTTGGTTGTTGGACAGGCGGAAATCCTGCAATGTTGGTGGCGTTGAATACGTGCAAGGCGGACCTGTGTGGCGGGGGTTGCATGGACGGGGGCGTGGCGATGGAGGGGTGGGTTCTGTGCTCGCAGGGGCCGTGCAGCGTAATCCGGACGACGACGAAGGGGGATGCAGCTGAACGCAGCTAGGCTGTGCGCAACGCAACAGAAAGAGGGAGAGGCAGAGCGACAGGCAGGAGCAAGCAGCCGCACGGGTGATCCTAAGGGCCGCACCACGCAACGCGTTCGGACACGTCACTGATGGCGGTGGCGATGGAGGGGTGGGGTACAGCCGACGTGGACCCAGATACACCCACTCCTATAAGCTGGACTGCTTGCCACTGCTAGCCCGCACACAGTTTACTCCCTAAACTTGGAAGCAGCACTCGAGCATGCATGCCGACTTCTAGCCTCAACCTCTTCGGCCGGGCGCCACGAAACCGCTGCTGTTCTAACAGGTGGTCTAGAGCGCTCCGCGCTCGGCCTGCCGCGGTTATGGCGAGCGCAGCAGCTCCGATCGCCGACCGCGATGCAGTCGCGCTGCCGGCCGACCAGCGCGCCAAGTGGCTCAGCTACTACGCCAACGACCTGACCAGCGCACCTTGGGACACGCACGAAGTATCGTCACAGTTACGCTCGTACCTCTGCGCCTGCCCGGCGTCGCACGGCGTCCAGTCCTCGGATGGTTTGCGCGGCCCGTCGCCACGCCACGCCGCGGCGCAGGCTGTCAGCGCGGAGGGGACAGCAGCCACGGCAGGGGGTGGCGAGGTCTCAGGATCAGCCCGTGACGCTGCGGGGGCAGGAGGGGACGGGGCGGCGGGTCCCCACCTGCACGTGTGCGAGGCATGCGCGCCCCTACGCCCGCCGGCCTTCCTAGCATGGTCGCGCACACGGAGCCCGGTGGCCTCCCCTTCAACGGCCTCGGCCTCGCAGCGGCTCCCTTCCTCGCCCTCCTCGTCTTCGGCTCCGCCGCTGTGCCTGGAGCTGTGCTGTGGCACTGGCGGCTCTCTGGCCTTCCTGCACGGACTGGTGCGTGGGGGAACCAGGGACCTCGCCACAACGGCCGGCCTACATGGCGAGGGCAAAACCCCAACCTTGTATCTGCTTGCCAATATCTGCGTGTCCGCACAGGGGATGTCGGCGGTGGGGGTGGAGCTGGTGGAGGCGGCGGCCCGCCTGGCGGCACAGCGGCTGGCGGCGGCGGGGGCGGCGGCGCGGGGCGGCAGCGACGAGGCAGCGGCGGTGGAGGTGGTGCCGATCCGCGAGCCACGCCCCAAGGACTCCACCACCGCCTCCACCAGCCCCGCACCGCACGAACCGATAACGACGGCAATAGCAACGGCCCCGGGGGCGGGCCCCAGTGCCCGGGTGATGGCGGGGGACCTGTTCGCTGCGGGGCTGCCGGCGGGAGCCTTCGCCTTCGCATACGACTGCCAGGTGGGGGGAAGGGCGGGGGGAAGGGGGCAGGGGGCGTAACGGCTGGCCTGATACCGGTATCCTGCAGGCGGCTCAATGGCTTCGGTTGGGTTTCATTGGCGGGGCCCCCTGCATGACGGCTGGTGGTGCTGTGGCAGCGCTTACCGCTGCTCCACCTTCGCTGGTGACATGCGGGATGTGTGCCCCCTGCGCCCTGGCCGCGTGCAGGGCCTGCACGCCATGCCCCCCGCCCTGCGGCCCGCCTACGTGGGGGTGCTGCGGGCGGCGCTGGGCCCCGGGGGGGTGGCGCTGCTGCTGCTGGGGCGGGACGAGGGGGCGGAGGCGGAGGCGCAGGCGAAGGCGGGGGGCAAGGAGGCGGAAGGGTCGGGAACAAGGCAGAGGTCAGAGGAGGCGGGAACAGCGGAGAGGGTCGAAGGGGCGGCGGGCGTCAGGGAGGCCGGGGAGCAGGCCGCCGGGAGCAGGGAGGACGGGGCTGCCGAGGACGAGGGGCAGGCGGTGGAGGCAGGGGCCGAGAGCGTGAGGAAGCGCAGGCGGAGCGGTGGCGAGGCGGCGGAGGCCGCGGGGCCGCCAGCGCAGGGGTCAGGGGGGCAGGCTGCGGCAGGTTCGGGGCGGAAGGGGCCGGCCCTCTTGCGGCGCCCCGAGCTGGAGGCGCTGTTTCCGGCGGGGGAGTGGGAGTGGCTGCGGTGCGAGGCCACCCGGTTCGACCTCACACCCGCCTATGCGCGAATGCCCGCTCCCCCGCCCGCCTGGAGCCTGCTGGTGCGGAGGCTGTGAGGTTGCCGCGGGGCCTCGCGGTGCGGAGCGCACGAATGAAGCTTGTAAGCAAAAGCAAATCTTGTCCGGGGGGATTCGAGGATGGCGGCACCCAGTCGACCCAGATCAAGGCGTCAAGGGGCTGTCTCACCCGACCCAGTCAGGCCAAAATGTGCAGCGGCCAGCCCCGTCATGGATAAGGCGCGGCTATCCGGTACGGCTTGAGGTGCAGGTAGAGACTGCGAGTTCATGGCCCCCACACACATCGAGCAGTAACACGGACTGGAGCGCACTCTGCGCACTGCACCTCTTCGACTAGCATCTCTCTCTCCTTGAGGTCTTACACTGTATAGCACATCACATCACCAGAGCTTACACCACACTCGATCCCTGCCTCAAACAGCACCCGTTCCACTGTTTTATGCGTATATGAATCCCCTGCCTACGATGCCAGGAGAAAGCCCCTAGCGGGTGCTGACGCCCTCCGCAGCCACCGACCAAATCGTGTGCACCGGCTTATGCACAATCCCACTTCGCCGTCCCCAGCCACAGACCGCCCAGTCAGGCCATGAAATGAAGCCGAAATGCCACACCGGAAGCCATGCTCGCTCCCTGCACCTTGCAGTCGGCACCCCTCGGTATGATGTGAAGTTCCCTTCCAATTCTCAAACCCACATCCCCCGGCGACAGTCATTTCACGATCTCTGCCTGAATCCCCTGCAGTCCACCCCACCACTCAACCCTGACCAGGCACTGCGGGCAGCACCTTCAGCTCTCCCCCCGCTGGCCCCTCCCCCGGGCGCCGCCTCCACGGGACCCTCGTCCTCGCCCGCGCCCCCGGCCGCCCTTGCCCTCCTCCTTCTCCACCTCGCCAGCGCCTGCCCCCGCCGGCAACCCTCCCTCCGACCCTCCCCGCCGCTGCCGCTGCTTCGCCTCCCGGGCTGCCCCCTTCTCCTGCTGCCCCTGCCCCCGCTCCGGCTGCCCTGCAGGGGCCGGGTCCTGGGGCGCCTCTGAGCGGGGGTGGCGCTGGTAGACCTCGCGGGGTACATCCGGGGGCTGAGCCGAGCCTGGAGGCGGGGAGGCGTCCAGCTGCTGAGGGCGGGGCTCCGCCTGGGGTGGTGCCTGGGACGCCCCTTGTGGCTGTTGCTGCTGTTGCTCCGCATCCCGGCGGCTCTTGGGCTTGCGCTTGCGCCCCTTTGCGCCCTCCGCGGCCCCAGCCTGCGCCTTGGGCCCCTCGGCTGCGGCCTGAGCCTGGGACTCGGGCTGCGGCCCCTCCTGGGGCGGAGCGGACGGACCCTCCCCTTCCCGCGGCTGGGCCCCGGCCCTGGCGGTCTCGCGCTCGGCCTGCCGCTTCTTAGCCGCCCGGCTCTTGCCCGCCTGCAAATCCCGCTCCTCCTGCAGCCTAGAGCCCGCCTCCGCCTGCGCCTGGGGTGCCTCACGACCGGCCTCCACCCGCCCAGCTACAGCTGAAGCCCTCGCCTTTTCCTGCTGCGCCGCAGCGCCACCAGAGGTGGGGCCCTCGTTAGCCGGCGCCGGCCCCGGGTGCTGCTTGGCGGCACCGCGCTCGCGGCTTCCCCTCGCACTGCCCGCCTGTCCGCGGGGCGCCTTGGGCGGCCTGCCAGCTGCCGCAGATGACCCCGCGGAGGGCTCGCCAGCAGCAGCCTTATCGGTTCCCTCGGTCGATGCCGCCTTGGTGCCGGTCGCAGGCTCGGAAGCCGCCGGCGAGTCACGGCCGGCGGGCTGAGACGGGGCGACGGCGGCGTTGGCGGATGACGTGGAGGAGCTCGAGGCGGCGCGGGGCAGCGCCGCCGCCGGCGGGCCGGGCCGCGAGGTGTTCGCTGCCGCCGCTGCTGTCGCCGCCCGGACCGCCGCTGCCGCCGCCGAGGCCGCGGCGGCGTCGGTGCGGGGCGAGATCATGACGGCAGTGTTGGCGCTGCTCTCTGATGACTTGACAACAGACCCTGACGAGGAGCCGCCGCCGTTGCTGCTGCTGCTTGGCAGGGCGGCCTTGCTGGGAAGGGCAGGTACAGGTGGTGCCGGGGCGGCAGCGGCGGCGACGCCCGCAGCGGTGGCGGCAGGGGCTTTGGCCAGGCCGCTGGCCCGAGCGACGGCCGCCGCCGCCGCCGCAGCTGCGGAGGCAGCGGCGCTGCTGAGCTTGGGCCTGGGCGCTGGCAAGGACTCCGCACCCCCAGAGCCCCCCGCAGCAGCAGCATCCCCACCGGCCGTTGCTGGCCCCGGGGCAGAGACCGCCGCCGCCGCCGCCAGGGAACCGTTGAGGGTTCGGCCGCCCGCCCGGCCCGCGTAGGCCGCTCGCTCCAGGGCCAGGAGGACCGGCAGAGCCGAGGCGGCACTCCGGGCCACGCCTCCTCCGGGCATCCTGGAAGAGGGCGCAGGGGCCGCCGGTGCGGGGCCAGGTAGCGCTGCCGCTGCCACCACCACCGGTGCCGCAGACACATGTGGGTCGGAGGAGGGCTGCGCCGCCACTGCCGCCGCCGCCGCCTGCCGCGGGGCGTGCTGCCGAGCCGACCCGTTGCTCGTCCCGGTGTCGTACCGGGCGTAGCTGACGTCATCCTCGCTGCCCGGGCCGGTCCCGCTGCCGCCGGCGCTGCCCGCATCCCTGCCGTCACGAGGCCCGCGGCCGCACTGCTCCGCCGCCGGCTCCCCCCCCTGCCCTGCCTTGCCGTCGCGCTTGGCCCCGCCTCGCCCCCGGCCCGAAGCACCCGGGCGCTCGGCGTCCGCATTGCCGCCCTTTGCGGCCCCCGCAGGGCGGCCTTCCAGCACATTGGCCTGCTTGGCACCGGCGCTGTTCCCTGCGCCACCCTTGGAGCGACCGCCAGGAGCGGAGGGCGCTGGGGCGGCCGTGCTTGCCGCTGGCACCGCGGAGGTCTCAGAGACGGTGGCGTCAGGAGGAGCTGCGGCTGGCGTGGGGGTCGACGAGGCACTGCGCGGCCCGCTCGCGATCTGGGTCGGAGCGGCACCGCTCACGGTGCCGTTGGCGGTGGTTGTGGAGGGAGCGGAGCTGGCGGTGGGGGGAGCGGAGCCGGCGGGGGTGGCGGCGGAGCCGGGTGAGGGGCCGTTGGCGGCGGCCACGGAGGCCGCAGGGGGCTGGCCGTCGCCCGTGGAGCTGCGGCGGCGGGACAGCAGCAGCTGCAGGGCGCCCACGGGCGTGGCTGCCGCTGGAGGTGCAGGGCCGGAGCGAGGGGCTGCCGGCGTGGCTGTTGCCAGGGGCCTGCTGGGCGCACAGGGAGCAGCCGGAGCGGGGGCCGAGGCCGGGGTTGGTGGGGGGGCCGCGTGTGGCGCCGGCGCTGCCCCGCCCACCGCGGGAGCTGAAGGAGGAAGCGAGGAGGCCGGCGCAACCTGGATGGGAGGGAAAGAGAAGTGGTTCGGAAGGGCGGAGTTGAAGGAAGATTATGTGCATACTACATGCTTGCTCCAGGCCGTGCTCCCAGGCCGTGCTCCCAGCCCCCGGCGCTCACCTGCACAGTGGGTCGGGCCCGCATGCAGCCAGACACGCAGAGCCCGGGCCGGACTACAGCAGCCACCGCCATCGGCCCCTCGGTCCCCTGCAAAGGCACACATGCGGAAGAGGGTTACACGGCAATCTCGTCACCTGCGTGCCAAGCGAACCCAGCGCACATTCGCTTGACGGCTCCTAGGGGGGCAGCGCATTACTCACTGGCCCGGCAGGACTCGACAAGGCGTCTAGCTCGTGCTGGGTGGGGTCAAAGGGCTGCCCGACGAGGTCGTGCACGCTGGCGCAGTTGAAGGTGCGCAGGGCTTCCTCCAAGTGCTGTGTTGCCGTTGTGATACTCTGGGGGTTGAGGCAGGTCAGGATAAAAGCATTGCAAAGCTCAGGGGAGGTGGCCGACGGGATGAGGGGAAAGTTGCTAAGGCGTGGCAAGACTGGGGCCTCTCTGGGCCTCTCTGGGGTGTCCGTGCGTGTTCCTGGCCCCGCAGCCAAGGCTTGACTCTCACCTTCAGATGCGCACAGTCCTCGGGGTGCACGCCCGCATCGCCAGACTGCAGGCATCGTTTTGCGGCCCACAACTTGACGATGGCCCGCCAGCTGTCGATCACGGCCTCCGCGGCGAGCGTTTCCGCTTGGCCGCCCTGGAATTTGCCTCCCATTTGCGCTTCGGGGGACGCTTGGCCGCTGGGCCCCGAGCGCAAATCTGGATGCTGCCGCTCGTGCGACCAGCTCAAACGTGTGCTGAACTACATATGCAGAGTGAGCTCAAGATAAACAAGCCACCGCGGCAGGGAAAATAGCAAGGACGCAGAAAGTTCTTCCGAAAGACGCGCTTGGAGAGTTCCGCTGCTGGGCGCGTATACAGCTCAAGGCTCGAGCGCTCGCTAGAGGTTAGTTGCATATGAACATTTCAGGCGTAGCTACGGCCCCAAAGCTCAAATCAGAGATGGACCCGTGAGGCTGCATTTGGCGGGAGCCGTGAGCGCGATACACACACGCCCCCCGACGTCCCCCCCTCCCCCTTTGTCTTCCCCCCAACCCCATCCCCACCTGGCCTGCAAGCTCCCTAGCTAGTACGTCTCCACCTCGGAACATTCGGCCCATAGGAAACCCCCTTCCTTCGCCTCACGCGGTGCACCCCGGTCCGAACTGAACGATGCCTGGTCCAGACGGCATGTTGGCCTGCGCAGCTCTGCACACGAGTGTGCACAGTCCGTATCCTCGCTGCCCCCGCGTCAGTCGTCACCCGCTCCCCGGCAGCACCCCACAGTCCGCAATCCGCACGTCCGCAAGCGGCCGCCCCGCCGCCGCCTCGGCCGCCTCGGCCCGCGCGTCTGCCTCCGCGTCGCCCTCCGCCCCGGCCCCGGGCGGCCGCGCCCAGGCCCCCCCGCCCTCGCGCCCCTCCGGCCGGGTGGGCAGGCGCGAGAGGCGCTCCAACACCTCTATGCCCTCCAGCACGCGCCCAAACGCCGCTGCAGGGAGGAGGCGGCAGCAGGGAGACAGCAGGGTGGCCGTGGGGGGATGGGTAGGGGTCAGTTGCACGGGGCGCAACGAAGGGGAGAGGAAGGGAAGGCGGTGGAGGGGATGTGCCTGGCCGCAGGCCCTGCAGGGGCGACAGGCGGCCCCACCTGCTTTCATGTAGCCCCGGTCCAGGGCGGGAGTGGTGACCAGGGTGAAGAAGAACCTGGGGGGCAGGGTGACGAGGGTCACAGTTCGCTGTGCCTTTCCCTTCCGGCCCCATATATACATACCGGAGTTCCCCCTTGCGGCCCCCCTCCCTTTCCCAAGTCAGTGCACGCCTGGGTTATCCCCCCCTCCCCTTCCCCGGCTGGGTGCCCCTCACTGGCTGCGGATGCGCCCGTCCTCGTCCAGCACCATAGACACAGTGCCTTGGGGGGGAGGGGGGGAGGGAAGCAGGTAGAAGTAGCGAGATAAGAAGAGACAGAAGTCGGGGGACAGGTGCGGGCCGCGCGACGCCAGCCTCCACGGGCGTGGTCGGCAAGGGGGGGCTGCCAGGCCCGCTCCTCGCCACACGCCTCTCCATCCTCTCGCTCGGCCCCCCCCAATACCCCTGCCACCCTCTCACCCACTTCCCAGCCCTCCCACCTCCCACCTCCACCCCAGTCCACGTCAGCCCCCACGCCCGCTCACCCCTCCTGTGCCGCACCCCGCTGGTCTCCACCCCCAGGGACGGCCCCGTCGCCGCCACGCCGCCGCCGCCGTCCCCCCGCGTCACGTCCCCCGTCCACACGCTCCAGCCCCGCATCAGCCGGTGCACGGGTACGCCCCGGTACCCGAAGCCGCGCGCGTGGGAGGCTGCAGGGGGAGGCGCAGGTTCGGGGGTCGAGCGGGCACACAACAGAAGCCTAAGGCCGAATGACCGAGGCACAGGGCTGCACAGAGCGGTGCCCGGTGGACGTTGTAAGTCGCCCAATGATGTGAGAACGATGGCGAGGAGGAAGGGTCCCCCTAGCAAAACCTCACCGAGCGCAGCGAAGTTCTCTGCGGTGTTGGGCGCGTCGCGGCCGCACAGCCCCACCACCACCCGCCCCGCGGGCGCTCCGTCCACCTCGAAGTCCAGCCACACGCGCTGCGTCACGGCGGGCTCACGGAACACACTGGAGGGAGAAAAGGAGAGGAGGAATGAGGAGTGGATGCGAGGTAAGGGGTGTGTTGATTGAGGAGAGGGCGGAGGTGTGCTGGAACCTGGTGGCTCCTAAGGGGCGTGTGTGTAAGGCTGGACCTACCCGCCTCGCCCCTCCTAGCCCCCTTGCCTTGCGCCCCACTCCCGGCCCTGAAGTAGCAATACCAGCAGTCCGCACCTGTAGGCAAGGGCTGCCGATGCGCCTCCCCCCAGCACCGCGAGGTAGGGCCAGCGACTGCGCAGGAACGCCTCTCCCGCGCTGACCTCGCCTGCTGGGGCAGGGGCAGGGGCGTCAGGCATTCCAAGTTTGGCTTTCCCCGCCGGCTCCCCAGAGCGCAGCCGAGCAGATAGCATTTTAGGGCTTGCCTGTGGGGCCAGGTCGACCGCCGCGGGGTTGGGCGGGGATTTGGGGCCGGCCGCGTGGGGTCGGGTTAGGGCCGCCATGCAGCCATCGCCGCAGGAGACCGAGCGGTGTCGCTTGCGCTTGTGACTGAGACGTGCTCGCTGCTGCTTCAGAGGCTGCTCGCCATAGCGAACCTGCTGATGAGCCACACTGGCGCATCGCAAAGTCGCGATTGACCTGCCACGCCGGACGCGGTGCTTTCTAGCGGGATGGCATAGCTCGCGAGGTAGTGAGCATGGGAGTCACAGCTCAGTGGGGCATGAATCACGAGGTCGGAAGCGATGTGCAAGTCTGCATGTACAGCAGTACGGCGTGCCTCCATGCGGCAGCCTTGACGGAAGGGTTGATTGCAAGGCTGAGTCCGGGATGCGAGGGCGGGAGGCGGGCTGCATAAGGTGTGGGGGCTCGGGAGGGCGGGGGCGAGGATGTTGACACCGGGGGATGCCGACAGGTGCCGACATGCGCCATACCCGCGAGCGACAGGCCCGGGTCTTAGGGCGCCAGACGCCGGTCCCGCACAGCAGGGTACAGGAATCAGGTTACTAAGCAGGAAGCACGTGCGGCTTAATGCTAGGGACACGCGGTATCAGTATACGTCCCGGCTCATGGCCGCCCGAGACAGAGTCCAGAGGGAGCCTGCGGCCCCTCCACCCCGCACCCTGGGCGCGAGGACAGCCAGCCGAGCCGCTCACCACTTCCAACGCTTGGCCGACTCAACGAACTGAGGCGCTGGTAGGCGCTGGTACACTCTGGCGCCGTGCGGGAAGCCGCCAGCATGCGGCGCACAGCACTACCCGCATGTGCATGGCCCCGCGGCCCCAACCAGCCACACAGGGACTTTCGGCGCTTGCCCACACGTCAGTACTAAGTACTTATATATACCATAGCCCTCGCAGGGGACTTCCAGCACAGAGCACACAGCGCTCGGACGCACAACTCTTTTGGGCCATACTTGCTTGCAAATCTTATACAGAGGCAATCCTTCATTGTCCGAAGCGTACGACCAAGCACCAGTGGATGCCACGCGCAGATAGCCCAGGACGGAGCTTGGGGTGCAAGCGGGTGTCTTGTGCAGCTTAAAGTGGCAGCTGTAATTACAGACTGACGGGCGTGGGGGCGTCCAAACGAAGCTAATTAGGGCACAGGGGTCACACCAGCGCACGACACCAGGGATGGGCTCAGCACACTCCACAACAAGAGGGGTCGACAGGGGCCCGGGTCAAACCTCTACGACCAAGCCAGCAACCCGCGCCGCCCTTATGCTACGTGGTTGAATGCGGCTGACGCATGTATATGCTTATGGCTATTTACCACGCCCGGTGGTGACGGTATGCAAGATGAGGATGGGCAGGGGGTGCCGGGAGAAAAGCAGTTCAAATCAAAGATGGGAAGGACCCCAGGCACCACCGCCGCTGTCACCAAAATGGCTAGGTACGTACGGGGAGCCTGGTTAAAGGCGCCGAGCCCACTGCAGCTTCGGATTTGTTAGACCTTCCTACTGGGCGGCGGCCGGCGGCCCTTTGGCGGCGGCCGCTTCATCCCCGGCGGCGGCCGCTTGGTGGGCGATGCTTTGAGGCCCTCCGCAGAGGGCAGCGCCCTGCACCCCTCTGTGGCGTTGAAGGGCGTGAAGGTCGGCAGGGGCGCCGCCTGGGTGGGGATGAGCTTGCCCTGCTGTGCGGCTTGCAGGACGAGGGGCGTGGGGTCGGGCGATGTGAAGATGGCCTTGAGGTCATCGCCCCCCATGCAGGTGATGAAGGGCACGCTGGGCGACAGGTCCCAGCAGTTGCTGACGGGCACCTAGGGGTGGGGTGGGGAAGGGGCACGGGGTAGGGGTGGGGCGGGATGGGGATAGGGGTAGGGTACGGGGCCGGGGGTCATCAGGGGACGGAGGGGACGGGGTGGCGTGCAATGGGCGTGGGCAGCAGCCCCCTTACGCCTCCCTGCTCCCGGCTGCCCGCCGATCGCTCACCCTGGGATAGTAGGCAGCATAGATCCAGCACTGCGGTAATTGGGAAAAGGCACACGTGTCATCCTGGACGGCCTCCACCTCGGGCAGTAACAAGGAGGTGGGTACGAAGAGCAGAGAAGGCAATCTGCCCCCCATGTCGGCGTGCTGTAATAATCTCACCATCTCATCCATGGACCCTGGGCCATAGTGCGTGGTCATATCGCGTCCCTCTCCGGTGTAGGAGCAGGTGGTGATGAACTCGTCACCCGGCAGGAAGGTGCGGGTCTCGGGCCGACCGTCGACTGGGCCCTGGGGTCAGGTGAGACATGTGTAGCCCTTGGGTCAGGGGCTGCTCGTGTGAAACAGGGAAACGCAGCCTTGTGTGGCTGGGGGCAGGAGCTCAAGCATTGCATGAGCATGTGCTGCGAGTCTCTACCCTCCCTTCTTCGTCCCATGCACCCCTCCCTTCACTCCCTACCCCGTCCCCTAAACCCCGCCGCTCGCACCTGGAAGTTGAAGTTGAAGCTGGTGCGCTCGATGGGCGGGAGCTCCACGCCATTACGGATGTGCTGCGTAACTGCTTTGCGCCCGCTCGAGTGCATGTGGAAGAAAGTCATGAAGATGGTCATGGGCTGTGGGAACTGGCTGGTGCAAGCGCTGGGGCAGAGGTTTGGCGCAGTGGAGGTGAGAGGGGCTCCGGGCGGCACGTTGATGCTGTTTGTTCCGAATATGATGAGCCCCATCTCAATCTCGCGCAGGACTGCGGTGTAGTAGAAGCGGAGTCCGGAGCTGTCGTACTGCAAAGAGGAACGGGGCCCGCGGGGGGTGAAACCAGGGCAGGTATGTGTGGGTGAGGCGGCCCGAGCTACTGCGTCTGCATGCACGCATGCAGGACCAGGCAGGACCACGTGCTGCGATGCCCCTGTCGTACTTCGTGCCGTACTCACCGCGTTGTCCAGGTGCTCAGGGTTGTTATAATGTATGGACAGAGTGATGTACTTGACCTCCTGGTCCTTGCCAAAGGGAAGCCCGACATGATCCGGCATCTCCACACGCGAAATGCCTGTGCGCAAGACCGGCATGGGCAAGGGTCTTCTCACGCACCGCACATCCTGGCCAAAGGCAGGTGTAACTTCCTTGCCGTCCGACGCATCGCACCGGTCGAGTCAAGCAAAGCCCCCGCCTGCGCCCCCAGCCGCGGCGCGCGCGGCGCCAGTTGTGCCGTGGCGCTTCGCAGCCCCACCCGGTGCCCAGGCGAGGAAGACGTCGGTGCAGTCGGGCATGTCGGACAGCGCGTTGCTGGTGCAGTCGAACAGCTCGCCCGGCGTGTGCGTTGGGGGGTGCCTGCACGCCCACGTGGTGATGTGGTGCACGTGCGGTGTGGTGATGACCGGCTCGAAGGCGATGATGTGGTACGGCATATCCGCGGGCAGCTCGAAGTTCTTGCAGAGGTACGAGGTTGTGATGGCTGGGACCAGGGCTTTGTCATGCACGAGGTCCACCATCTGCATGGGCAGCGGGCGACACAGGGCGACGCAGCCAAGGCAGCACGGTCAGATTGGTCAAGGCGCTCACTCCGTGGGTGTCAGCACCAGCGGGGACCACGGCACCCACACGGACGGACCCAGACGATTGCTAGTGCCCCGCCAGACGCACCTCGACGTCAGGGCTGGTGAGGTCGAGCTTGGCTGGCAGGGGCCCGGTCGGCCACAGGCGGAGCACCTTGCTGCCCCGGTTCTGGGAGTGGTAGTTGAGGGGCCCCACGCCGTACGCGAAGATGACCCACTGCAGCGTGTCCTTCAGGATCTCCCTGTCTGCTGTATCGCAGCTGTGCAGGGGCCGGCGGAAGGAGTAGATTGTACGGCCGCCGCTCCGGGCCGCGGAGAGGAGTCGGACATCCTGACGGCAGGTGCGGGCAGATTGGGCGTGGGGGCCCGGGTGAAGGGAAAGAGGAGTTGAGCCCGCTGCTAATCAGTGGCGCGGGAAGGGAGGGACCGGCTAGACCGGCGTCGCCTCCCGATAGTTTCACTGCAAAACGGAAGAATACGCAACAGCAACTGGGTGGAGGGCCCAGGGAAGGCATGCCCCTAGCAGGGCACTGCAGCCTTGCCCTTGCCCTTGGGGCACGCATGCATCCTGCCCACCTGCTGCTCGTCCAGTGCGGGCCGCCCAAAGGTCTGGGCCCAGTAGTCGCCCAGCGTGAAGCGGTCTGTGGCCGTGTCGTACTGCAGTACGGCAATGTCAGCAGCCAGCATGCCGCCCTCGCTGATGCCCAGGCCGATCCAGCCCCAGGTGTCTGCGGGGAGGACACGCCGGCGGTTAAGGGCGGTGGGTACACACTCCGTCAACCGACGGACGATCGAAACGTCCGAGCGCGATGGAGCGCGATGTCAAACGTGTACTCTGCTGGAGAACCGTAGCTGGTATCGTTGATACTGGTCGAGTGTGCACTCGAGTGACCGGCCAATTCAAGGGAGCCCCCTCCAGATAACCAGCCCGCCAAATGGGGCGTGCGTAATGTGTTAAGCGCAAGGTCCCCGGGTGCGTGCCATTGCTGCACCGACCTCCATCCAGCTCGACGCCAAAGGTAACAGTGCCATCGCGATTGTCAGTCTTCCAGTGCAGGACGTGACTAGGGGACATCTGCTCGCAGTTTGGGTAATCAGACTTGCTGAAGCTTGCCCAGCATGTCGCCGCGTGCGATACCGGCGTCAAGGCCATGGCCACCACGGCAGCGACAAGGAGCATCACGAGGCGGGTACTGGGGCCATTGCAGGGCCTGCAGCTGTGCGGCGCCATGTTGCTATGCTCAGGGCGCTGGGGCGCGCTGCGGCTGAAATCGAGTCGCATGCGACTCCGCCGTACTCGCGCGCGGGCGCCCTAGACGGCCTAAAGAAAGCAAGAGCAAGTTATAGGAGTACAGGTGATGTAACAAAGCTTGGGGAATCGTCCTAACTTGGGTTTCGGGCGATCGCGGCGGTTGGCAGCCAGCGACCCGCGCGACAGCCAGACGCAGCCAGCCATCCAACGAGTACGTGGAGACGAGTTATGGCCGTGCTAATAAGCGGTAAGGCGTATGCGCTGCCCGACAGCGGCGGGAGCTCCCAGACGGGCCGCCTTTGCCAGGCCCATCGCCCCATAACCCGCGCCTCCCCTCGCCCCCTCCTCTTCTCGGGCGGTTTTGGAGGGCTTCATTGTGCTGCCTGGTAAGGTGACGCCGCATTAGGCTCGCAAGGGCAGGGCTGCGGATAGTTGCCGACCAGTGCAATCGTTGCACTTTGCTGGCCTGCTTTTCGCGTAACTCGTCTCCCATGTCTCCTTTCCCCCTCCTCTTCTCCACCCAACCTCTATCAATCCCAGTTGCCACTCCATGCCTGGCCGCCCTCAACCCCATAGTCAGGCGCGCTCTCATGAGTCGGGAATTTCGATGCATGCAACGTTACCGCAGTTGTTGTTGTTGTTGCACGGACAAGGGCATCAGGCCTCCTGCCCCGCCTGGCCCCACTACCCGTTCTCGGCACGCTTAGGTCCTGTCTTTCCCCGCCCCTCCTCGCCCCTCCCCGGTCCCCGACCCTTCTGACCCCTGGCCCTGCCTCAACCAGAGCCCACCAACCCCGTGTCCCCACTCTGGTCGGGGAGGAGCGTGCGGGCTTACAGGAGAATTGCAATGCAATTGAGTGCACGAGCGCACGACCTGAGGAGCGTGCGGGTTAAACCAACACCTTCAACATCTGTCTATCTGTCCCTCACCACTGCCACTCCCACAAAGTCTAAAGCCCTAAAGTGTCAAGTTACGGGACCCCACCAGGCCACCACGCACGATTCCCAGCGCCGTAAGGAGCGAGCCAGGGGGGGACGTGGGAGCTTGCAGCCAGCCATAGATAACCCTCGACTTCAAGCGCAACTTCGCACGTCACGTATCATGCGTTCGTGCAATTATACATCAGCGTGTTATGATATGTATAGCTGACATGGCAAAAGTAGACGCAGCCATGCTACTTGTCCTGACAAGGTAGGAGCCGGTGAACTCCCTACCGGTAGGAGCCGGTCAACCCCCCAATCCTCCTGAGCAGGGCTGCGGATAGTTGCCGACCAGTGCAATCGTTGCACTTTGCTGGCCTGCTTTTCGCGTAACTCGTCTCCCGTGTCTCCTTTCCCCCAATCCTCCTGACTTAGCCGGCAGCCCCGGCTGTAGCGTGTCACCCTGCCGCCTGTACTACTGGCACATGATCAACCATGAATTCGAGCAAGTTGAACAAGGAGCCCCCGACCCACGCGCCCCAACAGCTAGCTAGCACGTGATTATAGCACCCAATGCGCTCGTCAGAGTCGTCGCCCCATGCCTCGCATGGGGTGGAGCCCCGTCGGTGGAGCCCTCAGACGCCGCCCCTGATAGGACGTGGCGGCCGTGCGCCCCAGCCCGGGTTCTGACCGGGCAGCGCCCTGCACCCCACCGTGGCGTTGTAGGGCGTGTAGGGCTGCATGGGGGCCGCCGCGGTGGAGATGAGCTTGCCCGTCTGCAGCGCCTGATACACCAGCGGTAGGGGGTTGGCCGCTGTAAATATTGCGTTGAGCTCGTCGCCCACCATGCAGGTGTAGAAGGGGGCGTTGGGGGACAGGTCCCAGCAGTTGTTGACGGTGGGGACCTGGGGGTGGTGGAGGGGGCGGGGTCAGGCCAGGAAAGGCGGGAGGGGCTGGTGACACGTGGTTGCCTGCTCGGCTGCTCCTCATGGCTCGCAACCGTCGACCCACGTCACGGCAGCATGCCCGTGCTATGACTGGTGTTCGCAATAGCTCTGGAACCGCGGTTCCCCGCCCAGCACGCCCCCAGCGCGCACCCGCGGGTAGTATGCAGCAAAGTTCCAGCACTGCAGTTGCATAAGCGGCGTTGGAGGGAGGAGGGGCAACGGGTACGGGCGTGGGGTACGGGTGGCAGGGCGCAGAGGTTGCCGGTGGGGAGAAGGGCACTCGGGAGCAGGAGGAGCGGACTAGAGAGCGGAGGCCCACGCAAGCCGCCTCTGCCGGTTCAGACGGTTCGGCACTAGCCGCTTACCATCTCATCGAAAGATGATGGGCCATAGTGCGTGGTCACATCGCGTCCCACGCCGGTGTAGGAGCAGGTGGTGATGAACTCGTCACCCGGCAGGAAGGTGCGGGTCTCGATCTGGGGTTCCACGGGGCCCTGGGGACGGACGGACGGGGCTCGGCGTTGAGCTTCAGTTTTGGCTTTTAGGTTGGCCAAATCTGGCGATGTGAACCTCCACATCCCCCCGCCTGTGGATGCTGCTCTTCACGCCCGGCCGCGCCCGTCGCCCCGCCTCCTAAGGCAGAATGCGTCGTGCCCCCTGCATGCCGTCGCTTGCTCAAATGCACACATGCACACATCCCTTCCCTCGCTCCTTACCCCGCCCCAACCGCACCCCGCCGCTCGCACCTGGAAGTTGAAATTGAAGCTGGTGCGCTCGATGGGCGGGAGCTCCACACCGTTGCGGATGTGCTGCGTAATGATCTTGCGCCCACTGATGTGCATGTGGAAGAAGTTGAAGAAGAAAGTCATGGGCTGTGGGAACTTGCTTGTGCAGTTACTGGGACACCGGCTGGGTACGGTGGAGGCGAGAGGGGCACCCGGTGGGACGTTGATGCTGTTTGTGCCGAACAGCATGAGGCCCATCTCGATCTCGCGCAAGATTGGCGTAAAGAAGAACCGAATGCCGGAGCTGTCGTACTGTGGCAGTACGGCAAGGAGGCGCAAGACAGGGGCAGGAAGGTTAAGGCAGGAAAGGGTGTCCGCCGGTTCATGCGGCAAAGCTAATAACTCTTGCCGTCTTGCCACTGCTGGTACCCAATCGCTTTTCTCAAGTCTGTGCCGTACTCACCGCGCCCTCCACGTGCTCAGGGTTGTTGTAGTGTACGGACAGGGAGAGGTACTGCACATCCTGGTCCTTGCCGAAGGCAATCCCCGTGTTGGGCGGCAGCTCCACTGTCGTGACGCCTACAGGATGGGTGCGCGGGGGAATGGAAGCATCGAGGCCTCCGAGCTCAGACACTTTCCTGCACCTCCCTCCGTCGGCCTTGATTGTCCGCCTTCCCTCCTCTGTCCTCTCTGTCACAAGGAGGTGCCCAGGCGGGGCCCAGCGGGCAGCCCAGCTGGGCAAGCCAAGTGCAGAAACCACGCGGACAACCCGACAACGCACATGCGGGGCACATCCCTAGGACCTCTTCGCCATAATCCCCAATACCGCTGCTCGACACACCTGGGGCCCAAGCGAGGAAGACGTTGGTGCAGTCCGTCATGTCGGTCACAGCACTGCCAGTGCAGTTGAATAGCTCTCCTGGGGGATGCTTTGGAGCGTTCTTGCAAGACCAGGTGGTGATGTGGTGCACGAACTTGCTCGTGATCTTGGCCTCGAAAGCAACCACGTGGTAAACCCGGTCGGACGGCAGCGCGAAGTTCTCGCAGATATAAGTGGTTGTGGCCGGCGGGACAGGAGCGTTGGTGTGCCTCACATCAACGGTCTGCAGGCCACGGTTTGGGGAGGGGCACAGCGGGGGGGGGGGTGCGATTTAGCCTTGTTTACCAAGTAAAGGAAGGCTCGCCGGCACGTGGCCATGAGGCCTGCAGGCGCAAGGTAGGCTCGCTCCAGACGCACCTGGATGTCGGGGCTTGTAAGGTCCGGCTTGGGCGGCGGGGGGATGGTCTGCCACAGGCGCATCCACTTGCTGCCTCGGTTAACAACGCCGTGGTAGCTGAGGGGCCCCTCGCCGTACGCATATACGACCCACTGCAGCGTGTCCTTAAAGATTCGCTGATCGAAGCTGGTGTCACAGCTGTGCAGGGGCCGGCGGAAGGCGAAGATTGTACGGCCGTGGTTTCGGTGGGCCATGATGAGGCGCACGTCCTGAGGGTGCGGCGCGGGCGGGTCGGGCCTGGGGGCCTGGGTTAAGTCCTGTAGGCAACGAGAGTAAGCCCGATGCCCTGGAGACGTAGGGCCAGGGCCGCGCACGGCAAACTAGTATGGGCAAGCAGGGGCCGGAGAAGCCAAGGGCCAGCGGCGGCGTAATGTGTGGCGGTGCGTGGGGCAGACGGCCTGGGCCTTAGTACGAGTCGCACCTGCTGCGCGTCCAGTGCGGGCCGCCCAAAGGTCTGGGCCCAGTAGTCGCCCAGCGTGAAGCGGTCTGTGGCCGTGTCGTACTGCAGTACGGCAATGTCAGCAGCCAGCATGCCGCCCTCGCTGATGCCAAGGCCGATCCAGCCCCAGGTGTCTGCGGGGAGGGACCGGTGGGGCAGGATGCGGGTTGGTTGGGGCAATGTATGAGTCACCCGCGCTACCCGCGAAGGCCGCGCCGGGAAGAACTTCGCTTCCGCCAACCGACACGGCGCTCCGACTGCCAGAACAAAGCGTGTCCTGATGCTAATGCCCCCCTTGATTGTCGCGGAACCAGTGAGTCCAGAGGAGCTCAGCGAAGGGGCCATTCGAACGCGTCGAGTCGCTCGCCAGTTGGCTGAACGTGTCCCCCACGGCTCTAGGTTATGTAGCCATCCCGCGCATGCGATGCGAGGGTGGCAGGTTTTGCGCGAGCGGTCCGCGCGCCCAGCACGCACCACCGACCTCCATCGAGCTCGACGGCAAAGGTGGCAGTGCCGTCGTCGCTGTTGACCTGCCAGTGCAGCGCGTAGCTTGGGGCCAGCTGCTCGCAGTTCGGGTACTCAGACTTGCTAAAGCTGGCCCAGCAATCTGCCGCTTGCGACACCGGAACCAAGGCCATGGCCAGCGCCGCAGCGACAAGGACCAGGGCGAGGCGGGTACCGGGGCCGCCGCTTTGCGACTCGTGTGACGCCATGGTTATCTGATGGTTGTGATGCTCGCAGACGCACTGGGACGCTCACATCGAGCGAATGCACCCCGCCGTACACTTGCCGGGGCGCAGCAGACTGCGCTTCAAAGCAAGCAGCGCTCACGTAGGATGCATTAGACGGCACGATAGCTTGCAATGCTTGTGCGGCGTTCAGGTTTGAGAATGGAAGCGGTTGGTTTGCACGATTTAGTGCACGCAACCTGCAAATCCTGCGACTGTAGTATGTGCAATAATCCCATCGTCTCAAGCGAGGTAGCCAGTCAGGACATGGAGCACGACCGAGCGGAGAGGGCGGACTGCGGCCGACTCACTCGAGAGGAGCAATCAAGTCTGCCGCCGCCTCGACTCTCCCAGCTTGTGCAAAAGGCTTATCACATACACTCTTATCTGATGCTCGGGCCGTTTACTGGTCCGCGCGGTTGACTTTTGGGTTTCGGGCGGGGTCGCGCTTCTGACCTCCGCGTCCGCTACCGGTGGCGAACAGATTTGCCCTTAGATTAACATAGCTGCCCATGTGTATGATAGCTTGAGAAGGCATGTGTCGCCATGGTTGGAAGTTCGCCCTGTCTTCGCACGCACGTCAACGTTTGCCCTGGAAAAACTGTTCGCTTACAGGTATGAGGTGTGATACAAGAGGATACGGCTTGACGGTCTTGTGGCGGGGTCTGTCGCCCTCTGCATGTCCGCGATTCAAAGCCAAGGTACGTGAAAGCGCTCGGCTGGACCTCACCTCACATGTGCTGCCAAGTACTGCGCGGAAAACCATTGTGGACGCTGAACGGAGCGCTGTGAGCGTGCACGGCTTGGCCGCCTTCGCGGCCAGCTCAGCGCCGGCCAGGGCGCCGGCTCCCCCACCCGCCGCGCGTCGTCCCTTACGCGGGCGCACCCCTTGGTGAGTAGCCCTTCCGGATTACCGCAAGGGACCCGGCCAGGGCTATGGAGGCAGGACGGGCGGGCACCGCCGAGCGCCGACTGGTAAGCATGAAGCGGCCTCCGGGCGGCGATGACGGCGGAGACAGGCGTGCGTTCCGAGGAAACAGCGGTACTGGCAGGGCGGCAGCAGACGGAGGAAATGCGGCACACTCGAGCGCGTGCCTGGTCCATAGCTGCCGGCTGTATCCGAAGGACTGGGGTTCGGATTCTGTCGTTCCTCAACCGCCCCGCCCCGCCCTTTTACCCAGGCCTGCCGGTGCGCTCTTGGCCTTTTGCCCGTCCTGCCGCGTGCGCCGGAACTGCAGGCAGCCGGAACTGCAGGCAGCCGGAACTGCAGGCAGCCGGAACTGCAGGCAGCCGGAACTGCAGGCAGCCGGAACTGCAGGCAGCCGGAACTGCAGGCAGCCCTTCCTCCTGAGGGGCGACAGGGCGAGCGCTTCCGGGCGCTGTTTGCGGTGGAGTCCAGCGCCCTAGCCGCCTGGCAGGGCGCGGGGGCCGCGCAGTGCAGCGCGAGGAGGGCGAGCAGGAGTGCACGGGCCCGGGTGGCGGTAAGGTACCGCGGTACCGGTATGAGCTATGAGGACACGAGCGAGCAAGGCCCGGCATGCGGGCTGCGGGCATGGGCTTGGGCCTCGGGGTGGGTGCCGACCGCCGAGCCTGTGAGCGTTGTCATGGACATGGAGAGTCAGGGTATGCTGTCTGGGCGTCCGCGCATGCAGCGTGCTGCCACTGCACACGGTGCGTACTCATGAGCAGAGAGCGGAGCCCGGGCGACCTGCTGAGGGTATGGTGCGGACGCGTTGCTAGGTCAGGTCATGCAGTGCCACCAGTGATGTCATTGAGGATCAACGTTCTACACGTGCACGCGCTCGCTCGCGCCCCGCCACCCTGTACTCCGCACGCGCCTCACCGCCCACACCCTCCTGCTCCACGCCACAACCGCCTGCCGAGGCACGAGCCCGCGCACGCGCGCTCACTCTCCCTCCCATCGGCCTCCTGACAGCTCTGCTGGCCAAAACCGCCATTTTACCTGGAAAAAGGCTTGGGCCCAGGAAGACCCTTCATACCGACAGCCCAGGAGACCAGAAGGCGGGGTGTCTATGTGACCACCCGATACGCCCCGCGGCCATCCCACTGCCCCCACGCCAGCTCCTCCCGACTTCCTTAAGGCCCCTGCTGCCGCTCAACGACGAGAGCGTCAAAACTAGGCACCGCATATCCAATGCCCACGCGAAATCGTCTTCTCCTATGTCTTCTCTTGGTCTCATCCTCCGTCCTCCACGCTCCCGCTCTTGTCCTTGTGGTCAAGACCAGCCTCCTGCTCCTCAAGCCGCCCCATGCACATAGGCAGGTGGCCCCAGCCCTTCCGCCTTCCACACATCCTCCTGCCCCTGCCCCTGCATACCGAGCGCGGCCTCTCTTCCCTCCGGCCGCCGTCGCGCTGTGCCCACCCCTCCTCACCAGCCCGCCACTAAGCGATAGTTCCCGCCGCCGCCGCTCTGCACCGCCGCCAGTAGCGCCCCCAGGGGCTCGAACAGCTCCAGGGGGGGAGGGCCCGCCAGGCCCGCAAGCGTGCCGCATACCTCCGTGGCCGAGGCCAGGTGGCCCTGTGGGAGCGAGAGGGGGCAGCAGCGGTGAGGGGCAGGGGGCAGGCAGCGTACGGACGGTCAGGAGTCCGGGGTCGGCTGGTGGCGGGCATCAGCGGGCAGAGAGAGCCGGGTTCAGGGGGATGGGTCTGCCTGGATCGTCGCTGCCCTGCGCCCCGCATGGACCGTCCCGCGCCCGTTCCGGTCCCACCTGCAGGCAGGCCGCGATCATGGACTCGGCGTCCAACGGCCCCACCACCTTGACACGCTGCGTCACCACCACCACCCCCTGCCCCTGGCCCTGGCCCTGCGCCTGCGCTGCGTCGCCCCCTCCTGCTCCAGCCGCCCCCGGCCCCGCATCCGCTCCGCAGTTGCTGGTCCGCTGCCCGGGCCGCGGCTTGCCGGGCCAGCCGTTCCCCGACCCGCGCGGCTTGGGCCCCTTGCCGTTCTCGCCCGAGCCCGCGCCGCCAGCTGCTGAGGACGCGTCGGCGCCCGGCGGCGTTGGGGAGGTGCTGGGGGAGTCGTCCGTGGAGGGGTGAGACTCGGGCGCCTCCCGGACCGCCGTCCACCACAGCGCCCCCGCTGCCACGGCCGGCTGCGCAGCGGCAGGGGCGTTGGGGATGCAGGCGCCGGAGAAAAGGCGAACCACGGCACCCCGCCTGGGGAGAGGGGGAGACCGGGCGGGTGCGGGTCAGAGCAGGTGCAGCGGGATCGGCGTGGGTTCTTCGGCCGACAAAGCCGGTTTGCGGTATGCTGGCGTGTGCCCATCGCAATCACCTGAGCCCCACTCACCACTCGGGGTTGCCGTACGGGGGTACGGCCACAGGGTGCAGGCTGTTGCCGCTGCGTGGCCGCCCCACGGCCACCGGTGCCTTGGCCGGCGGTGGCGCGGTCAGGCCGGGGTGCAGCAGGGCGGGGAAGCCGGGTGGCGGCGCAGGCGGCGGCTGCGAGCCGGGGGCCGGCGGGAGCAGGGGCGCTGAGGGCATGGCCCGGGGGTGGTGCCGCTGGGACTTGGACACAGGCTCCTGGGGGCTGGGCCCTCGAGAGCCCTGCGCCTGGGCCTGGGCCTGGGCCTGGGCCTGGGCCTGGGCCTGGCTGTGTCCCCCGTTGGCGCCGCTCTGTGAGGAGCGGCCGCTCGAGAGCGACGAGGAGGAGAGGGCGGGAGACGGCGCCGCCACGGAACCCCCTGTGGCGAGGTGAGCTGGTGAGGGACTGGCCCCGACGGCGGCCGCTGACGTGAGGGCAGGGCTCCTCCGCTGCCAAGGGTCGACGACGGCGGCACCGCAGCCCCCGTCGGCGGGCGCGTCGGACGGAGCCGCAGCCTGCGGCTCCTCGATCTGGCCTGCTTGGGCCTGGGCTTGGGCTTGGGCTTGGGCCTGGGCCTGGGCCTGGTCTGGTGTGGGTGGCACGCGCGGGCGCTCCTCATCGTCGTCAAAAATGGAGTGGAGCGCCCTCACGATGCCGGACCCGGCGCCGCCGCCGCTGCTGCTGAACCGCCGCCGGACCAGCGCCCCCACGCCCACGCCCTCCACCATGAGGTCATCGTCGCCGTCGTAGAACCCCTCGAGGCCGGCGGCTGCCGCTGCGGCGGCGGCGGCGGCCGCCGATGCGAAGCCCGCGGCGGCGCCGGCCTCCTCTTCCGCCGCCGCCGCCGCCATGGGCGCCGTGAGGTAGCCCGGCAGCACGCCGAAGGCGGCGGCGATGGTTGCGTCTAGGGAGGTCTGTGTGGCGCGGAGTTGTTGGAGCGGGTCCAGGCCCCACAGGCGGGTGCTGGTGGGGCGGATGAGGTGCTCACCGCAGTAGAGGCCGTGGGGCAGCAGGGAGAGCTGCGGCAGCGGCGCCGCTAGGGGGTTGTAGGCGGGCGCCGAGGCCTCGGCGGCGGCGGAGAACGACGGTCCGTCGTCGGCGCCGCCACCGGGGCCGGAGCCCGAGCGGGCCGCCGCCGCCGCGGCGGCGAGGCGGTGTTGCGCGGCCTCCGCCTCGGCGGCCGCGACGGCGGTGGCGGCGGCCGCCGCCGCGGCGGAGGCGGAAACGGCTGCGGAGGCGGCGGCCGCCGCAGCCACCGCAGCGGCGCCGGCCGCCGTCGTGGCGGGGCCGCTGCCGTGCGGCGGCGCCTGCATGTACGAGCAGTACGGCGAGACCATGGCGCGGTAGAGGTCCGGCAGATCGGGAAGCCGCCTGATCGGAGATGACAGCATCTGGATCGGCTGTACGGCATTCCACGACATGACCTGCGCGACGGGCGACGCCGGCGGCATCGCCGACTGCTGCATGTGCTGCGGAACCGCTGCCGCGCCGGCGGCGGCGGTGGGGCCATTCTTGGCTGCCGGGCCCACAGCGCCCCGTTGCTGCGTGCCGTACACTGTGTACGACACGTGGCCGTTGGGTTCTGTGTCCGACACGCACGGCGACAGCAGGCTCGTCATGGTGGCGGCGCCGCCAGGCGCAGCCGCCGGCGCCGTCGGGCGGCCGCCGCCGGGCGCCCTGTTGGTCGCCGGTGCCGCCGCCGCGCTGGCGGCAGGGCCGTGTGGGTTGCGCTGAGTGGCCCAGGCGCCGGCGGGGACCTGCAACCCAGGTACTGTCAAGTGCACGGCCGGGGCGGAGCCACCGCTCGATGCCCCAGAGGAGATGAAGGGTGACGCGGGTGCCGGAGAGGCGGGCGTGGTCGAGCGCATGGGCGGCACGAACACGTGAGCCTGGGGGCGCACGGGCGACACGAGTGTAAACGAGCGTGACGAGCTGAGTCACGGCGGGTTAGGATGGTCTGGGCAGGCGTGTTGAGAGGCCCAGGACAGGCCTATAGCAGCCAAAGGGCGGCACTGTGTTGCAGGTGCTTAACGAAGGGTGCAGTTGCGCCAAGGACACATGTGATGCCAGCCATGGACGCAGGGCAAACGGAAGGGGCACCGTACCTGTGGGTTGAGTTTGGAGCTCGCCTGTGCGGGCAGAGCCTGGGCGGCCGGCTGGCTCTGAGCGGACGCGCCGCCCCCGCTGCCTCCGCCGCCGCTGCTGCTGTTGTTAGCAGCGGCCGCCGCCGCAGCTGCCTGCGCCGGGGTCGGCCCCGCTGCCTTGTCGCCAGCACTGGCAGCGGCTGCAGCGACGGCGGCTGGCGAGACACCCCATGCATTGGGAACAGGGCCGCTGCTGGCAGCGCTTGGAGCGGAAGGGCCGGCAGCGGCGGCCTTGGCGGCGGCCTTGCCGGGTCGGGCCCGCCCAGAGGCGGTGGCCATCGCTGCGCCGGCGGCACCTGCTGGCGTGGGGCCCAGCGGGGCTGAGTTGGCGGCGCTGGCGGCGGCTGGCAGGGGTGCCGCGGAGCTGGCAGTGGGTGCCGGCTTGGATGCAGCAGCAGCTGCCACTGCCGCCGGCGTGGACGTCGGCGTCGGCCCAGCGCTGGCGGCCGGCACGGACGGCGGCGTTGGGAGCGGAGGTTTGCTGGCGGCGGCCGTGGCGGTCGTTGCGGCTGGCGCCGCCGGTGCCTCCGTTGCAACAGCAGCCGCTGGCGCCGTTGCAGAATGCGCCGCCGGGGTGCTGCCCGACTCACCCTTGACGGCCGCCGCAAAGGAGCTGTGCGTCTGCACCGGTGCAGTTGGCGGCGCCGCCGGTCCCGCAGGCGCTGCAGCCGCCGCCGCCGGCCGGCCGACCGCCGGCAGTGGCGGCAGCGTCGGCGCAGGCGGCAGCGACGCCGCTGGCGGCGCCGTTGCCGGCGCCGACGGAGCCGCCGATGCAGCGTTGGCATTGGTCGGCGACTGGCCCGTCGAGCCCCGCTTGCCGTACAGCAGGCTCCTGGGGACCTCGATGTAGCCCACACCCGACGACGACGCATCGCCGCTGGCCCGTCGGGCTGTCGGCGTGCTGCGTGCGGACGGTGCCAGCGGCGACACCGGAGCCGCCGGCGCCGGTGTGGGAGCAGGAGCCGCGATGGGAGTGGGCGGTAAGACTATCGCCGGGGCTGGGGCCGCCGTCGGCGCAGGCTGAGCAGCAGCCGCGGCCGCGGCCGCGGCGGAGGCGGAGGCTGCCGCAGCGGCAGCGGCGGCAGCGCGCTCGCCGGCGGTGGCGACCCACGTGAGCGGCAGCGGCGGCGGCGTTGCTGCCTCGGGCTCGGCGGCGCCGCCAGCGTGCCGCGTCGGCGAGCCATGGCGGCTGCCGGTACCGCTGTCGCCGCTCAACGGCCGCGCCGGCTTGGCGGCGGAAGCCGTGACGGCGGCGGGTGCCGCGGTGACGGCCGCGCCGGCAGCTGCGGGGCCGCCGACGGCGCCGGCAGCCCCGTCCGCCGGACCAGTGCCGGCAGCGCCGCGGCGGTGGCGGGGCCCAATGACCACCTGCCACTCGCCGCCGTCGTCAAACTCGCCTCCGCTGGCCATCGCTCGCGCCGCCTCGGCCTCGGCCTCCGCCGCCTCGGCCGCCGCCAGCGCCGCCGCCAGGGCTGCGTCAGCCTCCAGGTCGGGGACGAGGACCGCCGGCTCTGACGTCGCCGGTACAGCTGGCGTGCCCGAGCTTGTAGGCTCCGTGGCTGCCGCTGCTGCCGTCGCCGCGGCCGCCGGCCGACCGGATGACTCAGCGGCAGCGCTGCCATTCCCGCCGTCGGTAGCGGTGGAGGTGGCCGAAGCCGGCGCGGGCGCAGCAGCGGGTGCTGGCGGTGTGGCGGTGGAAAAAGCCTTGGCCGGCGGTGGCTCCTGGCTGCGAGGGGCCTCGCAGTCGGCGTCTGTGGCTGTCGTGGCGGAGGCGGAGGCGGACGCCGCCGCGGCGGCGGCAGCGGCGGCGGCCTTGCGGGCCTCCCGCCGGGCAGCCCGCCGCCGGGCGCTCCGGCTGTTGCGCCCGATGCCAGCGTCGTCTCCTCCGTCGGCCGCCTCCTCATCAGCGCTTGTCACTGCCGCCGCCTGCGCCTCAGCTGGCGCTGCCGCCGCTATCGCCACCGCCGCCTCCGGCGGAGGCCGAGCGGGCTGGGCCGGGCTGGGTGCGACCGGTGCCAGCGACGGCGCTTGAGGCATGGCCGTGGGAGCCGGCGCCGCTGCCGCTGGGGCCGCCGCCGACACCGACGGAAGACCTGCCGCCGCCGCCGACGGACTCAGGCCTCCGAACACCGGGCTGTACTTGCCCGCGCCCGCCGCCGCCAGGAGAAAGCCGGCACCGGTGCGCCGCGCCTTCCTTCGCTCCAGCAGCGTCGTCCCTGCCGGCTCCGCCAGCGCCGCCACCGAGGCCCCGCCGCCGCCGCCGCCACAGCCGCTGCTGCCGCCGCCAGGAGGTTGGCCCAGCGCCTGCAGATGCACCGCTACCAGCTGACCCTCCCCGGGATCGGGGGGCGTCACCCGGAGCGACACGAGCGGCTGCAGAAGCGCGGCCGTGTTTGCGGCGAAGGCAGCGACAGCGTCGACCGTGGCATCCGAAGCCCCGCCTCCGCCGGCTGCGGCAGCGGCGTCGGAGCCCGCAGGTCCCTCGCCGCCGGCCTGCAGCGCGTTGCCCGGCGGCGGCGATGCGCTGCCGTCACGTGGGCTGCAGCGGCTGCTGCCGCCGCCGGCGGCGCCCCCGCCGCTGCCCCGCTTGGACGCACGCGCCGTCGCCCGCCGCGCCTCTGACCCTGGCGTTCCCGCCCCCCCGGCGGCGGCGGAGCCTGCCGCTGAGCCCGAGCCGCCGCTGGCGGGGCGGCCCTGCACGTGGGAGAGCAGGATGCGGGCAGCCGCCGAGTGCCCCGCCTGCGCGGAGGGGGGGGCCAAACAGAGATGTTGGAATGGGAGGCCCAAGCCACGACAGGGCTGGGACACGCCCGTGGCAGAGCTGAGACCTGAGAGGCGGGCGGCGCCGGAGCCTGACGAGGCCCGGGCCGCCCCTTCCTACCCCAGCCCCCAGCCCCCGGCCCCCGCACCTCGAGCGCCTTCTCCAGGCAGTGGCGGGAGGTGGCCGAGGCCAGGTCCATGGGTGCGCCCCGGTGCAGCAGGTAGGCCAGCAGCAGCGGCCGGCCGTACCTATGTATTGCACACGGACAGAGAGGGTTAAGAGGGATGGTACCGGTACGAAGCAGCGTACGGAGCAGCGTGCAGAGCAGGGCAGCCCCCGCACCTGAGCGCCAGCTGCGCCGCCGTGTGCCCGCCGTACAGGGGCACGGTGAGCATGGGGTCGCGGGCGCGCTTCTTGCTGGCTGCGCCGCCGGCGCCGCGCCGCCCGGCGGCGCCGCGGGTGGCGGACGCCGCGGCCGCGGCTCCAGCGGGGGCGGACTTCAGCTTCTTCTCCTGCAGGGCGGCGGAGGGCGGCCGAGGGAGTGGTACTCAGGGTGTTGGTTTTGGTTGTGCCGAGGCCCCGCGGCACCGGCGGCAGCTCCCGCCCTGCCACCGACCCAGCCTGCCGCCGCCCCAACAAGGGAAGCCACACGCCTGCACCGCCCCCTCCCCCGCGCACGCCGCATCCCCAACCCACCAACCCCACACCACCGTCCCCACCTCGGCCCGCACGTCTGCCTCGTAGGCGAAGCACGTGGTCTTGCTGCCCAGAGGCATCCGCGCCTCCTCCACCAGCAACCGCGCCGCCGCCAGCTCCAGCTGACCCCCGCTGGCGCCCGCGCCCGCGTCGGCCCCCGCCCCAGCCACCCCTCCTCCGGCCGCCGCCGCCGCCCCCACCCCGGCGGAGGGCGACGAGGCCTCGGCGGACGGCGCTGCGGGCGCGGGCGGCGGCGGAGGCGGGGCGGTGGAGCAGCCGTAGTGCGCCAGGAGGTGCAGGGGCGTGTAGCCCAGGGCGTCACGTTCCAGGGGGTCGGCGCCCTGTGGTGGTGGTGTGGTGTGTGGGGGGGGGGCGCGTGAGAGGGAGACGGGAGGAGGGGTCAGGGACGGACGGGGTGAGAGGCCGGCGGCATGGCCCCAGGCGGCGCAGCTTAGGGAGTGGAACAAGGGCTTAGACAGTGAGCTCAGATGGCTTGGTCGTTGGTGCTCACTCCCTCTCCCTGCCGCCAGCGCCCCTCTGCTTCCTCGCCCCACCTGCTGCAGGAGCCACCGCACCGCCGACAGGTTGCCGGCCCGCACCGCCAGGTGGAGGGCCGTGTAGCCGTCCGCGTCCTGGGGGGCCGCAAGGGCCGCGGAGGCAGGGCATGAAGCGTCCAGCAAGCCCACACACTCGATCAACGACCACCCCCGCAACAGCCCCTGCTCCCTCTCCACACGCACGCGCACGCCCCGCACCCTCCACCCTCACGTGTGCGTCCAGCAGCGCGCCCCTCCGCCTCAGCGCTGCCATGAGGGGCACGGCCGCCTCGGGGGGCGCGGCGTCCATGACGGCCGGCAGCGCCACCAGCTGCAGCTGGGCGCGCAGCTCCTCGGTCTCCGGGCTGGGGCGGGTCGAGAGGGGACGGGGTGGGGAAGGGAGGGAGAGGCGGTGGGTGGGTGGGGGAGATGAGGAGAGGTACGGCCGGGGGCGAGGGCTGCCATGACGTGGCGGGGTCGATGCGCGCAGATGCCAGATCGGTGAGAAAGTACGACAGTCCTGGCCAAGAGCGAGTGTGAAGGAGCTACTTGGAGCACGAGCTACGGCCCACCTGGCGGCAGCGCGGATGGCGACTCGGTAGTTGCACTGCACGCAAGGGCAGCCGGCCTGGCGGAGACAAGGCCGGGAGGCCGGCATGCCAAGGTCAGGGCCAAAGCCAGCCGATGGCAAGGCCCAGCACCACCCCTACCCTCTTCCCCAAGACTTTCCCGCTCGCCCCATCCACCCCTAAGAGAACCCCTGTACCCCCCGGCTCACCACCTCGGACCGCTCCACCCGCTGCGAGGCGTGCAGCAGCCGCCGGTACACGTCAGCCTGGGCGCGCTGCGGGGCGGGACGCGGCGGGCGATCAGGGGGGCAGAGGAAGCCATAGGTCAGGCCATCCGGAGTGCAAGCATTCGGGGCGGTCTGCAGCAAGGCTGCTGTGCGGAGCGCTAGCGTGGCACGGCCGCTGCTCCGGCTCGTGGCGCTGGCGGCAACGTTGCCGTGCAGCCCACGGCCCCACCTGCAGCTCCTCGAAGGCGGGGTCTCCGTCCAGGAGAGCCTGCAGGGTAATGGTCAGCAGGAGCCGGAAATGAGGGTCTGCAGGGCGCCATAGTCAAGTGCCGCGTAGCCCTTGAACTCGAGCGATGTAGTAAAGGCCGGCAGCACCTCTGCCCCCACACAATGCCACCAACGCTTTCCATACCCGGCCCCCGCCCCACCTCGATCATGTCCACGTCGCCCCGCTCTATGGCCAGGTGGTAGGGGGTGCCGCTGGCGTCGTCGGGCGTGTAGGGGCAGGCGCCGCCCCGGAGCAGCTCGCGCACGCTGCGCGGGTCGCCCACCTCCACGGCATGGCACAGCACCATGTACGACGCCACCGCCTGCGGGGGCGTACGGCAGGTGGGATCAGGCCCGCTGGCAAGGAAGAAGAGGCGCAGACAGGCCCGGTCCGCCAGTACTGGGCACCCGGGCAGGCCAAGCTCAGCGGGCAGACTACCATACCAACACCGCATCAAAGTCTCAACACCCCTGGGCAATGGCCCCGCCTCACCGGTGGCAGGCCCGCCAGGCCCGCGCCCACCGCCCGCTCCCGCTCCGCCGCCGCCGCGGCCTTGTCCGCCGCGCCGCCGGCGCCCAGCGCCGCCGCCACCGAGGGCGCCGCGAACACCCAGTCCGCCGCCCGCGCCCCCGCCTGCAGCAGCGCCCCCACGCAGCCCGGCTGGCCGTGCTCCACCGCGAACCACAGCGCCGGGAGTCCGAACTTGTCGCACACGTTGGGGTTATCAACGCGCCGCTGGAGGAGCAGCTGCGGGCAGGTGTGAAAGGTGGGACGTGGGAGGGACGTGGGAAGCCGGTAAGGGGTGGGAGGCCGGTATGGCGGGATGTGGGTCGGGGTCAGGGTGGTTTAATGGTGGCCGCAGGAGGCTGCGCAACCCAGAGCGCTGAGAACACGATGTGAGCATGAAGCCGCAGCCCCACAGCGCGGTTGGGTCCGGCGATACGACGGAGCAAGGCTGTGTTGTCAGCGTGTGGAACACGAAAGCCCACGGGAGGCAGAGAAAGGTCAAGGCAAGCCTGTGCCCGGCAACCCACCCTCAGCGCAGCGTCGTGGCCGTTAGCCGCCGCCATCCCCAGGGGCATGAGCAGCGGCGGCCGCCCGCCAGGCCGCCCCTCGCCGCCACCCGTGTCCGCCGCCGCCGCCGCCGCCACGGAAGCTGCCGAGGCAGGAGCTGTCTGCAGAGGGTCGTCAATGGGGCCCAACCCGCCCGCCGCCAGCGATCGCTCGATCAGCTCCGTACTGCCGTACAGCGCACCGCGCGTCATGAGGCAGGCGGCGCAATCGGGCCGGTCACACAAGTTGAGCACGGCGATCACGCTCTGGTCACACATGCCCAGGTCGGCGGGCGTAGCGTCGTACGACACGGGGCGGTTAAGCCACAGCAGTTGGAGCCGGCCGGACGGTACGGCATCGGCGGGTGGCGACGCCGATGCGGCTGACGCGCTTTCGCACGCGTCCGCGTGTAGCGGGCATGCATCGCCACCAGCTGCTGTACAGGCCTTGCCGCAATCCTCCGCCCCGGCGGCGCAGCCCCCGCACCCGCTGTCACTGCTGGCGGCGCTGCCGCTGCCGCCGCCGCTGCCCGTGCCGCTGGCGGCGCCGCTGCCGCTACCGCCGTCGCTGCTGCTGGCGGCGGATGACGTGGACGTCGCCGCCGCCAGCAGTCGGAGCATGCGCGTGCCGCCGCCCCGCAGCCACTCCATGTGGCGGCACCAGGAGCCGCAGCCGCTGGGCGGGGGCTGCGCCGCCTCCGCCTCCGTCTGACCCTGCGCCCCAGATGCCCCCACGGCCACCGCGTGCGCCGCAGCCGCTGCACCCGCGGCCCCGTGCGACCGCAACTTGGACCCCACCGCAGCGTCTGCAGGGGCACAGGCCTTGGCGGGGCCGGGGGCGGGCTGGCGCGGCGTGGGCGGCGCCGGGGGCGTGGGCGCGTGCGTGTTTGCATGGCTGCCGCAGTCCGCGCAGTTGCGCGCGAACGCGGCGCCGTGTGGCCCCTGGTGGGGTCGCTGCTGCCCTGATGCGGCCTGCGCTTGCGGGGCCAGGTCGCAGGGCAGCACAGAGGGGGCCCGGCCAAGCGGCCCGATGCCCATCCACTGCGCAAACACGTCCAGGGAGACGCTGAGGGGCGTGCCGGCGGCGTGGACGAAGGAGACCGGAGGGCAACCGTCCGGCGGAGCCGCCGGCATGCCCTGGGTGTGTTGTGGGTCGGAGAGCCACAGGTGCCAGTACAGCGGCAGCCAGTCGGGCTCAGCGGCGGACGGCTGGGCGCTGGGACCAGAGCCGGCTGCGGCCGCGTCGATTGTGCGGCAGTACTCCTCCCACAGCTCCTTGTACGGCAGGAGGTGCAGTACGACAAGGTCAGCCCCCGTGGCGGGCGCTGGGGCGGAGGCGGCCGCGGGGCCTGCGGGGGCCCCCTCCGCCAACAGCTGGGCGAGGGTGCCGTCTAAAGGGAGCTCCCGCAGGTCCCATGAGTAGAGGCTCAGCTCATCCTGTGACGGCGGTGCGACAGCGGCAGAGCGCTTCAGTTCTCTGGGAAGCTTTACAGCGGCGGAAGACAGGACAGCGGAGCTACACACGGAGGATACGACAGCGGAGCGTCGGCCCTGTCAGCCTCATCAGAGGAGGCCCGTCCAGTGGCACAGTCCACACCCCTGTCGCCGCATTGCGGTTCGACCTTGCCCTCATTGTCCCGGAGTACTCGCCTCGGGCACGGCCCCACACGCCAGGCCCAGCTGGGTGCAGGCCTGGACCGCGACGTCGCTCAGGCGCAGGGAAGGCACCGGGCACTCAAGCTGCGCGCTGCGGTCTGGCCAGGGAGACTTGACCAGCACGCGCAGGTGTGGGCGCAAGCTACCATCAGTTGCTCCGTCGGCCGAGTCCTGCGGGCAGAAGCGCGTCTTGGTCAGCGCGAAAGCGGTCCCAGCGGGACAGGGGTTTTGCCATGCCGCAGGGACCCCCACCTGCTGGACGGCCGAGCGGTTCTCGCCGGCAGCTTGTGTCGCTGCGGTTGCATTGCTGGAAGCCGCGCGCGCTGCTTCAGACATGGGCTGGGTCCGCTCGGAAGCCGAGGCGTTATCGTTGCCTGTCAGCCTGTCCGAATTGTGTACGCGACAGTCCACCGGACATAAGGCCGCGACGCCGGGTCAAGCCAGCAGCTCCCGGAACACAGGCTCTCCTGAAATTCGCGCCTTTCGGCCTGAACACCAAGTCGCAGTCCCAGTGCCTCCGGACAGGAGTATGCTCCTTGCTCCTTAGGTTGCGGCAACAGCTGGTCCCCAAAGGCTTCCCGGTAACAGGCGGATACGGGCTGCCGGGCAACTTCGCGCTTGTGAGCTTAAGCTGCTGCGTCCTACATCAGCTCGTCGCGCAGAGACAGGCTTTCGAGCGGGAGGCCCGACCGTGGCGCTGAAGCGCGCTTGCGATTGCGCGCGTTTCGAGATGCCCCTTGGAGACTTTGGAGTTGCGTGTTTGCAAGTCGACGGGGGTACTGTGAGTCTACTTGCGCGGTCTACATACACGATAAGGGCTCCGTGCATGACCCTCGACCTTCCACGTTTCGCATTGCCCAGACCCCTCGCCCTACCCACGACAGGCCCCGCCACCCCCCCACTCTGCACCCACCCAACCTCGACGCCAGCGCCTGGCCACGCCCGTCACCTACACCCCGCAACATTGCGACAAACCCTTCCCAGCAGGTCTGGGCGATCACGTTGAGGGAGAGGTTGAACGACCCGGTGGCCGGACTGGGTGGCTGGTGTTGGGGCTCGGGCTGGGCTTTGAGGCGAGGGGGCGTATTGGCAGGGACGCCAGGAAGCAGGGCACAGGGCACGCACACGGCGTGACCTTGCGTCCGAGGGCTTCATCTTCAGCACCCGCGTGGCGCCACATCGTGCCGCATACAGCCCCGCAGCCGGAGGCAGAGGCACAAGCTGGCGTTGGCATCAGCCAGAGGGGCCAGAGGGCCTCAGGAAGGGCCTCGTCGTACTACTATGCGTAGTCCATCGACCGGGATTCAGAGACAGAACATCGATGAAGACATAGGTAGATAGGTTGGAGACCGTTGTGAGTGTGGGACTAGGCGCACGGGGCTGTTCAGTCGGGATTCCTGGGTCGGGGAGACGTTTCAGACATATGTTTGCCCTAGGAGACAACCTCGACGGTGGCACTTGGCTTGCGGCACACAAGGGCCTCACACACTTTGCCATCAGCCAGGCACCGGAGGTCACAGCCTGGTCTGGCCCCCAGAGCACCGCCTACGCGGGAACTCCATCGAGTTGCGTCAAAGGCAAGCGTGGAGCAGCGGCGCACACAGGGGCAGCCATCATACTTTGCCCACGAGGAAACGCGGCAAGAAGTCTTCGCCGCCCCAACGGCTTGGGTCGCTGGTGAATACCCCAACGGTAGCTGTCTGCGCACCCAGCCACATCCACCGTCTTGTGGCTGGGCCCACCGGCGACCCCCGGGCTAGACGGTACACCAAATCCATCAGGCCCGAACGCGCCACTCTCGTGCCGGGGCCGTCGATGTGACGGCATCCCGCAGGGCCCGGATTCCATGCAGCCCTCGCGAGCGTCGCGGCAAGCCATCTCTTTCTTGTTCGCCTACAGAGATACTACTCTACACACGTGCCGGCCCACTGCCTGCTCACACGTGCCTTACACCTGCATCACCTGCTTACAGCCGTCTGCGTACAGCCTGCCTCCCACTCCGCCGCTTGCAGCCGCCCACTCAACTGCGTGCTGCCGCCGCGGGTGCCCCTTGCGCCGCCCAGCCCCACCTGCTGGTGAGGCTTGAGACGGGACAGGCAACCGCAAGCGGCCGGGCGTCAACCCAATCGAGCATGCAGTAAACCCGAATGAAACTTTCGCACCATTAGCGCGCTCACAGGTCTGGCTCCGCGCCTTCTCCAAAAGTTGGTCCGCCCACCCTTGCGTGCGCGGCACGCACCACTTCTCTCACGTCACCTCCCCACGCCCCCTTGACGTTGGCACGAACGGCGGCAGACGCCCAACCAAGCGCCTTACCCGCAATCTGCAGGCTGCCGCGCGTTGCCGACGTCCGCGAGGTCTGTCCCGGTGCCCCCCCTGCAAAGGCCCACAGCCCTGGCCGGCGCTAACCCGTGGCGTCGCACCTGCCCGTCACCTCAGCCGCGGCCGCCGGCCACCTCCGCATCCACGCCCTTTCAAAAGAACCAGACACTATCCCTCCCGCCGCCCGTAGTAGATGGCTCACCCCGCCGTTCCACACAGCCCCAGCCGCCGGCCGCCGCCGCCAGCAGCCGGCCGCTTCCGCCGCCAGCGCCGGGCCCGCTCCACCGCTGGGCGATCTAGCCACGACCAGGGGCGCTCTGCAGCAGGAGCCTCTGCCGCCGCAGCTCCGCGGAAGGAGTCGCCGTCTCCAGCAGAACGCCGGCGCGATGGTCCGCCGGCCGCCGGCAGGATCGCGCCAGACCTGCCGCGATGACGCCTGGCCCGCAGATGCCATTGTCCGCCAGCGTGGGCCCCCCAGCCCTTGAGCTGTCGCCCTCAGGCCTCCGCCCTCAGGCCGTCGCCGGCCCCTGCCCCCAGGCCGCCTCACACCTTGCCGTTGATGCGCTGCACGATGCGCTTGCCGTGCGGGGTGCCGCGCAGCGTGGGCAGGTAGGGGCGGATGGCCTCCACCAGCATGGCGTGCGTGGAGCCGCCGGTGACCGACAGCGCCGACTGGATCACGTAGTTGCCGTAGCCGTCCTGCGGATGAGAGCATGGGGAGGTAGGGGTGTGGGTGATGGAGGGTACGGGGGTGAAGAGTGGACGGCTCCAGCCAGATCCGAGCATGCCGGACACTTGCATGCGGCAACCGCATGGTGCACCTCAGGCCCCACTCAATGCCCAGGAATAGTGCGGCCCCAGCGCGGGCCCAGCGCGGCGCACCTGCAGCAGGCGGGGCAGCGACGTGGGCGCCACCAGCTCCCGCACGATGGCCTCGCGCTGCTCGTCCATGCCGCCCAGCTTGAGGCAGCGCTCCACCACGTTGGACGAGAACTTCTGCGGGGCGCAAAGTACAGCAGTACGACAGCAACCGTTACTCCAACGCACTTCACGCCACGCTTTCAGCGTTCCCTCACCATCCAGCGATACATGAAAAGAGCCCAATCAACCCAACCGCCCGCACCACGCAGGCACCGAATGGCCCCAGCCCCAGGTCCGCAGCCTCACGCCCGCACCTGCAGGCTCAGCGCGCAGAAGGAGCCGCCCAGCGCCACCACGATCTGGCTGCACGTGTCCAGGTGCCCCAGCTCCAGCACGTACTGCACCACGTAGTTGCCGAACGCGTCCTGCAAGGGAGGAGACCGAGGGGGATGAGGTGGGGTCTAGAGCTTGAGCAGGAGGCGATAGGATGCGACGCAGCTCCAGCCCGCTTCTCGCAGCCTTGGTCTGTCTTTCCGCTGCCCATCTGCGGCCCTCAACCTTCCATCCCGGGTCCTGCCACCTCCACCCGTCACCTTCCAACCCCAACGCACCTGGCTCAGCACCAGCGCGTGCCTGGCGATCTCCATCACCAGCGCCTGCTTCTGCCCGGGCGTGGCAAAGTCGATGCAGCGCTGCAGCACGCAGCAGCCGTGCCGGTGCGTGGCCACCTCGACGCAGTGCGAGACCGCCGCGTCGTAGATGAACTGCGAGTCCTCGGGGCCCAGGCGCTGCAGGCAGCGCTGCACCACGTGGTTACCGTTGAGGTCCTTGATGAGCGACACCACGCCCGGGCGCAGCGCCTCGATCGCGATCGCGCGCTGCTCCCGGCTCGACAGCGTCTCGATCAGCTTCTGCACCGCGCGCGTGCCGTGCGTGTTGAGAGCCACGCCCACCAGCTCGCCGCGCTCGGCCACGCGCTTCAGCACCTGGCGGGGAGGGATGGGGTGGGGAGAAATGGGAAGTGGCGATGAGGATAGGGCACGCAAAGATTGGGCCCAGCCTGGCCAGCCCTTTCTCCTGCCCCGGTTCCGAACACTCCACTCGATGCTCAGGCTGTGCCTCCGCCTTCGCCCGGTGCTCCCGGTGTTCCTGCGCCCAGCGTCAACACCCTCTCCGCACACCGGCACGGCTCCCGGTCCACCCTCAGCCCATCCCCCACCACCTCCACCCCCCTGCCACACCCCTCATCCGCCGCCCCACCTCGAGGCGCTGCTGCTCCGAGCACCTGTCCAGCAGCTTCTGCACCAGGTAGTTGCCGAAGGGGTCCACCATGAGCTCCACGATGTTGGCCAGCACCTCGGGGAACACCTTCTCCACGGCCGCCGCACCGCCCTCGTCAAACTTGCGCTGCAGGTACCTGGGGGGCAAGAGCAAGGTGTGGATCGGGGAGGGAGGCAAAAGGCCATGCCGTGTAAGAGCGCATGCGGGCGTCACGCCACCGGGTCAGTTGCTAGGAGACCACGCCTTTCACCTCGTCTCCCGTCCTTCCTCCTCGACCATCCTCCACCCTCTTCCCGAGCCCTCCATCACCGTCTCCCTTCCCCAGCCCCTTCCCCATCTCAATCCCCTTCCAGCCCCACACTCCTCCCTCCCGCCCCACCTGCACCCGTTCTGGTCCTGCGCCACGCTCATGAGCTGCCCCACCATGTCGTCCAGCGAGGCGAAGCGCTGCGCCATGGCCGCCATGCCCTCGTGCTCGGCGGCGTCCATGGGGTTGCCCCCGCCGCCGCCGTGGCCGCCGCCGCCGCTGTGGCCGCCGCCGCCCCCGTGGTGGCCGTGGCGGTCGCCCGGCCTGGGAAAGCGGAGGGGGGGCAGGGCGGTTGGCGAGGGATTGTTAAGGGCTCTGTGAGGCTCTAGGACGAGTGTGGCTAGGCATGGGAAAGGAGCCCGCCGAGACTGCCCTTTGCCGCTGGTCAATGACTCCACGGCGCCGCGTCGCGGGTCCTCCGCAGCCCATCATGCGACCAAGCACTGGTTCAGCCCAGCGCATGCGAAGCGCAGGCCTGCCGAGCCCATGCCAGCGCACCTGTGGTGGTCCCGGTGGTGGTGATCGCGGTGGTGGTGGTCCCGCCGGTCCCGCGGCCCCCCGCGCCCGTCGTAGCTGCCCTGCCGCCCGTCGCGCCCCGGGCCGCCGCCGCCGCGGGGTCCGTCGCGGTCCCGCCCGCCCGGCCCGTCCCGAGGCCCCCGGCCCATGCCCCCCATCCGCATGGGGTCCGAGTCGGGGCCCAGGCGCATGCCGTGGAGGCCCGGGCCCCCGAGCCCGCCGCCGGGGCCTGACGAGGAAGGGGGGCAGCAGGGCGGGGAAGGTTGTGAGTGGCTGGTGGCTGGACGCCGGGCGCACGCGGGCTAGACAGCCTTGGCTCGACTTAAAAGGCGCTACTAGGCTTGCAGTGAAAGCCCGCTGGGGCTGCTAGCACCCCATTGAAGATAGCGAGCATATCGCCACTTACAGCCCCATGGGCCCCCGAGCCTCACGCCCTCACCCGCTGCTGCCGCCGCCGCGGCCGCCGCCGCTGCTGCTGCCGCCGCCGCCGCCGCTGCCGCCGACGGCCCGCCACCGTAGAAGCCGCCGCCCGGCATGAACTGCGCCGCCGTAGCAGCGGCCAAAGAGTTGACTGCAGGGGCCAATGGCGCACGCAACCCTTCTTACGCGCCAGAGCCCGGCCATACCGTACCACATGCAGCATGCCCCGCACCATCACGCGCCCCGGCCTTCTCCTCAGCCCGGCCCACGCCCAACTCCAGCCTCCCACCCTCGTCACCCGTAGCAACCGCCAGGCGGCGGGTTTGCGGGCTGTTCAAAGCGGGCCCACGGCCCTGAACGCCGGTTAGAGTTTGGTACCCTCCCCCTCCCCGCCCCGCCCTCCCACCTCCCGACTGCTGCCCCAGGATCAGCTGCTGCTGAGTCTGCACCAGCGCCGCCTGGTAGGCTGCCTGGTAGGCCGCCTGGTACTCGAGCGAGCTGGTCAGCGCCAGGGGGTTGGGCCCGCCCGCGCCCAGGGAGTGCAGTCCGTTGACGCCCGGGTGCCCCTGCGGCATGAGGCCTGCGCGCGCGGTGAGAGAGGCGGTGGCGGTGCCGGGAGGTCCGGTGAGGAGTGGCGGAAGGAGGGCGGGTGCAAGGGCTGAGGAGGCACGCGGCGTGGCGGAGAGCATGCAGGCAGGCATGAGGGGTCAAAAGGAGTGTGGAGGGGCGCGGCGGCGCGGGACGCTCACCCTCTAGTCCGGACCCTAGCCCCCCTGGCCCCAGTGGGTAGAGCGGGTTGGGCGCCGCAGCTGCAGCCGCAGCAGCGGCAGCAGCCGCAACTGCGAGAGGGGCAACGGCAGCAGCGACACCGTCAGAACCTCAGGCCTGGCCGGGAAGCCCGCCCATACCCCAGAGGACGCATGCAGCTGGGCGGCAGTCGCTGATCTCAACTATCAAACCACAAGTCTCACCGTCCAGGGGCGAGGGGGTGCCGGGTTTGGAGCCATGCGGCGACACGCCGTTGAGGTGGCCCGGCATGGGCGAGGGGCCTCGCACGCCTGCGACGGAGCACCACGACCGTCAAGGAACGGGACCCGGCAGAGGGGCGTCCCTGTCGTAGGGCGTGTGGCCCAGAGGCCCTGCAGCTCCCTGCTCACCCAGCTGCTGGAATGCCTGCATCATGCCCTCCTGAAGCGCTGCGATGTCGGAGGCAGTCCCGTGCTCGTCAATCACCTCCAGGCCTGCAAGGGCAGCACACGGAGTTCAGACGTCACCGGCTGTCCGCTGAGCCCAGGCACATGACATGGCCGCCACTGCTTACTCGGTGTCACCCCTCGTGATAGGACCTGAGCCGCCGTCTGCAACTGCTGTTGCTGCAGGCGCGAGTTAAAGAGCCCGGGCACATCCTGGGGGCGCCCAAAGGTCAGAAGGTGGCCAGGGGCAAGTCAGTACCGCCGTCGGGATATCCTAACAAACAGAGGGGGGTAGCTCCAGGCAGGGGGGTCCGGGAAGGCACAAGGCACGCGGGCGTGGGAAGCCCGGCGATACGCTGCGCAGCGTGTCGGCGCACCTCGAACAGCGTGCGGTTTTCCACAGGCGGCGGCAGCTTGCGCTGCCCCGAGTACATCTCATAGAAGCGAGCATAGTCCTCGTCGAAGCGAATATCACCGAGGCCCGCGTGTGCGCCGATGGGCGTGGCGCGGGCGTTGGGGTCCTGGGTCGGGTCCGAGGGGTTCTGCGAGGGGCATCAGCGCGGTTGAGTAAGAGCCCCGTCTTGTGTTTGATCTGCGTGCGTGCCGCCACGGACTCCCAGCTGCGAGCGGCAAGCGTGAGGGCCGAAGTCTGCTTTCGGGCTCGCTGTCGGCGCGATTCCGTTACAGCCAGGTCGGCGGTCAAAGCGTATCGTGATGCTTATAAGCGATCACGGGCAGCGACAGGCCGGGAGCCTCCAGGGTCACAAGGAATCCTCTCGAGGATGCACTGCCGCGCGCGCACTGACCAGCGCCCCCCAGCGATCCTGAAGGTGTGGCGGACAGGACGTGGCCCGGGGGATCTCTTCCAAGAGACGTGACAGCTCTTTCTCCGCTGCAGAGAACTCCTGCCCTCGCCTGGGGACACGAAAGGAGAATCCGACCATCATCGCGCCTCCTTTTGGCCGCCAAGCTTCACGCAACGTGGGGGTACGTCGTGCGAAGCCTCACCATCCATCGAGCCCTCCCGGACGGGCTTGCGCCGGATTAAACATAGCGCCGGCGTGCACGAGCCACTTCAAGGTCCTTCGGTCATCGACTGTCTAACTGGCTCATCTAGAACACCTACGCAGGTGCTACCTCGTTCACTGCACGCTTTGCTACGAGGCCGCGGGCGGAGAAGGGCCGATGGGTGGTGTCGCTAGGGCTTGCCTCCTAGGTCCGCAAGTGAGGGTGTATGGGGCCTAATAAGCATACAAGGACAAGCTGTGTGAGGAGGCCCCCCGCGTGAAACAAGTCGTAAAGCCTGGCATGCCCTGGCCTGGCCTCTGCAAGATTGCATCCGGCCATGCACGGATTCCCGCATTGGGCCGGGCCCCGCCAGCACGGGGAGGGGCGGTTCAGTCACTTAGAGGCCGCACGACCGAGGTCTGGGAGTCGGGGTTCGTGTGGGGGTGTGCTGGCGGGTAGGGGAGAGACGCCCACGCGGCCTTGAAAGCTCGGGGACACTCAGGCACAGCTCCCACATCGGCTCCCGACAGTGCATCCTCGCAGCTAGGCTCCCTGCCCATCATCTTGCAGGGTCGTACCGACATGCCAGGGCGTACCCAGGCCAGCGGGGCTTTCTACATCCGCACGCTACCTTCTCCCCCAGCGTCCTTGCCCAAAGCCTGTTATCAAGATTACGCATGACGTATGAACTGCTCCCGTAGAGGCGCTGTTCTGACGGCCAGCCCAGGCAAGCCTACGTATGCAGATGGGCCGCCGGTCCTCTCCAGCCGTACGTCCAGGAGCTCCCCGAGCCAGCTCCGTAGAGCCGCTCACGTGGGGCGCCGGGGCGGGGGCTCACGCGTGGCGCCGGGGCGGGGGCGCCCGCATGCGCGGCGGCGGCCTCGAGGCCCCACCCTGCGGAGGCAGGGTCGGGACGGCAGCATCCATGGCGCAGAGGGCTAGTGGGGAAGCCGGCGAACAGGTACCGTAACTGTGAGGCGGCGGATGCAGCCCGACTGAGTGGCCTCAGACGGCTCGAGCAGTCCCCCGGTCGGCAGTCGCAGGGATGCGTTGGCAACAGCCTACAGCCCCCACTCCCCCTACACGACTACCAAGGTAGCTGTACGTGTCTGCTGCATTGCATACCTGTGGCGGGGGCGGGGACTCGACCGGGCGGCGGCTGGGCGGCGGCGGCGTTCGCACCCGAGCGGGCGGCGGCATGCGGCCGGGCGGGGGACTGGCGCGGGGTCGGGAAGTGGGGGCTTGGCGTGTTCGTGACGGGGGCGGTGGATGGCGGGAACCAGAGGAAGAGGGCGGCGGGGAGCTGCCGGTGCTGTCACGGAACCCGCCTGCAGGAGGAGGGACAGCGTAAACGAACCTGGCGGTCGTGCCGTGCCGCCCCTGGAGCACCTGTGATTCCTGTCAAACAACGACCTCCCCTGTACCCTTTTCAAGCTTGGGGCGACGCTCAAGCCCCACAGCATCTGGGAGCGATCCTTGCTCCCAAGCCCGCTACCCGCTGGCTACCACGCCTTGCCGCGCCCCACCCTTTTCCACCGTGCTACACCATCCACAGGCCTGCGGTGCCTCCTTGCTCCCCTCATCCACCGCCCCCCCGCCCCTTCGCCCCCCCGCCTCCACGCCCCCCCGCCCCCCCGCCCCACCGCCCCACCGCCCCACCGCCCCACCCACACTGCGGCGCCGAGCAGCCCGGGTCCACGGCGAGGGTGCGGGTGGCGGCGCGCCACCGGAAGCCCCGGGAGGGCGCCACAGAGGTCACCTGCACCAGCAGGCCTGCGGGGAGGGGGTGCAGTGCGTGGTAGACTGGGGCTGCATCGATAGGATCGCGCCTCTGCTTTAAGGGCAACATGACCCTGACCCTGATCGTGTCCCTGAACCACTCACCCTGGTCCCCGGCTGCGTCACAGGGCACCTCCAGGCGAGCCGCTATGCCGTTGGGCAGCTGGGAGGGGAGCGTGTAGGGCTCCGAGGGGCCCAGCACCAGGCGGTTGGGGCTAGGGAGGACACGAGGCAGGGGTTTCGGGCAGGCGGAGATAAGCCATCTTTGCCACGGCAGATAGAGAGCAGGGAATGAGGAGTACCGGCAGTACCGGAACTCTTCACAATCGAGGCATGGTGTACGTAGCTAGCGGCCCAGGCGCTCCCACCCCTTAGCCCCCTGGGCTGGGGTATTCCTGGGCGGGACTGCTTTGCTCGTTGCTTATATACCCTGTCGCATCCGGCTGGTGGGCCAGACCCGGCTAGTTGCACGTTGCATTGACCCCTTAGCCCCCCCACCAGTCAGTCCATGTGTCGGCCAGCGCTGGCGCTGTGGGGCTCAGGCTGCCGCGGGAGGCGGACACCAGCGCCCGCCGGGGCTCCGGGAACTGGACCTGCGGGCGGGAGATATGTGATTGAAGGGCTGCTTGGCATACGTTCGCAACAGGCATACGTCAGCTTGGCAGAAAGCCAGCGTGGGTATGCCTTGGTCTGGAGTCGAACCAGCCTACCGGTACCCTTCCCGCTCTCCGCCTTGACGCTCACCTGCAGGTTGTAGGCAGCGCCAGGGCAGAGGGCGACAGCATCTCGGCCGTCGGCGGCCAGCGCCAGAATGCCGATGGTGCTGCAGTGAGGAGGATTCCGGTGGGGAACACGAAAGCCGTGTCAGAGCAGGTTTGGCGAGATGGAAGGGGTTGACCACGAGACGGAGACCGCGGCCCCCACCTAGGTGGCCCGGTCCTTACGCCCCTTGCCCCCACCTACCTGTCCTCCAGCGGCGTACCGTGCGGCGACCCAGGCACCGGCCCCTCCGGATGGGCGGTGCAGGCGCTGGCCCCGCCGCGGCCCAGCCACAAGTCCGGGTAGGCTGCGGCCGGGGCTGTGAGGCAGGCCAGCAGGGCAGCGGCCAGGAGGGGCACTGCCGCCAACAGCTGCGGGGCTGGATGGTGGCGACGGCGGGTCATGGCGGCAGTGCGTGTGGTCTGCTGCGTGCGGGGCAGCGTGCTTCTCACGTCCGGGCGCTGCAGCGGCGCAGGCCCTTGTAACGTGAAGAAGGCCTAGTACTTACAGTGCGTTGGGGCCCGTCCCAGAGTCCGACGTCAAGCCGTGGCCGCCCGGCTGGCAGCTACCCGCAACGCCTCGTATACAACGCAACTGTGCCAATACGGTCCCCCGTGTGATTGCCCACGAAGCTACGGCGCAAAGCAAGGCTGAGGGTGCTAGGGTGCTTGGGTAGAGGGTGCTAGGTTGAGCTACCTGAGGCCCCCCTCAGGCCCGGCCCCCGCCATCTGCCGGCCCTCTCGCCGCCATCAGCCCTGGGCCCCGGCCGCAAGCAGCTCCCCTTTCCGTTCCGGTCCCCTTCACCACCGCCCCTCCCTGCCAAGCCCACCGGCTCTCGGGTCACCACCGCGTGCGCATTCGCCCAAGCCCTAGCACCCGCGCCCCTCCCCCTGCTGCCATGGGCCCCCGCCTCCCTCTCCTAGCCCCTTCCGCTTGCCCCCCTCGGGGCCGCCCCTCAGATCCCCTTGCCCTGTGCCGGCCTGGCGGCCTGGCTCTGCTGCTGAGCCACCTCCGACCCGGGGGCCGTGTCGCCGCCGGAGCGCTGCGCGGCGCTCATGGCGGCGCTGGCCTGGTCGGGGCTGGGGCCGGCGCCGTGCGCGTGGTCGCCGCGGCCGCCCGAGCCCTGGGTGCCCTTGGTCTCGCCGACCTGCGCGGGAGAGGGGGAGGGGGAGGGGGAGCGTAGGGAGGGGAGGGAGCGGAGGCGTAAGGCGGCAGGAGAGGGAACGGGGGCAAGGCGCTGGGCAAAATGGTGGGGAGTCGGCGCTCAACGCATTGCGGCCGCGCTGCGGCACAGCAGCTGCAGGTAGCAGCTGAGAAGCCCAGCCGGCGGAGTGCAGGGCGGGCGGCCCTCGGCGCGTGGTGTCGCGAACCCCACTCCCCCGCGAGGTCGCACCTGCACCTCCCGGTGGCGCGGCTCGTCAGACATCTGGCTGAGTGGGCTCTTGGAGGCGATCAAGGCCTATAGTTGTGCAGGTGGCTAGCCGTCGCGGTGAATGGGCGGTGCTTGTTGGGATTGCACCAGACTGCAACACGGAGACTGCAGCGGCGTGTCGTGCTGGAAGCCCCTGGGGACTCCATGCACCTTTCTCCCTTGCGCACGACGTTGGGTGGCGGGTCTGAGCTGAGCAATGGCTGCGTGGCTGCTGCTCGGCGCATCCCCCGGCACTGGTCCGGCTGGCACGTCCAGACCCGGCAAGCACCGCTATGAAGAGAGCGTGGCTGAGGTGTTGAGGGCCTGGTCCAACCGAAGCATCAGCCAACGTTACAAGCACTCCCACGAGCTGGTCTGGCCACGTGCGACTGGTCACTTCCATACCCAGTACGTTCTGAGCCGTACCTCGCCCACATCAACCCAACCATGCCAACTGCCAGATCTAGGTCAGCAGTACGCAATTCCCTCCTCCATCCACGTCCATCACCTCCAGTCTCTTCTACGTCAAGTCCGTCTCGTCACACCCTCTCCCTATCTGTCCATCACATCGTGCGGTCGTCGCCGCCTCCCGTGCCGCCCACCCCCATGTCCGCAGCCATGCCTCCGCCCATGCCACCGCCCATGCCCACGCCCGCCCCCATCATGCCCATGTCCCCGCCCATGCCACCGCCGCCCACGTCGCCCATGTCCCGGCCGCTGGCGCCTGCGGTGCCCATGTCGGCGGCCGGGTCGGTGGGGGCCTTGGCCATCTGGGGAGTGGGGTTGGGGAGGGGAGGATATGGACGGGGAGAGGAAGGAGGGGAAGTAAGAGGTAAGGTAAGGGGAAGCATGGGGAGGGAAGGGCCTGGTGCCGGGACCCTGACCCGTTCCGCCACCCTACGCACTGCCCCTTCCTAGCTGAGCCACACTCAACCCCTTGCTCCCCAGCCCCAACCCACCACCCCACCCGTCTCCACCCCGACCCGCTCACCGCCATCTCCTCGCCCTCGATGCCCGTGTCCTGCAGGATCTCGTCATCGAAGTCCTCCTCCTCGTCCTCCTTCTCCTCCTCCTCGCCCTCCATGCCCGTCACGTCCACCACCTCGGCCCGGGTGGCCATGGGGGCCGCGGCGCCGGGGGACATCATGGCTGCGCCGGTGAGGTCGCCGGGGGCGTTGACCTGGGGGATGCAAATGAAGGGGTGGGAGTTGGGTGAAGTGGGGTTGGGGGGAGTGAGGAGCGAGAGAGGAGTCTTCGGGGAGGGCTGCTGGCATAGAGGTGCACCAGGCCAAGCTCTCGAGACAGTCGGCACCGTGTCGCAGCTCCCCCTATGCAACGCAGCGCCTCAAGACCTGAAGGCTGGCGACCCGTATGTCCCCTCCCCACCCGTGCTACCTTCCCTTCCCTCCCTGATTCATGCCTCCCCCATGACACCACGCACCGTGGTGGCGGTGTAGGTCTGGAAGGTCGCGAAGCCAGCGGTGACGCCGTCGGGCTGTGGGGAGGAACAAGAGCGTCAGCCGTCAGCAGAGGGGGCAAGCATGAGGGTGCGGCGGGGATGCGTCAACACCCTTCCTGCTGGTCCGCCGGCGCCCCTTCCCCGCCCCCGCCTGCTACTCACGCTGGTGGCGGGTACTGCACCGGCGGTGTAGGTCTGCGGGGCAGCGTCGACGGGGGGAGTTGACATACAGGGGGCCCCTGTCGGTCACCCTCCACACCCCTGCGCCTGCCGCGCCGCCCCGCTGCCCCGCGCCCCGCGCCCCCGCCGGAGCGAGCGCCTGGCTCACTTGGTAGGTGGTGACGGGGATGCCGGTCGCATCGAAGCCGCTCGAGACCACGGTCTGAGATATGGCTGTGTCTCCTGCAGCCCCTATGCCCACACCTGCGAGCCTATCGCCGCCCTGGGGCTGCATGGCCATGGCTGGTGCGGAGGCGGACGTGCGGCGGAGGCGAGTGGTGCTGTCGGAGGAGCGTAGGCGCGGTGTGTGTGCTGTCGCGGCGCTGCAGAGGTGTGCGCTGACGGTGCGGATTGTGGGAGCGAGAGCGCGGAGTGTGGACGTTGCGCGGAGACCGGGGTGTTGTGCAGTTGCCGGGGGGCGCATTGCGGCGCGGCAAGCGAGCGCGGATGGGGCGCAGTTGAGTCACTGCGGGCGCCCCCTTCGCCTGACGCGCTGCCCGCTCGCGCCAGAGCATCGCTGTAGGCGCTCCCCTCCTGCGAAGCCGACCAGGTCGCGCCGCTCGGTCAGCGTGCCTCAGGAGTGAAGCGTCTGACGCGGAGCACCAGCCCATGGGCCATCGCGCGCGCCGGCCCCGGAGCCAAACGCGGCCAGCCACGCCACAAACACACCAAGGACTGTACTACTTGTGCGAAAGGTGTGCGGGCCGAGCTAATACAATCCGGAAGCCGGGGCCGGCCGGGGGTTCCGAGCGGGTACGTGCCGGAGCTGGCCATCGCCTAAACGTTTCGCGCGTCCGTTTGGTATCGAGGCGAACACCGAAGCGACCAGTATTACACAGCCTACTCTTATTTTACTCGCTTGCTGGAAACGTGCAATAACTTGACGGTCCCAGCCCTCTTAACGAGCGACCTAGACAGCTATACGGGCGAACTAAGCAAGGGTACACGATGCTGTTGTAAATGCGGCTCGGCCCCACAGCGGGCCGCGGGCTCGGGGACGAATGAAGCGCTCATGGAGCCGCTGGTAGTGGCCACAGCGCAGCAGCCTACACGGACAAATGCTTCAGCGAAGCGACGCTTTCGAGCGTCTGCGAAGGCCGTCGGAAGAGGAGGCTCACGCGGAGCACTGGGCGACGCAGAGCGAGCCCGAGCCTATCCCGGAGGGCCCCCCGCAGCTGCCGCAAAGCTATCGACCGGTGGAGCGGAGGAAATTCCTAAAGGTGGGAGGTGGGAGGTGGACTGACAGGGGTCGCATGACCAAGGCATGCACGTCTGCCCAGCACCGGGCCCTCAGGGACCCTTGCTGGTGGGCATGAGAGTCACACGCATATCACGTTGCTCTGGGTCGGGTATGGGAGCTAAGGCCGCACGTGGTTTTGCTTACTCCTGCGGCCTACCCCTACCTCACTACAGCCCCCCATGCACCTACCTTTCGTCCCCCTCCGCAGAAGGAGCTGCTGTACCGGCTGACGTATGCCGAGGCACGGGACTGGTGCCTCGCGCACCGGAGGCAGCTCAACCCCCTGCCGCTGCCGGTGGGGCGGGCTGCGGATGCAGTTGCCGTCGGCTAGGGAGCTAGGGAGTCAGGGCGCCTTGAGTCTCAAACGAACGGACAGTCGGGGCTGGACGATGCTGCAAGCGGGGTCTGAACTCTGAAAGTGTTGTAGGGATAGTTGGGACGGGGCGGGGCGAGGGCCTGTGATCGGTCAATGGCCCGTGGCTGCTCTTGGGTGAACGCCATCGGCTGCTTGCCCCGCGCGCCTCTCTGTCTTCTCCCCAGGAAGCCATCGAGCACCGCATCCGGCAGTGGTTCGATCTGGTGGACGATGACGGCTCGGGGTAGGCCGGGCCCAAGGAGGATGGAGCGGCGTGTGTGGGAGCGGGTTGGCCTGCGTGGGCCGCTTCATGGGGGGAAGCGGCCCTGCAGCGTCGCAGGCGGCGCGCTTCTCTCGGCACGGGGCTGAGGACGGGCAGGATTCCGGCCCAGGCGCGGGGCTCTGTCTTGGGGTCTGGCAGACGGAGGTTGTAGGGCCCTAGACACGTGACTTGGAGGAGAGCCTGGAAGGAACGGGCACGAGGTCGCTGGGCATTCCTGGGCGTGCCGGGTTTCATCCCGCCCCGCTGCCCCCCGTGCCTATCACCCCACAGCGCCCTGGATGCATCGGAGCTGGAGTTTGCCCTCAAGGTGGGCCCCTGGGCCAAGGGTCCCGGGTCATGGTCCCATGGGTGACACCTGCGAGTCGATGTCAGCGGGAAGGCTGCGTAGCCAAGTGCTCGACAGCCTGGACACCCTTGCATTAGGGGCGTCGGTGGACAGGCACGGCGACGGAAGCCACGCGGCTGCTGCAGGAGCTCTGTGCAGGCAACTCGTCTTGTTGTCCTGGCTCCGTTACCAAGCGGTGCTGTCTTCCGCCCCGCCCTACCTCCCCTGTGCAGGCCTCGGGCATCCCCGCCAACACGTCGGCCATCATGGAGATCATCAAGCTGGTGGGTGCGCGGCCGAGGCGGTTGGCGGTTTGGCCTTTGACCGTTGACCGTTGGGGACTTCAGTCATGGGTGGGCATAGCAGCCTGAAGTGCGGCTGAAGGCCCTGATCACGCAAAGGGCCTGACTCCAGAGAGAAGGCGCCCAATGCTCCTGGCCCATGCCCGTACCCTTGCTGCCTCCTGACCCGCCTCCTCCGCCTCGGCGCAGTTTGACTTTGACAAGGACGGCGAGATCGCGTGGCGGGAGTTCCACCACTTTCTGTGCTACGAGGTCATGGCGGACAAGAACCCGCTGGGGGCGGAGTACGTGCTGCCGTCAGGTGCGCAGCCGGCGCCCCTTTCGACGGCGCTGCATCGCTTACTCAAGGGGCTCGTCTGGATTCAACTGCAGCATGCCGCCAAGGCAACTTCATCAACCAACCGAGCTGGCACGCGCGCCTGAGTACCGCTACCCCTCCCCCACACCCGCCTCCCTCCTGCCCCCCGCCCTCCCCCCAGGCATGTCCCTGCCCATCAGCTCCATGATCGGAGCCATACGGCGGCGCAAGCTGATGCAGGACGTGGAGCAGGGCGGCGGCGCGCGGGACCACTGGGTCAACGAGGGGCCCGAGTTCCTGCGCTTCCTGCTCGAGAGCGAGGCCTACACATTCGACCAGGCCGATACCAGGTGCGCTGGGAGGCTCTGCCGGCTGAGGCGTGGGTTGGCGGGTAGCGATCTTAGGCCTCCGGCTAGCTAGCACGGCCGTGGGCTGCCGCGTCGGGTGGTGGTGCGGGGCCCCTGGCTACCGTAATATGGCAGCTAGCTACGGCAGTACCGTGGGGACCCGTCGCGCTCGTTCCGTGCTGATGGCTCCGCTCCGGTCCCCTCCCCCGCCGCGCCTCCCCCTTCCCCCACACAGCAAGGAGCTGCTCCGCCGCATCCTCAACTACAAGCCCACCCCCAGCAAGGCAGCCGACCTGGAGGCCGTGGCGGAGCACCGCAACCGCATTGAGAAGCTGAAGCGTCGCCTGCTGCGGAGCAACACCAACAGGTGGGGCCCAGGCCGGGGGCCGGGGCTCCGGGCCGGACGCCATTCCACCCAGTAGCAAACCCGCCTTGACGAACGGCTTCAGGCCGCTCATAGCTTGACCAAATGCTTAAGCTTGACGAAGCGCTTTACTAGAAATGCTTTCGGCCCTCCCCCTCTTCTGGCCCCACAGGCCCGGCTCCGCGGCGGCCTCGCGGCCCGGCTCTCCAGGCAGCCGCGGGCTGCACCGCCACTCCAGTAACTCCCGCCCGGGCACCTCGGACGGCGGCGGCCTGCGTTTTGGCGGCGTCACAGACGACGGCGGCATGACCAGCGACGGCGGCGGCCTGAGCGACGGAGGCGACTGGCATGGCCAGGTGCTTCGACGCAACGTAAATCGGTCACAGGTGCGATTCGCCATGGCCGCGATTGCCGCAGCGGAGGCGTCGCTGGCGGCGGAGGCGGCAGCGGAGGCGGCGGCGGCGCGGCGCCGCCGCGGCGGCGACGGCGCCGCCGCCGACCCTGACGTCACCTTCCTCACATCCGTTCCGGAGGCGTCCCGCGAGTGGAACGACGGCGGCGACGCCGACGTCGACGGCAGCAGCTCCGACGGCGGCGACGGCGGCGGTGACGGGCCGCTGGCGGCGTCGGCGGCGGCGCGGGAGGCCGCCGCCAGGGTGGACGCCATGCGGCGGGTGGAGGAGGTCCTCGACATGCACCACCACAAGACCCGCACGCCGCGGCCCCGGCCCTGGCCCCAGTCCGTATCGCTGTCGTCACTCCGCGCCACCGCCACCCCACGGGAACCCGTGCTGGACACGCTGGAGGCGGCGACGGCGCCGCCGCCGCCGCCAGCGCGGTCGCTGGCGTCGCGAGGTGGCGGCGGCGGCGGCGGTGGCGGCAGGAACAGCAGCTACGAGGACCTGTCGGCGGCGGCGCTTGCCGGGGGAGGCGGGGTTGTGACGACGGGGCCCTCGGGGCCGTCGGGTTCCGAAGGCGAAGGCAGCAGCGACGACGAAGCGGCGTGGGACGCGGACCTGACGGCGCCGCCGACAGACGGCGGCGGCGCCGCCGGTGGCGGCGGCGGCGGCGCGACGTCGCGGCACAAAGGGCCGACGGCGCCGTCGCCGCTGCCTGCCGTGCCCCGCCTGGCCATGCACCTGCTGCCCCGCACGCTCTCCACGGCAGGGCCCTACAGCGCTCGGCTCGCGCAGTCCGCGCGGCTGACGCCCTCCGCTTGCGCCTCCGTCGCCGGCTCCCTCTCATCCCGCGCCGCCACCCCGGGCGACCGGACGTCCCCCAACGGCACGGGTCAGGTGGGCTCCGCCGCCGCCGCCGCCGCCGCTGCCGCCGAGCCAGGGCCGGCCGACTTCGCCGCGGAGCCCAGCGGCCCCGCCACCACCGCCGGCGGCCTGGCGGCCTTTGTCCGCTCCGCCGGCCCCAGCCGCCACGCGAGCTTCCTCCGCAGCGGCGGCAGCAGCCGCCTGGCGGCGTCGGGCCCAGCGTCGGGGCCGCAGCCGCCGATGAGCTTCCCGGCCGTGCCCTCGCCGCCGCCGCCACAGCCGCCCAGGCTCGGCACGGGCCGGGCCGAGGCCGCCGCCGCCGCCGCCGACATCCGCCGCAGCGCCTGGAACGCCCCCGGCGCGACCAACGGCGGCTGGCCGCAAGCGCCGCCGCCGGCGCCCAACCCGCTCGCCTCCGTCGCCTCGTTCGCGACCGTCAGCGCCGGCGGCGGCCTGTCGTCGCCGCCGTCAGCCTGGGCGCCGCCGCCGGACCCCGACGCGCTCCGCCCCGCCACCGCCGCCGCCGCCGCCGCCGCCAACTTAGTCAGCGCGGGTCTCTCCAGCTCCGGCTCCGGCACCGTGCGCCTGGTCTCCGCCACCGGCTTCGGCACGCCGTTGCGAGTCGGCGACGGCTGCACCACCCCTCGAGGCCACTCCAGCCAGGGCCTGCGGCCCACGCCCGCCCCAGGCCACGCGGGCCCCGCCTCCTCCGCGGCCCGTGTTTCCACCGCCACGGGTCAGCACCTCGACCACGGGGTGGAGGTGGTGCCCATGGATTGGTGGGGCGGGGGCGGGGGCGGGGGCGGGCACAGCGGGGCGCCGTCGCCGCGCCCAGGCACGTCCCAGGCCCCCCGCCCAGGCACGTCGGCGGCGGGGGCGCGGCCCGGGCAGCGGGCCGCGTCTTGGTCAACGACCAATGCGCCTGGCGGCTTGACGTCGGGGCCAGGGCAAGGGGGTATGATGGCATCACCCCGCGGCGGTGGCGGCGGGGCCGGGGGCGGTAGCACTGATAGGCGGCGGAGCGTGGAGGTGGAGACGCGAGGTGGTGTGGGGTGGGGAGGAGGGCCGCCGGCCGCCATGCACCCGCCTGGGGCCTCCAGGGAGGGCAGCATGACGTCTCCTTCCATCCGCGGCCGCCTCATGCGCTCCTGCCTCGCCTCCTCGCTCCGAGCCTCATCACCGGCGATGGTGGCGGCGGCGGCGACCGCTGCCGCGGCGGCTGCCGCCGCCGCCGGCGGCGGCGAGGGCGTCTCGCCCGCCAGCACGACCGGCGGCGGCACTGGCAGCGGTGCGGCGCACAGCTTCAGCGGCAGCAGCGCCGCCAGTGGCGGCGGAGGCTTCACGCCGCCGCGCAAGCGGCACACGGGCCCGATTTTTGGCGCGAACGTGGTCGCCAAGCCGCCGCCGCCGGAGCCGCCGCCGGCCATGCAGCCGCCGCCGGCGGCCCCGGCTTGGCCTCAGCACAAGCGCGCGCCGGGGTTGGGGCCGGGGCGGCCCGAGCTCAGCCCACGGCCAGCCACTGCGGCGGGTGGCAACGGGACGACGGGGGGCAAGGGGGCGTGGCCATGGCCCTGGCGAGACGCGGTGGCGCTACCACCCGGGGGAGGCTCAGCCAAGGCCCGAACGGAGGCGGGTGCGTGGGCGGCCGGTGAGGACGGAGCCGCTCCGCCGAGGTCTGCAGCGTCCGCCGTCGGCCGCCTGAAGGCGTCATGGTTGAACAAGTGAGGTCGGCAGGAAAGGCACATGTGGGCCGTATGCTCAACCCAAAGGCGGCTTGTCGGAGAGGTTTGTCATGGGGTATGGATGGGGTATGGATGGGTACGGCGTCCGGCGTGGGATACGTTTGGGCATGCTCGGGAGCTCGGAGAAATGCAGTTCTGGTGTACGGCTGGTGGTGTGTTGGTGGTCGACTATCGGACCACCAGTGGTACGGGACGGTGCAAGAACCTATGCATCGGTTTGCCAGGAACCGGTGTGGAGGCCAAGGGCGCGGAGCTGTACAGTGGTGGCGCCAACGGCGACGTTTGTGGGCTGCAATGCCCTGGCAGCTTCGCTGTCATTGTTGGGCATACAATGATGTTTTTGACGTGACGGATATGTAGTACTGTAGTACATGCATAACGGGGGCGAGGGGTGGAGGTGTGCGTCGAGGTTTCGTGTGGCGTTCAGGGGTGACAAGCCCTGGTGAAAGAAGCGTTAGGGCGTGTTCTGAATGCATGATAGGGGCATAGCGTGGAGGTTGTCTGTGGTGCTCAGGAATGAGTAGCTCTCGGTGCAGCTCAGGGGTGGGGGAAGCCCTGGTGGAGCATTAAGGCGCGGTCGGGTGTGGCGGCACAGGCGCCGGACGTCGGAGACTGTTGGCATGCATTTGTGTTCTTGACGCGACGGGTGTGTAGTACTGTAGTACATGCATAATGGGGGCGGTGTGTGGAGGTTGTGTGTGGCGCCCAGGGCGCCAGGGGTGAGAAGCAATGGGGCGAAAGAAGCTCAGAGGTGTCCTCCGGTGTGGAGGCCAGCGGCTCAGAGACACGCTGTTGCACGCCTTTGCACGCTCCTGGTTGTGGGGCAGAGTCAGGGCAGTGTGGGGCGTGGACGGGAGTGGCATAGGCCGGAAGAGGCATTACGGCGTGTCCACTGGTAACCTGCAAGAGCAACGTTTCGGGACTGCGGAGTTTCCGGGTGCCTTACCTCGCGGGCCCCGCCACTAGCGCCCCTTCCGTGCCCGTGCAAATACCGGCTTCGACTTCCAGGCCCAGTCCTCGACATCGCCCCAATCTTGACCAAGCCAGTGCCATACGCCTGCCTGTGCACTAACTACTATACATAGACTCTCGCTTGGGTCTCTCTCAACGCCTGTGACTTGCTTAGGGCTTTAAACGAATAGCTGCATCCTCTCGGGGCCCAGCGCTCAACTGCTTAGGGTGTTTCTACAGACCGGTAGCATAGCCGCAACGCACAATGCCAGGAGACGAGCAATCGGACGCCCGGAACCAGCCAGCTGGGCCCAGTGCAGCACCATCGGCCATTCGGTTCTCGCTGCAGACGTGCAGCGGGAATCTGCTGTCAACGGACACAGCGGGTAGTGTGATAGACCGGCCTGGACACAACGTCGGAAGTGTGTGGGAGGTCGTGGCGGCATTCAAGCTCCTCTTCGAGGAAGTTTACTACGTGCGGCCGCTGTCCGCGCTGCCCAAGGCTGGGAAGGTCCGTCGGGGTGCGAAGCAGGGCCATGGGGTGGAAACGATGCCGGGGGGGGGGCAGACCGGGAAGGGGCGGGAAGGGACCGCGAGGTCCCCCGTGGCCAGCCACGCACATCATTAGTTGATAGCGTGAGTACTGTAGTTGGGGGTGCACCCTGTGGCAAGCAAGCTACCCACATGAGGGCGCCTTCTAGATCCCCTCCAGCCTCAGCTGGCCCCTGGTCCCCGCACCCACCTCAACCCCTGTCCGCAGAGCCTGGAGGTAGCGCTCTACTCTGTGGATACGCTCAACAACAACAACTGCCTCTTCTTGGGCGCGGAAGACAGCACGTACCGGGGCGACCCATACGATATTGCTGGCGCAGAGGTGTTCCCCGCCGCGGAGGCGAGCTCTGAGAGCCTGCGGCTGCCTGCCAAGCTGGTCTGGCGGATGCACCGAGTCAAGGTGGGGACAGCCGGAGGTGACTGGTTGTTAGGGCAGGGCTGTGAGGGGCCTGGCGTGGGGCCCGGGAATGCGGAGTCAGTAGGTTTCCAGGGCGTTTTGGTTGGGGGCAAGGGGCTGAGAGGGGCCTGACAGTTGGGGTACTGGGGCGGACGCACCGAGGGGGCCGTGGTCCCGCATCCAGGCACAGGCCCCAGGCCCCTACCCCTGCCGCCCCAGGCCAATGAGACGGTGGTGCACCTGGAGAACGTGGCCACGGGGCGGTACCTGCTGTGCAACTACGGCACTAAGGTACGGCAAAGGGGCCCGATGGAGCCCGGCGGTATGCCGGGAGGCAGGTGCCTGGGGTGCATGAGGTGACCGCTAGAACACACACCGCCGCTCCCGCTCCCGCCCCCCCCCTCCAGGTCAGCAACGCCTTCCGGGGCTTCTTCGGGGTGGACCCGCTGCCGCGTGTGGGCGTCACGGGCACCGAGCAGGACAACTACAGGTGCGGTCGCATCACCGGGCCGCCTAGTGCGCTATTGCGCGCTTCCCCATGTACGGTGCGGGCACGGGCAGTGCTGCCCACGCCCCCCAGCCACCCAGCCACCCACCCATCGGCAGCGCTCCTGTGCGCCCGCCATGCCCTCCTCCCTCTGTCCGCCCACCCGCCCACCCCCGCCCTCTCTCAAACCCGCTCCCCACACCCCTCCTCCCCCACGGCACGCGCAGCACGCTCCGCGTGGTCCCGCCCGGCACGCAGGGCGTGCACCGCGTCACCGCTGCCCTCGAGTCCATCAACCTGCTGCAGAAGAGCATCCGGGGCGCGTACGACCGGGAGAAGGACGGCGCACAGACGGAGGACGGCGGAGTGCTTGTGGTGCGGTCGCCGCTGTTCGCTCTGCCGCCACCAGAGCCGCCCGCGCCGGCGGCTGCTCCTGCCCCGGCCGCCCCTTCTGCCCCGGTCGCGGCAGACGCGGGAGTGGCAGCGGCAGCGGGGGCAGCGGTAGCGGCGGCTGTGCCAGCGGCAGCGGCGGGAGTGGGGACGACGGTAGCGGAGCCCGCCGCTGTGCCGGCGGGGCCGGAGGCAGCGGAGGCGGCGGGGGCACCAGACGCAGCGGCAGCGGCGGGAGCGACACCAGCGGGAGCAGGGACCGAGGCGGCGCCGGAGGGCTTGGCGGCTGGAGCAGCGGCGGGAGCGGGGGCGGACGCGGCGCAGGAGAGCGAGGCAGCTGGGGCGGCGGCCGGGATGGGAGGATGGGAGGAGGCGGCGGCGGCGGCAGGGGCGGGCAGCGATGCGTTCGGCTCGTGGCCGGCGCCGGTGGAGGCACCGAGCGCCAAGAGCGGCGGGGCGGCGGCCCCGGGTGCCCGGTCGGGTGCCTTGGTCGATGCCTTCGATGTGAGCAACGGGGCTGGGCGGGTTGGGTGCACTTGATGGGCGTCAAAGGCGGGCGTATGTCCTTGGTTGGCACCATGCCGTTATCTGATGCCTCGCTAGCCCTCATTTCCCTCTAGGCTTACGGTTGTGTGGCTCACGCCTTCTTCCCCCCTTTCCCTACCCTGTGTCCTGGCGCATCGCAGGAGGAGTGGGAGAAGATCAGGTCCGGCCAACGCGGCTAAGGCATGCGGACATGTGGTGATGCGAGGGTGGTTCTGGCAAGGACACGGGGTATGACTCCTTTGGGGCTCAGACTTAGTCCTCGCGGGGCGGGCGCGCGGGGCGCCATGGTCCGACTGAACGCATGCCGGTGTACTGCCTGCATAGCTGACAGCCCGCAGTTGCAGTACTGGCAATGTAGAGGAATACCGATGCCGGGCCACTCGTCGCCCCAGGGCTCGTACCACGCAGTCTCGGTTAGCACTGGTGCATTTACATGCCAGGTCGGGCTTGCAGTGAGTGAGGGACGTGTGCAAATCGCTGAGAGGGGACTGACGAGGGGTGAGTTCCGCTGACTTGGGTGCGGCAAGGTGGCCGCATGAGCCGGGGAGGCTTAATTGTGCCGGGGCTGTGCCGGGGCTGATGGGTGCGGTTGCCGGGTGAACTGGAGGCAACGGCTGTTGAAGGCCCGCTGAGGACAGGGGAGGAGCAAGCGTGATGCCCCCCATGGTATCGCCCATGGCCCGCGCCCGCTGCGGCAGGTTGGGCCTGGTCAGGAGCGGTGCCAGCAACGTGCAGAGCCTTACAACGGGGCACGGCCACAGGGCCCTTCACAGCAGCCACAGCCACAGGGCCTCAGCTCCCTCTCACCCCTTCCCCTCCCCACGCCTACTGTGCGTCTGTGCGGCCCCCGCCGCGCCTCTCACCTGCACTCCTACCCCATCACCCCACCCTGGCCGCCAGCCCCTCGCCCCCCTCTCCCCGCCTCCCCCCATCCCTACGTTTCCGCCCTACGTTTCCGCCCTGCGGTGCCGCCCTAGCCCCGCCCCGCCCTAGCCCCGCCCCGCCCTCTCTTCGGCCCCCTCCCGCTCCGCCCCGTCCCTGCCCCCCTGCGCCCCCATGACCCGGTGCAGCCCGCGGTCCATCATGGCGCTCAGCCAGGGCGCAGCGCCGGGGGCCGCCTCCACCGCCACGCGCCCAGAGCCCAGCAGGGAGCCCTCGTCGCGGCCGGGGCCGCCGGTCGGCGCGGCCTCGTTCCGCTGGTGCGTGCCGGCGCCGGCGCTGGGGCCTGAGGTGCGGTCGTCGGCCATTGCAGCGGTGCGGATGTGGAAGGGTAAGTCCTGCGGGGAGTAAGCGGAGGAGAGGGGGGGAGCGGAGGTGCGGTCGGGACAGGGTCGCGGAGCGCGAGCGGGGAGTCGGGAGCGTCGCGGGAGAGGGCGCTCGTCGTCAGCCGCGCGGCCTTGCCTGTTTATCGGAGAGACGGGGTCGTATGCTGTCGAGCAGTCGAAGCAAAGCTGTCAACGGCTTGCAGGGGCGCTGTGTTGTTTGCACGAGCGGGGGGAGTTCAAGGCCTCGGGTCATTCGCGCATTGCGGTGCCCCCCTGCATCGCCAGCGCAGCCGCATTCCGCCCCCAGACCGCACAAACAGTTGCATTCCAGCTGGAATCGCAACGCTGCTTCTGAACTCGTTGAACTCACGAAGACCGCCGAAGCACAAGCCTAGTTCCCCCTTGCTCACACCACCACAGCGCCCACAGCCGCCATGGACCCCCAGCAGCAGCCGCAGCAGCCCATGGTCGACCGCAGCAAGACCGCAGCGGCCGCGGAGCAGCGCGCGGATGCGGAGCAGCGCCGCGGCGCCCCCAGCGACGCCGGCTCCGGCCTCCCCGCGGGCCTGGTGGGCAGGGCCGCGCCCGAGGCCTCCGGCGTGGGGGGCCTGGGCACCACCGGCACTGGCGGCGGCAACCCGGCGGCCGCGCGGCGGGACAACATTGGCGGCGGCGCGGACGTGACTGACATCACCCGCCTGGCCCGGGACATGAGCTGAGCGCCTGCGCGCAGGGTGGAGGGGTGGAGGGGAGCTGAGCCGAGCTGAGCTGCGCGCGTGGACGGCTGACGTGGGGCGGAGGGAAGCGTAGAGGGGCCGGGAGATTGGAGGGGGAGCAGGTGGAGGAGGGATCAGGGAAGTGGGAGAGGCTTCCAGTATGTGGGCTACGTGGTGCCGAGGCATGGCCGGAGGGCGGTGTTGAGATGTGGGGGCTGTTGTGCGGTGCAGGCTAAAAGCACAAAGGGGGGCTGAGGTGGCTGAGGAGCTGCTGTGGAGGCGGGTCCAACAGCATTCTGTCCTTCGTTGTGCGGCGGGCCACACTCAGATGCGGTGTAACGTGTCTCAGGTTGCAGAGACCATTGCCGCCCCACGCCCCGTCAACTGCATCTTCTCTCCCCCAACTGCAACTACTAGCCGGCATGGCCACACCATCGGGAGTCCATATGACAGCTTGCCAGCTGGGCCTGAATTGCGGCCGTGTTGCAGTGCACTGATTCCACGCGCCCATCCTACAGCAACTGCACCAACACCACCACCAGCTGCTCTGCAGGCCGCATGCATGCCTTGCAACTCTCGCTCCGACCTCGCATGCACTCCTGCGCCACACCGCAACTACCCCCCACACGAGCAACGCCTCAACAGCCCCCCAGCCAGTGCGCCATTCGGGGGCATGCCGGCCTCCCCCCCCCCCAGCCAGGGTACCGGTAGGAGCCACCCACCAGGCCCTGCCCCTGTCAACCTCCTGTCACTGTCTCGTCCACGCCCCACGCCCTTCCGGACTTGGCACGCACCAGGCTCCATGCACCCTTTGTCCCCATGAAGCCCGCCCTTCCCTGCCACAGCGCACCGCTGCGCACACCGCACCGCCAACGACAGCTGTCTGGCTCAACCTCGAGACCGTCACCCGTAGCCCGCAGAGGCACCGCGCGCAGGGCCATTAGGGGCGCGTCCCCAGCTGCCGCCAGCGGTTGGGCCACCTCGCCTCCCGGGCTCATCCTGCGTCGTCAGCCCCATCCTTGCGGTGCGCATCCATGGCGCGGCCCGTTTCCCCGCGGTGAGGCCGCACAGCCTGGCTTCAGCGCTCCGCTCCAACAGCCGGTCGGGACAGGTCGGGATCCTGAGATCCGGCTCAGATGAGGGACTGCACGCCCAGGATGCGGATCTTGAGCCCCGCCACGTACTGCGAGGGGAAGAAGTAGAGCCAGTACCTGGAGGCAGCCAGGGTTGGGTGGGGGGGGGTGGACAGTCAGGGTGGAAGTTCGGGCATGGACCGACAACGACAGCGTGTCCGGTAGCAGGCAGGCACACGGGTCGGTCCAGGTCCGCGGACACTTGTCGGTGCGGAAGGCATGGCTCCTGCCTGGCCCTGGCCCCCCGGCCCACCTGCTGGTACCCCCCACGCCCAGTGTGAGGGCGAGCATGGAGTAGGCCTCGTTGCCCTCGATGGGCCACGACTCGATCTTGGTGATGCTGCCGTACGGCACTGCACGGCACATGGCGTACGGAAACGTCATGGGCCCGCCCTTTACCCGTAAGACAGGCAGCTGCCTGCAAGTGCTCGCCCCTAGCCTGCCTCCCGGCGGCAACCGCCAGCTCTGCGACCAACCCACCGACCCACATCCGTACCGTACTCAAGCCTCCCCTCCCCTCCCCAGCCCAGCCCAAACCACACCTATGCCGCCCCCGCCTGCTTAAGCCCAGCCTAGTCCAAAGCGCAGAAGACCCCCCCTTGCCCACGCCCCCTCATGGAAAACCCTTATGACAACCGCCCCTTTTGAAAGGCGGCCACATTTCTGCAAGTGCTCGCCCCCTGGCCTCCCTCCCGGCGGCAACCGCCAGCCCGACGAAGAACCCACCGACCCACATCCGTACCCAAGCCTCTTTCAAAGCCAAGCCCAGTCCGTGACGCCAAAGTCCCCCCTTGCACACGCCCCCAGCCCGCGCCCCCACCCCCCCGCGCACCCTTCTGCGTGCTCGTGTCTGAGCCCAGCCAGATCTGCTGCAGCTCCTCCTTGAAGGTCAGCCGCACCTGCCGGGGGCCGGGGGGCGCGGGCGGGGTAAAGCGAGCCTAAGGATGGTGCCTGCACCAGCCAGCCGAGGGCGGCGGCACGAGCATGGCTCTATCGTCGCCCCCACTCGGCGCCTGCCGCCCGCGCTGGCCGGCCCCATATATGCAGCCCCTGTGGCTGCCTTGCACCGGCCCTGACCACCAAGGACTCTAATCAACTCAACGCCTCCTCCTCGGCTGCCACCGCCACTGCCTCTCTGAGCCCCGGACCACCTACGACGTCTTACCAACACACGTCCCCATCAACCCCCACCCCACCCCACCTTGCTCCCCTGGCTGTTGAGCAGCCCTGGGATGGACAGCACCTTGTCGTCCAGCGGCACCTGGCGGCCCGCGATGCCGGGCAGCGCGCCGTCGGGCGGCCCCTTGGCGATGACCTGCGAGGAGGGCCGGGATGAGGAGGGCCGTGGGGAGGGTCGGGATGAGGAGCGGGGTGAGGGCCGGGATGTGGTGCAGGAGGAGGGGACAAGCAGTTGGGGACAAACCTAGGTGCTCTTCCAGACCGCGCGCGACCAACGGAGGTGGATGAGGGTCGGGATGAGGGTTGGGATGAGGGTCGAAATGTGGTGCGAGACCAGGGGCCGCGCAGGTCGGGGGGCAATACCAAGCGCTCTTCCCAACCGCGTACGGATTCGGTGGTGGGAAGGAGAAGATAGAACCCGCCAGCCGCGCGCGCGCGCGCTTAGCCCCTAATGCTCCTGCGAACCTCCGTCCTCCCACACAACCCTCCTGCGCCCACGCACCTTGGCGTGCTGCGCCTGCTTCTGCAGCGGCTCCTCGCTCTTGGGCGCGTCCCAGTCCCCCGTGCCCCCCGCCGCCGCCGCCGCCGGGGCCGCCTTGGCCGCGTCCACGGCTGCGGGCGCGGAGCCAATCAGGAGCAGCTTGGCGCCCTCCTTGATGCCGGCCTGGGGGCGGGGGAAGCAGGAAGGGGGTGCAGGTTGGGGGGTGCAGGTCAGGGAGGCGTAGGGAACGAATGGATGCACGGGGCGGGGGCGGGGGGCTACGAACCCTACTGGATGCCGGCCTGGGGAAGGGGGTGGGGGAGAGGCCGGGGAGGCATGAACGAGGAACGGAGGCGCGGGCATTGTACGGCGTTGCCAGGTGTTGCCAGTAAGTCGGCGGTATCCTGGGTATCCTGGGAAAGGATTGGGCGGTATCCTGGGAAGCGTCGGGCGGCGAACGGCAAGACGTGCAAGCAGCAGGCACATGACTGTCCGGCCCCAGCCCAGTGCCCCGCCACCGGCCCCCCCCGCGCGCCCGCACCTGCCGCAGCGTGCAGCCGTCGTCCTTAAGGGCCACCCCCTTGCTCATGAGCTTCTGCAGCTTGGAGGGGATGCCTGGGGGTAGCGGCAGGCAGGGGGCGAGGTCGGGCCGGCAGGCGCCCGATGGGGACACTTGGCTAAACCGGGGCTCCAGCTTCACCGCCCCTTTCGGCCCTGGCTCCAGCATGTGTGTACCAGCACGCTGCCTGGTCGGTACTCGGCCGACCGAAGGCGCCGCCCAACCCGTCACGAGGCACCCAGAGCGTCCACCTCAGACTGGTGACAGGGAACCCCTGCAACACCGCCCCCCATAGCTCCAAACAATCTTCGCATTCCCACACGGAGACCGGCACCCTCTGCTGCCACCAATCCCGTGCCCCACACCCCTGCCTTCGTGCGCGCCATGGACGGTGAGCACTTGGGATGGGGCCAGGGAGAGTCCTACATGCCAGCGAGGGGCCGTGCCGCCGCCAGCCACCCAGACCCTTGTGCCCATGCCCCGCGTCCCCAGTCCCCGCTTCCGCAGCCCCGGCCCAGCCGCGAGCCGAGCGCACCGAGCTGCTCCTCGATCTTGGACTTTAGGTCCCCCACGGTGGAGTCGAAAGGCCGTTTCACGTCGCTCGTTGCTTTCCCATACGTGATCTTGAAGGCCTGAGGGCCGCAGGTAGGCGGATGGATCGTCGTGGGAGGGGAAGGGAGGGGAAGGGAGGGCGGGTCCGGGGTGGTCCGACCAGCAGCTTGGGCAGAGACGTGCTGACGTCTCAAGGTCAGACAGGAGGCCCCGCGCGCCATCCGTGGGAGAGTGGTGTTGGGGCACCGACGTCTCAAGGGCAGGAGGTCAGGTCAGGACGGGTGGAGCACCTTGTGAAGGGAGGAGCTCCTGCCGTCCTGGGGAGTGCGGTCCTGGGCCCAACGGGTCCCCATCGACTCACCACCTGCTCGCCAGTAGCCGCGGCGACTTCTGGAGCGTCTGTAGACGTGGAAGCGCTAGCTTGCGCTTCCCCAGCTGGCTCAGCTGAGGGCGGGACTGTCGGGGCTGGTTCGCCTGAGGGCGCCGCTGCGACCTCGTCCGTCATCTTTCGGGCTCCCAAATCGAGCTTGTTGTTGTCTAATAAAGCAAGCTGACTGTGGGACCTCGCTTGTGCGAGCGATGGAACACGATTGCGATGGGAGCGCAGCGCGAGCGCGGGCACGATAGATCTACGTGCTTGCCTCTTGGTCAACCGAAGGTGTGAACGCAAAAGCGCGACGGGGGCGGAAATGGTGAAAGTGCGGGCCTTGGCGTCGACACAGCGACAGATGCATCCCGATGACCACCGCGCCACGGACTGGGATGCAAGGGGTCGGCGGGGTATTATCAAGAAGTGTGCGGCCGAGTCAAGGGGAGCAACGGGCGAGCTGGATGACCGGCCGGGCCGCGCACCCCGCACGCGTGTCTGCTCACCCGCGTCTCGCCGCGCCAACGAATAAGCAGAAACAGCAGGAACACTGTTGTACTTCAAGCACTGAGCTGCGCATCAGTCGGGGCTTGCCCCCTTTGGCAGAGCGGGAGCAGGGAGCGGGAGCAAATTGCTACCCGCAGGCACGCCACGCGCGCCACGCGCGGCGCGGCGCAGCAATGCGCCACTCTGGCGCCACTCCGATCCTGAGGTGGGTAGGGGCTGCTTGGCTGCGCAGGGTTGCTGGCGTGGCCTCGGTGGTGGGGTTGGCCTGGGCGGGGGGTTCGCTTTGAGCGACTGCTGAGCGAGCCTGCTGGGGTGGGGCCGTAAGCGTGTCGGGTCGCGGGTCAGTGCCACCATGTGCTGGAGCCTCCGCCATGCTGCTGGCCACGTCACTGTCTCGGGCAGCGGCCAAAGCAAGGCAGCGGCACCCTGCGGGCGGCACTTCAGGAACGTGTCCGGGCTCCGGGGCCCTACCCTTCTGGGGATCCCCGCCACAGCTCCATCCCGAGCTACGCCTTGCAGGACGAGGCCGAGGACTTGCCCCTGCCACGAAGGAATCCACACGTCTTCATGGTCTGAGCCACACTCAGCCACGCGCACGTACCCTATATCACACACCCCAAAGGACGCACCATGCGGGATGGTTAGACTGTCACGACCCAGGGCCGATTTGGCCGCGGCCCTGTTTGCCAGCCCGCGTGTAGGCCCTTGCGTCAGTGCGGACACAATTACACGCGGGGTCGTGACAACACCCGCACTTGCAAGCAGGACATCTATCCGTATGCGTATTGGACGCCCGTTCAGGGCCAAGTATGCAGTAGCGCCGCCATGCTATGCATGAAAGGAAGGTAGAAACCCAAGCCCATACCGTGTCAATACACTTCACGACACTTGATGCAGTGTCGCAGCCTCCCTGTCACCCATAAGCCCATACAACAGACAATCGAAGTTCTCGCCCAAGTTCAGGACATCCACCGCAGCAGTGGCCTGGCGCCCAGGCCCCTCCAGTCCATCGCTCTCCAGGCACGCAGCACACACAACAAAAGGTCAAGGGGTTCGGCCTGGGACCGTCGCCTCCCGCCGCCACCAGTCCCACCACTGCACAAGGCACCACCACATGAATCAACTGCCCCGGCTTCTGGGGTATCCGGGTTGCAACCGACCATGGGCATAAGAGGTTAAGAGTCCAATCCTGCTCGTTCCATGCAGAACTCCGTAAGCCCGGGGCCCCGGTTGCAGTCAACACCCCACCCCCATTGCAGTACAAGTATACTAAAGCATTGCTCTTTGCAGGACTGGATCTCGAGGCACCGATCATGGGCCCCTGAAACCTAGCCCTACAAACTTGATGATTCAGCATTGCATCATAGCTGATAGGCCATCCACAAAATTCATGCCCCTGCTCCACGCAAGGGCACCGCTGCGAGTTCCCACAATGCATGCATCTATATTAAGCAGTTCTTGGCAATCGGTGAGCATCCCGTTGAAAGCTTGCGCCAGTGCGGTGACAAGGCAGCGCCATGGCTCACGGGTCGTACGTGCCATGGGGACCACGCGCGCCCCTGCCGTCGTGCAATGAGGCTGCGCCCCAGCCACTTTCAAACGAAGCGCTGGCGGTTTGCGGAGAAGTTTGGCTATGCAGGCAAGCAGTAGGTCAAGGCAGGTAGGAGCGAACAGCAGATAGAGTATACCGTTAGATAGTAGCCAACACGCACCATGAAGCTATAAGGATTATAACTGGCATGCAACCGACATGCCAAAGAAGTAGCGCCCCAATGGCAGCCCAGGACCCGTGAAGGCCTGAAAGATAAGCATGTTGCAAGCGTTCCTCCCGCAAGTTGGCCCATCAAGACTTCCGAGCGTGAAGCTCACCAGCTCCTTGGTGCACGTCATCACGCTTTACGCTTGGGGGCTTTCCCCGCCGCCAGGCGTCACTTCCGGACCTCCGTCGTGTTGCCTCCATGTCACCCCAAGAATGCTGATTGATTAGTGACGGCGGGCACAGCGCTCACATGGTGAGAGCGGCAGGGCTCACCGCGGCCAGCCTGCTGCTCCCCCGGGGAGTGTCGGCGCCGCCGCCCGGAAGGGCACCCGCCACGGAGATCGGCTCCGCCGCCCAGCCTCCCGTCGACTTGCCGCTGCCGCTTGGCGCCCTGAAGCTGTTGCCACGGCTGGCGGGGCGGCTTACCGGCCGGCCCGAGAGCCTGTTGAATCCCGAGGGGCTGCCGGGGCGCTGGAAGTCCTCGACGAAAACCGCCGACGGAGACACCACCGTCATGTTGTGGGTGAGGGACTTGCCCGTTGCCGGTCCAGGGCTGACGGGGCTCTGAAGGATACCCACATCGACTGTCGGCGGCGCCAGAGACAGGCCGCCGGGCCAGCGATGGGCCGCGACGCCGCCGGCCGCCGTGTCGCCGCCGGGAGAGCTCGGCGTAGGGTGAACGGACGGGCTTCGGCTGAAGGAGGGCCGGTGCACCAGTGCATCGCCCTTGGCGCTGCGGCCCCTCGTTCGGTCCACAACACTGGCGGTGATGGCTGCCATCGTCAGCTCAGTAACGGAGGCATGCGAGCGGGGACCCACGCCGTGCACACCGGGGCCGTGGTCTTTGTTGGCGGGCGGCTCGGGACCAGCAGTGCTACCCTTGCCGTCGCCATTGCCGCCACCATCGCCGTCGCCGTCGCCGTTGCCGTTCCGACGGTAGTAGGTGTTTGCGAAGAAGTTCAGAACCACCACCAGGGCCGTGCCCACCTGCAGGAAGGTGCTGAAGGCGCCTGCGGGAAAGGAGGAAGGGCGCCGTGCGGTCAGAACCCGCAAGCTTGCAAGAACCGATACGAACGAGAGGGGCACCCCCCGTGCCCACACGCACCTCCGCACGTGCCCCACAGGGACAGCCACACGCCGTCTTGGCTGACCTCAATCTTGTTCCAGAAGGGCTGCAGACGGATGCGGGCCTGCGGGAGCGGGGCGGGGCATGGGAACAGCTAATTTCATGTGCAGTCCAGTCACGGCGAGTCCCGGACCTCTATGCCCTTGCCTCGAGGAGCATGCATACCGGTAAAGCCCCAAACCACAGTCCCGCCCCCACCTGCTGCAGGCTGTCCAGGGTGGCGTTCGGCAGCTGGCCGAAGCAGGGCCGCGACGCCAGCTCCACCTGCGACAGAGTGCCGTCCTCCGCCACTCGGGACATGAACCACTCGTGGCGGAGGCGGCCCTGGTTGTCCTCCGGCTGGGTCCAGTTGAGCGTCCGCACGTAGCTGGCTAGGGAGAGCCCGGGCCCGACTTGGAGTGCGATGACAAAGATACCGCTCGGGCAGGTGGGGCCTGCGTGCGGGAGGCAGGCGGGGGCTAGTTAACTTGTGATGGGTCTCGCCCCCTGGACTTCCGCCTTTTGCAAAGCGGCAAAGCCATTCACTATGGCCCTTGCCCATTCGCCCATCAGAGGGGGCCAAAGCGCCAGAGCTCAATCGTAGACCTGCTCATCAGCTACCCACCGTTGGGGTAGCACTTGGTCTGGCTGAACACCGACACGGCGCTGCGGGGGGGATAGCCCGGCATGGTGGTGGCGGGGTCGAACAGCACCGACAGGCCGTCATCGGGGTCGTTGGACCAAAGCAGGTGCAGCGAGGTGCTCTCGTTGGCCTGGGGGGATAGGGAGCGAGGGGTGGTAGGTGAAGGGCAGCAGTGAGGGAGGGTGCATCGGGGCCTTTGCTTGCATTCTGATCAGCGCCCAAGGTGTGACGGGCGGGGCACAAGGGCCAGGCAAGACGTGAGATGGACACCTGATCGGCCTCGGGCCTCTGACCTGCAGGTGGATGCACGTCTCTGAGTCCGGCGGGAGCGGAGAGGCAGCCGTGGCGGCGGCACGGGGGTAGGCGTTGCTGATGATGCTGTGAGCAGGTGGGGGGCAGGCGAAACGCAGAGATGAGGCCTTGTAACGCATACACCACGGCTCCAGGAAGCAGGGTTATCCCGCACAGCCCGGGTTTGAGAGTAAAGGTCCCGTGCCCACCATCCGCTTGTGGCCAGGCAGGTGATGTTGATGGGGAAGGTGGGTCCCTGGCCCAGGGTCCAGTCCATGAGGTTGGTCTGAGGAAGGGGCCCGGGGCGCGGAGGGGAGCATGCATCATGAGACGCGCACATGCTGACGTAGTGTTCTTCAACCTCCCACTCGCGCCCTCGGGCTTCCCTTCCCCTCAGGTCCTCCCTGTCTCCCAGCAGTACGTCCGTCCGTCGTCCCTACCTGGGTTGGGGTCTGGTGAAGGAACGCATAGACCAAGAAGGCCGTGTAGATGGCCGTTCCGACGAGCACCAGGAGGCTGTCAGGAAGACGGAGGGTGCAACTTTGGTGGCACTCAGGACGCCCGGTCGAGTCACGGCCAGGCCCGGGTTAGGACGAAACCGTGACATGTCTGCTCGTTTACCCTGGAGTGAGGGGCCCAATTTCTGCGCTTGCCCGGCTCGCCTGATTGTCCCGCCGATGATGCTGGAGGGCTGGATGTCTCGGGCGAAGAGGTCGAGGGTGTGCATAACTTTTCGCGGGGCCGCGCCAAGCGCACTCGCGGCAGCTATCTTTGTGCCTGCAGTATGCCAGTGATGACGCGCAGCTGCTCCGGCGTCCGGGGTTCCCGGCAGGCTGCATGCTTCCTGGTCGAGCAAAGCCTTTTCGCTTGGCCTCGGCGAATCCGGCTGTACGCTAGCGTGCACCATTGAAGACAAGCTAAGGCACTAGTTGGGTTGGTGAAGCACAGCAAGGGGCGCACACCGGCCCCTGCCAGTCACTGCCCTGGCTTGACGGCGCGTTCGCAGCTGAAGCACATAGGACTGGCAGCTGCTGTGTGTGTGACTTCACTTACAGCACTGGATGCTATTACTGTGAAAAGTAATGGCCGTCTCCGGTCAGTCCAGTCATGCAGTCCGCAGAAACCGCGGAGTACGCCTGCGCTTCCGCTGCGGGTTAACCACGAGCTGCGTGTCCATCAATGTACTCCTATGCGTCCGCGACTCTCCTGAAGTCGTTTTAGCGCTCGTCGCACACTCGTCGCGTTGGCCCAAGGTGCGTGCACATCTTGGCTCGTCGTGCGTGGCATACGCCCGGGCAGCCCGGGTACCCGGGTTGGCATGCAAGGAGTAATCCGGCGTTGCCAAGTTGGCGGTTCGCACAGCGCTGCAGCGCTGAGCGCGCCGAGCGCGGTGAGGCTCAGTGCCAAGAGGGGTCAACAGGGGTCCAGCCCCCCCTGGCCCCCGATAACAAGCCCAGGGCACTCCCGGGCAGAGGCCAGGTCACCTCCCTCGTCCCCTCTGGCACGCTCTGGCTCCTGCGAGTTTAGCAACCGGGTCCCTGTTAGAAGGCATGGGAGCTGCGAACAGAGCATGGGGGTAGATGAGTACTGGACAGCATGGGCCATGCAGATCAAGGGATTTACAGCAGACAGCTTAGCGGTACGGCGGTACCGCACAAGCACGCAGGATCGTGCGTGGTCCAGGAGCGGTCGCGGGCTGCAGTGGTGCTGGGCCGGGGGTGCTGATGTGCCCAAGGCAGCGGGGGTGGTCTCGGTGTGAGGGTTGGGACCTTGGGGGTAGGTGGGTATGGGTTTGGGCGCGCACTAGGTAGGGAAACGCATCCGTGCTGTGCCTCAGACCGTCAGTGCCTGTGTGTCGATTGCCTCGTGACTGTTTAGTGCCTCGATTGACTCACGCAGCGGGCGAAGCTAGCAACAGCCCCGTGGGAGCGGTACTGCTACCGTACTCCAGGGACGTGTCCGCGGCCTGGTTCGTCAGGGGATCCTTGTACAGCCGCAGCTTGACTGAGCCACACCTTGATGGCTGACTAGCCCTTGATGGAGGAAGGCAGGATGAGGCGGGGCGGAGGCCTTCTGCTGCGCAAACCAAGCGGGAGTGAGTTGCAGGGCAGTGGCGGGCCGGGGGTAGGAAATGGCACGGCGTACGACGAAGCCCACGAAGGGGATGGAGGAGAGGCCGAGCCAGACAGCCAGTGATGTGGCACGCCAGGCAGGCCTCTGGGAAGCATGCTGCATAACAGCCATCGTGAGAGCGGGGACTAGGGCCTTCTGAGACCCGTGAGGAGTCAGTACAAGTCTTGTTGATAGTTTACTAGGGGCCTTGCGTGCTTGCTTCCGCTGCAAAACAACGGCCCCAGCACACCAATGACTACTCCTTGGTGGTGCCTGGTGCGTCCCAATGGTGCGTCCCCGCCTCCCTACCCAGGAAGACCAAGCATGCCTGATCCCCGCCTGAAACCCAAAGACCGCTGCCACGGAAGCCAACACGCCCCATGCCCCACGGCCCAGGTCGACACCCTGCCCTGGCCTTCACGGGTCTGACCTCGTATTGCACCGTCCAACAGGCCCCCGATACGGGCAGCCGGCAAGTGTTGATCATATTACGAGGGATTTCCCTACAAAATAAGCCGTCCACAAACAGCGACGGGGTGTGTGCTGAGCCACGCTTCAGTGGCTGAGACCCCACCCACACTTCCTCAAACACATGCCCATACCGGTATTGAGACACTGCACGCGCTGATACACCCCCACTTGCAAGCAGGGCATCCGTAAGCGTTTCGGCGCGCAGACAAAGACGTCAGACAAGGGCGGCTACCTCAGCAGGAAGGGGAAAGCCCCATCCATGACGGCAACCCACCGCCCAACATCGATACCGGCATGATTGATGCAATGTCCCAGCATCACTGTTTCCAACAATCTTCCGCAATTTGTAGCACACCCTCTGCGGGGATATTAAGCAGTGATCGAATGGGCACTCACCCGCCCCAGCAAGGTGGGATCCGTCTTTGAAAATCATCCTCCCACGCTGCTCTCACCGTCCATGGGTCCATCAGGACTCGGGTCAGAACCTACGAATCCTCAATTTGGGCCCTGCCAGCCCACCATCTCAACATTGACTTCTAAAGCGTCAACCCTCTCCCCACCACGCGTTCGTTGACAGCCACTCCGTCGGCAACTGCAGGGTTAACCTCGGCAGCCCGCGCCATTTACGTAAGCATGCCAGGGGTAGGGTCTCCGCTAAACACGGTTCCCCACAGGCAGGCCGGTTCCAAGGGTTTGTGCTGACATAAGCAGCAAGTTCCGTAGCGCCCATAAGAACTCAATCACATGTTCAAAGGGTTCTGTGGGCCCGTACAAGCACCCCACAATCGTAGTCAGGCGCCTGCAAGCCATACAGGACGCAGGAAGGGCTGAGCCCCTGCCTCGCGGGCATCAAGCCTACGAAGAAGGCGTGGTGATATGTGTGGTAGGTGCTCTCAGCAGGATCTATTTCATATCGTATCAGAGTGGCATAAAGCATCAATACCAATACCGCTATGGCGTCAGACAAGCATGACGCTTCAACGATAAGCACAACCCCCGGCAGACCCAACAAGAGCCGGGCATACGGTTATAAGCCCCAAGGCCACGATACACTCTTCTGCATCTCCCTCGGCAGCCTCCACTGACAAGCCCCAATGCAGAACAAGCTCTCACATTCAAGACGTGCAGCCTGTCCACGGCAAGCCAGGATAACCAATGATAGATGCCGTGACAATAAATCCTTAGCAACAGCCGCCGGCTGACATGAGCCGGCTGACAGGTCAAGGGCCGGTCATAGGGTGGTCAGTCCACACCCTCTTGTCTGCGTCGTCTCTCAGAGCCGCCAATCCATCGAACAAGCCCTCGCGCAAGCATGCTCACACGTTGAAGACGGCAGGGGTCACCGCCGCCAGCCTGCTGCTGCGGGGCGTGTCGGTGCCGCCACCGGGAGCGCCGCTGACAGTCGTCATGGGTGCCGAGGTCCAACCCCCCGAGGGCGCTCCGTTGGCGCTGATCCTGAAGCTGCTGCCGCGGCTGGCGGGGCGGCTCGAGGGCCTGGTGAAACCCGATGGGCTGCTGGGGGGCTGGAAGTCCTCCACCACCACAGCCGAGGTGGAGATCGCTCCCCTGCTGTAGCCGCGGATGGGGGCAGGAGGGTTGGTGAAGCCCTGCCGGTCAGCCACGTCGCTTGCTGTGGCGATCGGGTTGGTGTGGGCGTGCCAGCGAGGGACGGTGCCGCCGCCGGCCGCCGAGTCGCCGCCGGGCGAGTTGAGCGCGGGGTGGACCGAGTGGTTGCGGTTGAAGGAGGGCCGGTGCGCCAGTGCATCGCCCTTCATGCTACGGCCGCCCCTGGCTCGGTCCAAAACACTGGCGGTAATGGCGGCCATAGACAGCTCGGTGACGGAGGCGTACGAGCGTGGCCCCAGGCCGGCACCGCCGTGGCCGTGGTCTTTGTCGGCGGGCGGCTCGGCAGCCGGGGGAGCGGCATTACCGTTGCCCTCGCCGTCGCCGTTGCGGTTGCCGTTGCGGCGGTTGTAGTAGGAGCTTGCGAAGAAGTTCATGACCACCACCAGGGCCGTGCCCACCTGCAGGAAGGTGCTGAAGGCACCTGCGGGAAAGGAGGCAGGGCGGCGTGCGGTCAGAACCCGCAAGCGTGCAAAAACCGACACGAACGAGAGGGGCACCCCCCGTGCCCACACGCACCTCCGCACGTGCCCCAAAGGGACAGCCACACGCCGTCTTGGCTGACCTCAATCTTGTTCCAGAAGGGCTGCAGACGGATGCGGGCCTGCGAGAAAGGGGACGGGCATCAAGTCATGTCAAGGAAGGGCACGTGTCGTCCAGTCACGGCGGGGTCCCAGACCGGTGTGCCCTTGCCTCGAGGAGTTGATATTCCACAACAGGCAGTATGCGGGAATCCCGCCTGACAGCCCCGGCCCCACCTGCTGCAGGCTGGCCAGGGTGGCGTTCGGCAGCTGGCCGAAGCAGGGCCGCGACGCCAGCTCCACCTGCGACAGAGTGCCGTCCTCCGCCACTCGGGACATGAACCACTCGTGGCGGAGGCGGCCCTGGTTGTCCTCCGGCTGGGTCCAGTTGAGCGTCCGCACGTAGCTGGCTAGGGAGAGCCCGGGCCCGACTTGGAGTGCGATGACAAAGATACCGCTGGGGCAGGTGGGGCCTGCGTGCGGGAGGCAGGCGGGGGCTAGTTAACTTGTGATGGCTTACGGGGCTCGCCCCCTGGACTACCGCCTTGCAAAGAGCGGCAAAGCCATTCACTATGGCCCTTGCCCATTCGCCCATCGGAGAGGGCCAAAGCGCCAGAGCTCAATCGTAGACCTGCTTATCAGCTACCCACCGTTGGGGTAGCACTTGGTCTGGCTGAACACCGACACGGCGCTGCGGGGGGGATAGCCCGGCATGGTGGTGGCGGGGTCGAACAGCACCGACAGGCCGTCATCGGGGTCGTTGGACCAAAGCAGGTGCAGCGAGGTGCTCTCGTTGGCCTGGGGGGATAGGGAGCGAGGGGTGGTAGGTGAAGGGCAGCAGTGAGGGAGGGTGCATCGGGGCCTTTGCTTGCATTCTGATCAGCGCCCAAGGTGTGACGGGCGGGGCACAAGGGCCAGGCAAGACACAAAATGGACACCTGATCGGCCTCGGGCCTCTGACCTGCAGGTGGATGCACGTCTCTGAGTCCGGCGGGAGCGGAGAGGCAGCCGTGGCGGCGGCACGGGGGTAGGCGTTGCTGATGATGCTGTGAGCAGGCGAGGGGGCAGGCGAAACGCAGAGATGAGGCCTTGTAACGCATACATCATGATTATGGAAGGCTGGAAGCAGGGTTACGCAGCGCAGCCCGGGTTTGAGAGTAAAGGTCCCGTGCCCACCATCCGCTGGTGGCCAGGCAGGTGATGTTGATGGGGAAGGTGGGTCCCTGGCCCAGGGTCCAGTCCATGAGGTTGGTCTGAGGAGGGGGTTGTGGCGCGGAGGGAAGCACCCGTAGAGGGCAGTTGGCCTGGGCGCAAGCAAACCTCTCATGGCTATGGTCAACGGTTATGAGCACGCATGAGCGTAACCGCCAGCGACTGAACCAGAACGCTTGGCTGTAAGAGCGCCCAGCGCCGTCACGGCAGCACCTTCGCCTGCGCCTCTTATGCGCAGCTCAGTGAACCTTTGTGAGGTGAGTGATACCATTGTGAGGTGAGTATATGCGGACGTAGTGTTCTTCAACCTCCCACTCGCGCCCTCGGGCTTCTCTTCCCCTCAGGTCCTCCCTGTCTCCCAGCAGTACGTCCGTCCGTCGTCCATACCTGGGTTGGGGTCTGGTGGAGGAACGCATAGACCAAGAAGGCCGTGTAGATGGCCGTTCCGACCAGCACCAGGGCACTGTAAGGGGAGTGGGGTTTAGCTTGAGGTTAGGGACGCAGGGGTCACCACGGCACGAATTCCTGCTGTGAAGAGTTTGTCAGGGAAGCCTCATAGCCGCATAGCCGCCAGGCGCTTGTACTCTTGGAAGGCCTACCTTATGGTTGCGCCGATCACGCTGGAGGGCTGAACATCCCTCGCGAAGAGGTCGATTGTATGGATAATTTTCCGTGGAGCACGCAGAGCCTGGACGGCAGCTATTTTTGTGCCGGCATCGTGCCAGTGCTTGCGAGCGTCCGCTCCGGGGTCTTCCTTATCGCCGACCGGGCTGCTGGCTTCGTAATCAAGCAGGGCTCTCTCGCTCTGCCTTGAAGCGGGAGAGTCCGGCGTGGTCTGCAGCGTTGCGAGCCCCATAGCTACCGGAATAGCTGTTACTGTTGTCTCTTGGCGCGGTCGTGACTGCGCGTCAGGTGGCTGGGTAGAATTTACTATGTGCACGGACGCTGTCCACGAGCCCCGTGCCACGTCGAAGTCAGTACTGTCAAGCGGTGTTCTGCTTTGTAAAAGGCCAGATGCTGCTGTTGGCCAGGCTCGGGATTCCTTTCTGTTTAGTGGCCGACGTGCGGGCGGACGTACTACGCAGCAGGCAGTCGCGCCCTCTGTTGTTGCCTGTTGAAGTGAGTACAAGTGCGTACGAGCTGCGGTAAGCACGCTGTGGCCAAGGGCCGCAGGGTCGCATCTCGCAACCGCCGTTGGCCTGGCGCTGACTTGACAAGACAAGTAAGACGCGACTGTTTCCCAGAACTTCCTCCCAATACGTAAAGCAAGCATGCGTGTATACAGAGAAACGGGGGAACCAGAAAGACGCGACTGGCCGTCGACCGCCGAGGCCGCCTGCCTGACTTCACGGATTTCGCAGTCGTCGCAGTCACGGCTGCTCACGGCTATCGAATCCTCGTGACAGGGCTTCGGTATCTATAAAATCGGCATTTGGCGCGCCCAGAGCAACCTTTGGCGACCCACCCCTGTTGGCGACTGGGCATGGAATGGGAGTTGCGACGCCCAGAGAGCTGACTGACACGCGAGCGTGCTTTGCTGCTGGCCTACCTCTACGGCCGCGAGTGCGCGAGATGACGGGGGCCCTGACGCCTGGCGGTAACCTTGTGTGGGCGCCGCGTGGACGCGTGGACGCCAACCGACCGACGCGTGAAGGAACTTCTGTGCGTTCTTAGCCTGCCAGGCTCTGCCCCAACCCCTGGCCTCAGCATTGTCTGTGTAGCGCCCACCGTGTCACGCAGCCCCTTCCGACCCTCAAAGCGACTCAGAATGGGAAGGAAGCACAAGACCAGCCCGATAGCTCCTTCCAATAGCCAAGCTCAACAGCTGTTTGCCCAGAGGCCGCCCGTGCATGCGAATCGTGGACGCCCTCTGGCAGCTGCATGCTCACCACCGTGCACCGTCTCACAACGCTCTCGCCGCTCATAGCGGTTGTGGAGCAAGCACTCGTTCTGCCCTCGCGGCCCTTGGCCCTATGCCATGTTTGCTGTTCGCCTCATCCCGCTTGGCAACCTCACTTCCCAGACCTCGATTGCCACCACCTCAAATCCACCTCCACCGCCTCCACAGTCTCACGCCCCCTCCGTCCTCTAGCCGTGTCGCCGGCCGTCAAACAAGATTGTCTATCCTCCACTCCTCCTCCGCCATTCCACCCGCAGTCAAAGAATGAACAGTCAGTCACCCTGTCCAGAGTACATCACACCCGCCCCTCCCCTGTCACCACTGCATGCAGCACCGCCCTGTCCCCCGCCCTGTCAGGCTTCGTCTATCTCCCGCTCCCGGCCCCGCCCTTGCGGGAGGCCACCAGTATCTAGGCCTTTCCCAACTCGGCGGGCTGCAGCGGGCGAAAGGAACTTCCGCCCGCACCCACGGGCGCCCTCTCACAGCCGCCGGGCCCCGCACACTCCTCCTGTCCTCACGCCAGCACCGCCGCCAGCCCCTCCAGCTGCGTGACGTCATCCATGTCTAGGAACGATTCCACCTGGAAGAGATGCCCGTCCACGCCAGGCCGCCCCTGGCTCTGCGTGAAGTGCGCCCAGCCCTCGTAGCCGAACTGCCGCCACACGTGCGAGGCCCAGCGCGTGGTCACCAGCGGGAAGCAGCCCGCGTCGATCTGCCAGCGCAGCGCCACCGTCTCGGGCTTGACGCCGTGCTTATCCGCGATGGACTTGACCACCGCCAGCGCCTCCTGTACGGGTCGCAGGTGAGGGGAAGGGAACAGGCAATGCAACGTGAGGATACGGTTTTAGGGGGCAAAGCAATGGTACGACCTGTCGCATGAAGTGTTTGTGCCCTGAGGGTTACGTGTTGGGCAGCACAGCCGCTGGTGACTCGGTGTGCTGGCCCCCCCCCCGCCCCCACCATGCCCCACCTGCAGCTTGTCCCACCCCCCGATGTTGTTGACCATGTCCAGGCAGGCGGGCACCGAGTCCAGGTCGGGGTCGCCTGGGGGTGAGGGCGTGGGGTGGGGGTGGGGGTGGGGGTGGGCGGAGGTTGGGAACAAGGCAGGCGGGAGGGAGGGGTTGGCAGGGGTGCAGCCGGGTACAGCGTTCTGCCGCTGAGTGCGAGTGCCGTCTTGCCTCAGGCCCGTCAAGCCATGATATGCATCGAGGCACCTCGTATCCCACTAAGTAATGCCATTTGGCGTTTGCCTGCCGCGTCCTTCCCCAGCCCGGTTCCAGCGCTCACCCTTGACGGGGTCGGGCGGGGGCATGCCCAGGTACTTCTCGCTCAGCAGCCCGCCCAGCGTGCCGCCGCGCGCCAGCACCTTGATGCCGTACCGCGCGCACAGCGCCAGCACGGGCGCAGCGCTGCGCACCAGCACGCTGTGCTCCACCTGCAGGGGCGGGGTTGAGGGGCCACAGCCAGAACCGCGTCAGAGCGGGAACTGGCAAGCCCTAGACAACACGGGCCTAGACAGCAGAGGTCTCGTTTGTCGAGCCCTGATCGCGCCCTCTCGTCTGGGGGTGAGCTAGCACCAGCGCCGGCTATTGCGGCCGCAGCCTCTGTACTCAGGCCTGCTTAACACCGCCTGCCCTCCGCACCTGCACGCAGGTGATGGGCACGCCCGCCTGGATGGCCGCTTTGAGCTGCTCCGCCGGGAAGTCCACCAGGCCAATGCCGCGGATCTTGCGCGGCTCCGAAACCGTCACCTCCTCCGTCTCCTCGTCCACCTGCAGGCAGGGCAGCAGGAAGGTGTGAGCCGGAGCGTGCCATCCCTTACCCAGTAACCTCTGCCTACCTACCCGCTCCCCCCGCTGCACTATGCCACCCGCTCCAGCCTCCGCGACCCTCCCCATGACCTCCAACCTTGCCACGGTCCGTGCCTCCGCCCCACGAGCCCTGCAGGGCAGACCCCCACCTGCAGCTGGTCTGTGGCGATCTTCTGCAGCGCCTTGAGCACCGGCAGCGGGTCCGCAGTCTGGCGGGGAGGGTTCAGAACAAGAAGCATTGTGCGTGAGACAGGCGGCCGACCTCGGATGTTGTGTTGTGCTCGCGTACCGTGCATTGTTATGCATGCATCGCGCTGCCCTGCCGTCCAGCCATTCGCCACTCCCACACTCGTTGCCCCAGCAAGCGTGCTCCAGCCCCAGTCGTGCTCCGGCCCCGGCTCCATGCCCACGATAACCCAGCTGCCTGCAGCGCACCTTGAAGTCCCACCACACCAGCTGCACCAGGTCCAGCGGCTCCGGCACGCCCGTCTCCGGGTCTGACCCCCCGTCGGGACCAAACACGTTGTTGCGCGCCCGCTCCACGAACGCCTCCACCGCCGCCTGCGCGCCCGCCGCGCCGCCTGTCGCCCAGGCGTCCGCGAACACGTTTGGCGCCATCTTGAGCAGCAGCTGGACCTTGTTGGGGCCGCGCTCCTTCTCGTACCTGCGTGCCGTGCAACATAGCGTTGATACGTAAACGTGCCGCCAGGCTTGCTCCCTGCTGCTGGAACCCGTCTGACTCCTGCTAGCCCGTCGCCCGGCCTCTCCCATTCCCAGCCGCTGACGGCACCCTCGCGCCCATCAGTTGATCGACGCCGCCTTCCCAATGCAGCGGGCCCTACTGCACGCTCCAGCCAGAGCCAGCGCGGCGCCCCACGCCCGGCCTCACCTCCGCTTGAAGGTCCCCAGCACGCGCTCCGCTCCGTCGAAGAAGCCCGCGGGCGGCGCTGCCGAGGGCACCTCGCCAAACAGCTGCCGCAGCGAGCAGTACGGCCAGCCGGCGCCGCTCACCTCGAAGGTGGTCATCCCCCCGTCCGCAAGGTCCGTCAGCGCCTGCAAGCGTGGGGGCCAGAGCCACGTTAGCGTATGCAGATTCGGCCCAGGGAAGGGCACCCGAGCCAACCTCCATTCCTTCCAAAGCAGCGGTCCGTCGCGCCCCACACCAGCGCGGAGGGCACCCGAACAAGCGGGGAGCCGGCCGGTGCCGCCACCACGCCGCAGCTAGCTCCCGGTGCTGCCCGTGCCGCCTGCCCCCTGGGCACCTGCATCCAAGGCACCAGCGCCAGCGGGTCGTCGTTGAACGATGCCTTGAGCTCCTGCACCGCCGCGTCAGCATCGCCCAGCGCCACCTTAACCAGGTCTAGCTCCGACTGCTTGGCCTGCGGGTGGTGACATAGGTGGCGGAAGCAGACTGGTGGGTGTGAGGCCCCGTGCTCATGCTGCTCAGGTGTGCCGGGCAGCCGTCCTCGGCCGTACGTGCTGATGTTGTTACCCCGTTTATGCGCCCTCAGCCCACCTCTGCGTCCGCCCCCTTCAGCCCCGCCAGCTCCGTCTCCAGCTGCTTCGCCTGGATGGTGAGCTCATTCCACTTTTGGAAGGGCGCGCTCTTGGCCAGCCGCCGGACCAACACCTGGGCGACAAACCGAGAATTGTTTAGTGAGGGCGTAAGACAAGGGCAATCAAGGGCAGGGAACCAAGGCGGCTGTGGAAAGGGTGGAGCCCACCAGGGAGCAGTGCTGCAGTAATCATGGCAGCACCCCCCAGCCATTACCCTTGGCCGCGACAGGGCGTTCTGTAACCGCAGGAGTCCTGGCATATCCCCTGCTCGCCACCTACGTTGTACTCGGGGGCAGCCGCATCAAAGGAGGGGGGCGGTGGCCCTGCTGACTCGTCGGTCTGCTCCTCCTCTGGCGGAACTGGTACCCAGTTTTCCGCGAGCATGGCCTGTGGACAGCGCACGAAGGTCACAACGGCCACTACAGGCAGCGGCACCGCTGGCATGGAGATGCCCGAAGGCCAGCATGCACTTGCTGGGTAGCGCTTGCCTTTGCATCTCCCGGAAGCCAGCACGTGTTGACTATAGGTGAAAGCTGCACGCCCGGCAGCAGCTCGACGGGAGGGCGCTCCGAGCCATAAAGCTCGTTTAGCAGCGGGTCCGCCTGAGGTCCCGTCGGCACGGGCTCCGGCTCTCCTTGCTCTGACATGTTCGCTTTACAAGCAAAAAGACGTTTGGGGTCGGACAACGGTGCCGGCAATGTGCAAAGCTCGGATGCGCAAACAGCGGACAGGTAGATGTCCTGATTATGCAATGTATCCAGTGAGTATATCGCTATTCAAATAGTAGTTCAGTCTGTGTTGCGGTCGCGCTTTGGGTCCGCCAGTACTTCGATGAACACGCGCGTGGGGCTCCCCGCCCGCCTGCAACACCCCGCCGCAGCTTGCCCACAGCATTGTGAACAAGTGAGAGGGTTTGGGGTGCCTACATCAGCAGGGTGGTCGAGCCCAAATCGCGTGGGTCGCGGACACACGAACCCCAGCCAGGCTCGGGGGGCTGCCCCGCGCAGCCGCACTGCCCGCACATCACTGGGACTCCCCTACTCGCCCCGGAACATGCATGCACGCCCATCCTCCTTAATCTATCTTCAGGATACCTCCTTTAGCTGTAAAAGCGCAACGTTGTCCAGCCTTCAAACTCTCGTTTGCCTTCAGGGCATCTGTGAAAGCGTGCGCTCGTGCGAGTGCTGTGGTGGCCCTGGAAGCGGGCTGAACGGCTGCTGGACGTCGGCGAAGTGCGCTGAATGTTGGAGGGGCGTGACACACGAACACCTTCAGCAGCTTAACAGCCTACACGGCCCTCTCTCAGCCGGTCTGTCCCTAGATGTGTCAGCAGCTGTGGGCTCTACAGCCGTCACGCACTACCGGTCAGCGCTAATCTCCTAGAGGTCCCAGCTAGCAAGCACTAGCATGTGCAGAGTGTCTCTTCCTGCCTAGACTCTTCTCCTAACCCGCGGCCAACACCCCATACTAAGGCGTAGCCGCTCCGTTATGCCTGCTCTAGTCCATCCTGCGTACGCGCCCCACTGACTGCCAAGCAAGGCGTACCTGGTGCCGCATCCGTCCGCACTACCTCTCGCGCCAACTGCACTGCGCGCACACTGCCTTTTGCCTCTATCCCTGCAGCAAATGTTCCGCCTGTGTCTCGTGCCTCTGCCCTGACCTGCCTTCCTCCCTCTACGAACGCCACGCGAACTAGCGCACAGCGTCGTCTCTCAGTGCAGCCATGTGCCGCCAAACGACCCGGTCCAACCGAACCACGGGATGGATCAAACAGCTCTGCGTCTGGCCTTCAACTCCTCCGGTCCTGCTCGACCTGCGTCTGCTCACGTGCCTTTGCGGCCCCTGACCTGCCCTGCCTCGTCTACGGTTCCCCAACGTCAGCCTCTAATCAGATCTGCCCTTCCCGACCCGCGCCGAACCTTGCAGCGGCGCCCCCCTCAGACGAACATCAGCACCACGGGCGCCTCCGAAGCGCCACTCGAGACTCCCCGCCACCTCATCGATCCACCGGACGCGCAGCAGCCTCGGCCTCAGCCTCAAGCCGCCACGTTGAACATCAGCTCTCGAGCAACTGCGAGATAGAGCGACACACAGAACGTCGGAGAGCGGCAGCAGGAGCCGGGGTGGAGGAAGCCGCGGCTTGACGCGGCTGGGCGGCCGAGATAGACTGCCACCAGGCACGCGAAGGACGCACAGTCGGGGCCGGCAGCCGGCGCCAACACTGGCAGTTGGCGCCGGAGCGCATCGGCACACGCGTCAGCAGGCCCTACCTGGCGCCAGGAGGCAAACCACAACCCTTGGCAGCCGCGCGCACCATGGACTCTATTCACTGCAGCAACAGCTGCTATTCCCGGACACACAGAACCCGTACACCCCACACACGCGCAAGGTGACGACAGTGACAAGTGAACGCACACTCGGAGAGGGCCCGTCTGCCTCGCCCGCTCAGAGGCTAGACGACCACAGCACGCTACCACCGGGTCTGGGCGCAGCAGCGCAGTATCGCAGCGCTGCCCCTGGCACCACGGAGGCAGCGACCCGCCCGCCCCATGCAGGGTAGCCCGCGCTCGCTTGCTAAGGCGAGGGCATCAGCGGGCTAGCCACCGCACCTGACAGCGGGCTCCCCATGGGAGGCGACACGACCGCCGCCGCCGTTCCCGCCAGCGGGCTCCCCAGGCCCGGCGCTCCCCCAAGCACCCCGCCGATGCCCGCGCTTGCGGCCGCTTGCGTACCGCTCGAGATGGGCGATGCCATGCGGCGGGCCGCCTCCAGCTCGTCCACGCCGTTCCCGGACGCCACGCGCGGAAGCGACATGTTGGCCAGCGTCTCCTGGACCGACTGGACCGAGGCCACGTTCATGTCGGACCCGAGCCCGCCCACGGACGGGGAGAGGGGCGTGTGCACGGGGCTGGGCGTGCTGGCCTGCAGGGACATGGCCATGGGGCTGCGCGCGCCGCCGGCGGCGTGCGCCGCTGCCGCCGCGTGCGCGGCGTGCGTGGCCGAGCCGGGGGCGCCGCCCGCCGAGCCGCCCTGGTTGCGCGCGCCCAGCTGCTCCGCATACATGACCTTGAGCCGCTGGTTCGAGTGGGGCGGGAACTCGATGCCGTTGAGCTGCGCGATGGCGGCGGCGGCCGCCTCCGGGGTCGAGTAGTTGACGAAGCAGAAGCCCTGGGGAGCGAGGGATGGAAGCGGGTGGTGTGAGCAGTGAGGGAGTGGCATGACGTTGGGCACAAGGCAGCGAGTGCCAGGTTGCGGGTGGAGAAGCCGAGGGACAATCAGCAGCGCGTAGCATTCACGGGTGCCAGGCTTTTAACCGAGCCGCACTGGCCTGTCGCTCCAGCCCCCAAGCCCCTTGTAAATGCCCATCACAACGGTGCGGTCCAGCGCCCACCTTGGAGCGGCCGGTTGCGGGGTCCTTCTTGAGGTCGCAGTACTCCATGCCGTTGAACTTCCGGAAGAGGCGCGCCAGGACGTCCTGGGTCACGCTCTGTTAGGGGTCAGGGCAGTGGCACGGGCAGGGTCAGCGGTGCGAAATGGTGACACGAGAGCTGCCGGGCCGGACAGCACATGCTGATATAGCAAGTCTGAAGCAGGCAGTCCAGCTAGCATACTCCCCGACCCAGCGCCCATGCTACAGCGTGACAAGGGTCAAGCATGCCCCAGCTCCAGCTTCGGGGGGCCCCACCTTGTGCACCACCACGAAGAGGCGCTGCTTGCAGAGCGACGGGGAGTCGTGGGGCGTCACGGCTGCGAGAGGGAGAGGGGGGAGGTAGGGAGCGTCAGCACGATGCGGACCGACAGCGCTTATAGCGCTGGCGCTGTGCAATCAAGAACAACCCGTGCTGGCAAGTGCATATGGCTGAGACAGTTGGCGCCACTAGTGTCAAGAAGTCAGGGGTCAGTAGGGCTTCGATTGGCCCGAGCTGGACCCGAGCTGGGCCTGCACGGGCCCACGGAACCCCTTAACCTCCCTTCAGCAGGCCAGTATGAGAGCCGGCTCTGCCCCTACTGCACAGCTGCAAGGCACCCTCCCAGTAGCAGCCCTCATAGGTCCCAGGGTATGCCGTACCCCTAGCCTCCTCGACCCAGCTCCGTCCCATCCAACGCGCGTCCAGCAGCTCCTCACCGGCCGAGTTGCCGGTGTGCAGGCTGCCCAGGTTCATGTTGAAGCCCAGGGCGTTCACCTGGACAGGGATAAGGCACGAGCGCAAATGGGTTAGCCACGACGTAAGGCAACAGAGTGGGGGCAGGTCACGCATGCCCGCTATACACAGGAATGCAAGCAGCCACAGGACAAGGCGTCCTCCCATGTATGGACGCTACCCCCCAGCCCGCCTGCACAACCCAGCCTTCGCCACACCTCGTGGCGGTCCCCCCAGCCGCCTCCACCCAAACACGACCCGTCCGGGCTGGCTTCATAGCGACCAGTCAGCGACGAGCCGCCATAAGCGCCAGCTCCGGCAATCACCTGCGCCGACAGGTGCGACTGCATGTTGGCCGCCAGGTTGGCGGCGTCCCCTAGGTGGTTGAAGCCGCCTAGCCCGCTGAGGGAGCCCAGGCCCGAGATGGCCGAGTAGTCCGTCACGCCGATGGGCGATGGGGACAGGGCTGCAGGGACAGCAGGTGGAGGGGCGGGGCGGCGGTTCGGAAGGATAGCAGCATGGCAGGATGGCAGCAGCTACGGCTACAGCTCAAAGACGACACCGCGCTTTGACGGGTGGGGGTAGTGGCAGGTAATGGCAGTTGGAACGTGTGCGGTGCGGTTGGAAGCGGACTTGGGGGGAGGTGGCGTCGGAGAGGCCAGGGCTCACCGTGGCCCATGGGCAGGTCCAGCGGCATGTGGGAAGCGTCCGGGGGCAGGTGGTGGTTGATCCCATAGTCCAGCTTGGCGGTCTGCTGCAAGGAACAAGGATGGGGGAGGGGCGAGTACTCAGGGCATTGAGAGATGCCGATGGGATACAATCATGAGCATGGCGACCCAGATGACAGTGAGCACGTCACGTTGCATGCGGCAGCCCGTTCGGGCCTTGGAATGTTGAAGGGAGGGGCAATTGTATGTGTGCTCACCTGGGTGAGGGGCGAGAACATGTCCTGCGGGGACCCGTCACCGCGGCCGCGCTTGGTCTTGGGCTCCGCCAGCATGCACTTGACCTTGTAGGGGCCGACCTGAAGGGCAGAGGGAACCGGAAGGAGGTGGGTCAAGGGCAGCGTCGGGGGTGCACGGACGCTGGGGGCGGGGGCGGCTGGGGGACGGGGCGCACGCGGACCGCAGTCAGTGCAGCGCGGCCGCTTGCCGCCGCCCAAAAATCCAAAGCGAACACGTCCGCCGCCAACGCACCGTGCCGTGGCCGGTGGTGTCCTCGAGAGCGCGCAGGGCAAACGACGCCTTGGTGAACTTGCAGAACACCACGCCCTTGCTCGCAACCAGGTCCGTCTTGCAGTACTCCAGCCCCTCGTAGCCGGACATCGCGTCCTGCGAACGCATTATGGTTACAAGCTTAGCGAGTCGTCGACACAGAAGCAGTTAGCAAGGACAGGGCGGCTGGGGGCGCGCGACGTGGCGAGGGGGGACGGGGGCAGGGGACGTGGGGGCACTGCAAACGTGCAAGGGACTCGCTGCCCCCGGACTCGATGCAGTGTAATTGCGCCTCGCGCGCACATCGCGACGCATCGCGACAATATTTCAGACCGAGCGCGGAGTCCCCCGAAGCGGACGCAACGCGAGTCGCGACAGAGCCCGTCTCACGTTGATCTGCTGGGGATCGGCCTGCTTTGGCACCACGATGAACAGCCGAGACCGCGGAGGAATGTTGTCCGGGTCGGAGCTTATCTCCTGCTCGGCCGGCCGCGGCGGGTGCATCCCCCTGCGAAAGGCGGGCCGACACGCGCGTGTTTACGACGTGCAACTATCATCACCACCTGCACTGTGACCCTTCGATAACAAGCACGAGCGCAATAGCGAGAGCGGAGTCGGCCCGGCAACGATCGAGACTTGGCGGCGTGCACAAGGCAAGGCACGCTAAGTGCGGTTGCACCGAGCCACCAGAAATCATCCAAAGGATTGGAATAGGGACCGAGAACCCCAGCCACGCTCAGATGGAGTAGCGCGCACCCACCGAGAGGTGTTCGGGGCCTCCGCCAGCAGAACCTTGAGCTTCGGGCCCCGGCCGTTGTTCAGAACAGCCCCGTTCAGGTTCTCCATAGCGAGTGCCGCGGACGAGGCCTTGTCATACTTGACGTAGGCGACTGCGCGCAAGGGTTGGGGTGATCATAGGTGGGGTGCCGAGATGGGAAAGGCCCCCCAGCTGCGCGAAGCTCCACGAGCAACGACAAGCGCAAGGTAGCAACCAGTTGGTCACGAATCGGGCGCGGGGCGGGCAGAAAGCCCTTGGAGCTGAGGGAATGGGTCGATCAGCGCCTCCCGCTGCGGACGCAGCTCACTCCTGAGCCCACCACAGCGTGCTCACCGCCCTTCTCGCGAATGACCTTGACGTTCTGCACATTGCCGAAGGGCCGGAACGCCACCTGCAGGGTCTCAGCCTGCGGAGCATATCGCCACGCAGGCGAAGGGTCAGTACTCGCAGCAGAGCCAACTCCGCACCTAGGCCAGCTTTCTTCCGAGATGAAGCCTCCCACCTCCACGTTCTTGCCGCAGACGATAAACAGGCGGCTCCCGTGCGGCGAATCGACCGCCTCCAGCGAAGACGCGGCCATTCTTGTGTGTGCGGCCTGACCAGGGCACGCTAATCAGTTCTGGACAGGGGCCATCTGCGCTTGACAGCCTGTTCGGCGGCGGCCGAGCGCTTTCAGGGGCCGGAGCTCTGCGCATCGGGCGGCCGTACCTGCATTGCAGAAGGTCGGGGGGCCGCGAAAGTCCCGCAGATGACGCTGCGCGACCCCCCAGAGCGCCCCAGATCGCTCACGCGCTTGCAGAGGGGCGGCCGGAGGGCCCGGAGGTCCGCCAGGCGCGGAGCGGGGCCCTGCCGAGCCGCACGATGCGCGTGCACCCCACGCCAGCGCGATACCCAGCTACCCTGGAACGCACAAGTAGGACTGTGATCATGTCCAATGCATCGACGCGGGGCTCTGGGAGGCCTGCACGCTTCAACGGCGCCCGGTGCACGCTGACAGACTCGCGGGGAGCACCCGAAGCCTGCTAGACTTTTCAATCGCTTGTTCATGCACCTATCCTCACGAATCGCTGTGGAGGAGGTGTCGGCGTGTCGCAGCGATTGCACAAGCAGATCGGCAAACCCAGCACGCCGTCCTTAGGCAATTTACTGCCCTTATTTAGAAAGGCAATGATGCGGCGAGCACACTCAGCGGCGCGGGGAGTCCCATCACAATGTGCCTCTGAAGAGGCCTGTCCTGCGGGCCACATTCCCTGACGCTATTGCTTGACACAAAACATAGAGATATATTGCTGACATCAAATAACTTGCCGGTATAAGCGCGGCAACCGAAACTAATTGTGGCGTCGCGTTTCCTGCTAGCAACGCATTCTGTGGCGGCCTTGTTTCAGCTCCGTAACGAAAGCTGACGGCACGGGGACTTACGGAGCTTTGGGGACGTTTGTTAGGCCGCATGTGGCCTCGAAGCCTCACGGGCCGCGGGCGGGCTTAGCCCCTACGGAGTATAAGGGAAGCGGGCAGAGCGTAAAAGAGCTGAGCTATGTCGAAGCCCCCGCCCAAGAAGGGGGCGAAGAAGGACCGTGGCCCCCTGCTCGCGGCTCACGCCGACTGCCTACGCGTGGGTGTCGGAACGGTAAGTACCTGGTTGCACAGCAGTCTTGGGGGCGTCGCGCTCAGGCTGGGATGTCCTTGCAGGCCCCCGACGGACAGGTGATAAAAGGAAAGCTTACTGCCGCTCTGAACATCTGGAGCATCGTGCTTGGAGGCGAGGAAGAGGTGCGCTGGGGGTTGGTGCGACTGTAGGGTCCACGGTCACGAGCGCTTCCGCGGCCCAGCCCGCGCGGCAACCCTCGTGACCGCAGCCGTTCCTCGCTCCCCCCTCCAAGCGCATTTGCGAGTGCGGCATCTGCCGTTGGCCTGCCACTGCGCTAGCCCTGGAACGCTTGCCCCCGCGCCCCGCCCCGCTCACCCCGCGCCGCCCCGCCCCTATACCCCACCCTTCCCCTCCCCTCCCCTCCCCCCTTCCCCCCTCCTCCCGGCCCCCCTCACCTCCGCCCCCCAGCGCGAGGATGTCTTCAAGGCGGGGCTCATTCCGCTGCTGCAGTCCCTGCTGGAGCGCGGTGACGTGGAGGAGCGGCACGCGACCATGGGCTGCATCAGCGTGCTGGCGCTCAGCGACAAGCACATCGGGGAGGTGGTGACCAACCGGGTGAGGCGCGGGGAGGCGCGCGGGCCGCCGGACGCTGGGGCAGGGGCGAGGCAGTGCAGGGTTGTCGGCGCGACAGGGGACGGTTGGGCGGGCTCGAGCGGAGGACGCGCAGGGTGTGAGGCGAGCGAGTAGGGAGGAGGGCACGGCGGGGGCCAGCGCGAAGCGTCGGGCACGAGTCCGTGGATTCCCCCACCCCCCCAGGTCCTGGTGGCCGCCTCCAACATCCTGCTGTCGGACCACGCGCGCGGCAAGCTGCCGGCCGTGCAGCTGCTGCGGCACTGCGCGGGGCGGCAGGAGTTTGCAACAAAGGTGGGGAGCCCGGCGGGCGGGCCGGGCGATGTGGGTCGGCGTTGTGTGCCGCCCCACCAGTGGCGTCTTGTCTGGGCGGGGCGTGCTCGGTACGCCGCCCCGGCTGCACATCTGGCACAGGCGTAGCGGTGCCGCGTGGAGCTGGATAGGTAGTGGGCGTCGTGCATTTTCGCAGGACCCCAACGCTGGGGCCGGGCGATGTGGGTCGACAGGGGTAGCAGGCGAAGGTGCGTCGCCCCACCGATGGCGCCTGACCCGGGCTAGGCGTGCCCAGTCCAGCCAGGGTTCAGGGTTTAGGGTTGCACGTAGCCTGCGGGCTGGGAAGGTGATGGGTAAGTGGGTCACCCGCACGCTTCGGCGCTGGCTTGCCAGCCATGGCGGGCGCCGGCGCTGGGGGGGACATCCGCACAGGACCCCAACAAGCCTCCCAAAACCCGCTTGCAGGTTGCTGACGTGTCGCTCCCGGCGCTGGTGGAGGTGCTCAAAAGCGAGGGGCTGCCCGGCTGGGGGCAGATGCGGCAGGTGGGACCGGACTGGAGTGGCGCGGGGGGAGGGTGCCGGAGAGGCGAAGCGGAGGAGGCGTGTCGGAGGCACGTGTGCGGGCGGAGCCTCCCTGCCATCGGGCCGCTGCAAGCGCTTGCGCAAGCTTCAGGCGCTGGGGGTAAAAGGAAGCTGCAGTCCAACAAGGGGGCCTATGGGGCACTGCGACACGCTTACACCTGCTCCCCAGCGGCTCGTGAGGACAGCTCATGCGCAAGCGCTTGGGAGGCCTAGCAGGCTTCGGGTGCTCGTCAGGCGCCGGTGGCCCCTGTCCAGAACTGATTAGCGCACCATAACCATGCCTGGCGGCACACGACTGCTCAGCTCCTCCACCTTCCCACGCCTCCTCCCCGCCGCCCTCTGTCGCCCCTCTTTCCCTTTCCCCGCAGGCCCAGACGCACGCCGCCCACACGCTAAAGCAGCTGCTGGAGAACGTGGAGGGGGAGCCGCCGGAGGTCCGGCAGCTGCGGCGGATAGCGGCGCTGCAGGTGCGGGGCCCCGTCCCATGTCCTCTCCACGCCAGGGCCTCCCAAGCTTGGGCACCCCTCAGTCTACACACGCTCTACCACACCCGCGCACCGGCCCACGTCTCCACCCAACCGCCCTCTCCCGCCTGGCCCCCCCTTACCCCCTACTCCTCCCCTCCCCCCCAGGCCGGCGCGGTGGCCCCCCTGGCCGCCATGGTGGCCTACACGCCCCGCATGCCCCCCCCCTCGCTGGTGCCCGCGCCCCCGCCCCCCATGGCCAAGAAGAAGGGCAAGGCGGGCAAGGCCAAGGCCAAGAGCAGCGAGGCGAGGAGGGGGAAAAGCGGGGTGACGATTTGGCCAGAGGGCACTTCGTGGGGTCGTCAGCACGTGCTGCCACGGTTGCTGTGCGGGGTGTCGCACAGGCATACATGTGGGCAGGATGCTGCAGGATGGGGGAGTGAGGGTGCATGGGTGTCGCCAGGGCGGTCTGGCTCAGCGTGCCATCTCCCCCGCCTGAACCCCGCCCCCGAGCAGACGCCGCTGGGCGCCAAGGACGCCGCCGCCACGGCCGCCGCTGCGTGCCTGCGCTTCCTGTCGCTGGTGCCTGAGTTCGTGGAGGAGTTCATGCGTGAGCCGGGACGGGGCGGAGCCGACGGGGCCGTGAGCACAACGGCGCCGCCCCACACGCTGTCACGGCAGGGCTAGCAAGAACGCGTCCCCCCCTCCACCCACACCCACGCTCCCGCCTCCGCTACCCCCAAGCCTCCTCCCTCCACACCCCAAACCCCACTCCCCGGTCCCCGCCCTCCAGGCACGGGCACGCTGCCGGCGCTGGTCCAGGGGCTGCTGACGTGCGGCGAGGAGCAGGCGGCCTTCCTGACCGGCATACTGTGGGAGGCCACCGCGGAGGCAGCGGTGGCGGAGCAGGCGGCGGCGGCGGGGGGCGTGGGGGCGCTGCTGCACGTGGTGTCCAAGAACCTGGCGGGGTGCAAGAGCGGTGCGTGGCGCCGGGCGGGTGGGGGAGGGAAGGGCGGGGGCGGGGTGCGCGGAGCGGGGAGGCGCGGAAAGAGGGGGTTGCCGGAGGTGAGGGCAGCGGTGCCTGGTACAGGGCGGGAACTGGCCGGGAGGGGCCTGAAGCCTGGCCCACGTGCGCCGCCCCAGGGCCCCAGCCCTCTCCTCCGCTTACGTAAGCAGCCCTCAACACCCGCCCATCCCACCCCACCCCACCCCCACCCCCCCACCCCGCAGGCAAGGCCCGCCTTGCCAAGAAGGGCGACGACAAGGGCAAGGGCGCGCCCAAGGACGCCAAGGACGCCAAGGCCCGGGAGGCGCGCAAGAAGGCGCTGGCGGAGGCCACCAACTTCGCTGACGCGGCGGTGTGCAACGCCACGGGGGCGCTGCAGCACCTCACCTTCCAGGACGGGGCCAAGCAGGAGGTGGGGCGGGGCGTTCGGGGGGTGGGGGGGTGGAGAGAAGGGGCGAAGGGGTGGTGCGGAGGTGTGGGGGGGAGCGAGGCATGACGGCGTGAGGGGTGGGGCTACAGGGAAACTTTTGGAGCGGGCTAAGGCGCGGACGGTACTTCCTTCCCCTGGCCAGGTGCCCGTCCTCCCACGCGCCCCCCTGCCCCCCTGCCCCGCCCCCTGCCCCCCCAGGTGGCGCTCAGCGGCGGTGTGCCCATCCTCACGGCCTGCCTGCGCGTGAGCAACCCGCAGACCTACGAGAACGCCAGCGGGGCGCTGTGGAACGTGGGGCTGGACGTGCGGAACAACCTGGTGCTGCAGGTGGGGGGGTGTTGGGTGGGGAGAGCGGCAGGCAGTGGGGAGGAGGGTGGGAGAGAGCATGGGGGCTGCGGCAAGTCAGTATGTTGGGCGCGGTGCTGGGCGGCGCGACTTTCAGCGCCATGACGGGAACGGCTGCGGACACCGTCTGGCCTCCCTCCCATGCCCCTCTGCCTGGTTCAGCACGGTCACGACACGTCACACGTCATTGCCTCTCACCTTCTGGCCTCTCTCTCTCGTGCCCCTACCCCTCGGGCTCGTTTCCCCTGCCCCCGCCGGCTGATGCACTGGCCTTCCTCACCCCCCCAGGCCGCGGGTGCGCCCGACTTCCTGGCCCGGCCAGTGCCCGACAGCTGGCTGACGCGGGGGGACACGGGGTCGGGGGAGGGGGAGGCCACGGAGGCCGCCTCGCCCCCGCGGGAGTACGCCGCGGCGGACCGTGTGTTCCTCACGCAGCAGCCGCTCTAGCTGGCTGTGCCTGTGGCGTGGTGGGGGGATGGCGTGCGCGGGGTAGGGTGTGGGGGGCATGAAGGAAGCATGTGCCGGGCGAGCATGGTGCGGGGAGCTTTGCCGCAGTGGCCAGTCAGGCCAGACCCAAGCTGCGCTTTGCACAAGAATTGCGTTACTTCTTGCGGGGGATGCATGTGCGTTTGCGCTACAGAAGAAGCATAGCGTGTGCTGCATGCAATAAGGGGCTGGCTGCTCAGCCTGCATGCAAAGTGTAGGCATTACGTTTGGCCGAGCGAACAGGTAGTGCTGCTGAGGTGGCTACGGTGTACATACGGGTTATACGGCTGGCCGGAATGCTTATCCGCCTGGACTATTGATATGGGACAGATCGAAGACGGTGGAAGCAACCCGTGTGGTTACATCTCACGCTTCGTTGGGGCTGTAACCGGAGTGTTCCCACAACGGCGTATGCAGCACACAGTTCCAATGTCAAGTGTGTCAACCTTCCATCGACCAGACCCCGTCGGGTAGTCTCAATCAAGAATTCAACGTTGGCAGCACCTTTCGGTGCCACGGGTCGTGTGTCCTTCCGTGTCAGCCCCGCCTCGCCGTACATCACTTCCACACCCACACAGTCAGGATCTCCCAATCCATGCATGGTCAACCGTCAGTCCATGCCGCCTCCAATGAATACGAGTTCATTGTCTGGATGTGTTGGGTTGGTAAGCTACTGTAAATGCATGGAAGGCCGTTGGTACCGAGTCAAGTGTGGTCTGCAATTCGCTGGGGCTGTGGCGCTGCTTAGGCGCCCTCGCTCTCGCGGGTGCGGTCCGCACCAGTGTCCACGTTTTGCTCCTGGGGAAGGGAGGTGGGGAACAAGGGGAGGCGCCATGAGGGTGCGGATGTTGCAGCGTCGAAAGTTTTTTGGGGTGGAGGGGTAGTGATCGAGCCTCACGTGAGCAACATGCGTGCCTACATCCGGCGCCCCAAACCGCACGAGCTGCCCCTACCTCCTGCCCCGCCCCCACCTGCTCCTCGATGCTGGGGCCGCCGCCCGGGGCGCCCGCCTCCACAATGGGCACCGGCTCGCCCTGGGCGTCCAGCTCCTCCACACCTGGGGGGGGGGAGGGCATGAGGGGGAGGTGCGGGAAGGAGGCGGGCGGGATGGTGCAGGAATGCAAGCTGAGCGGTATCGTGTCGCCTGAGTGACCTTGAGCCATACATGCAACAGGCGGGTGGCCGAAGCGATAGACGCGCTGACGAGGACCCCCTGGCGTTGGCGAACACCCCCTGGCCCACCGGTGTCTGCGGGGCGCTGCAGATCCTCGACCTCGGCCTTGAGGTCAGACACGTCGACTGGGGGAGGGGGAGGGAGGGCGTAGTGAGATGAGCGGAGGTGGCGAGGGGATGAGCTGAGCCTTATCCTTACCTCCACAATCGCACTTCACCTCCACCTCAAACCTCCTCACCCCCCATCCACCTCGGACCTCCTCACCCACTCCCCCCACTCACTGCCCTCCGTGTCGCGCTGGGCCTCGATGGTGGCAGCGTCCACGTCAGCCTGGGCCACCTGGGGGGGGGGGGGCGGGGAGGGCGAGGGGTTGACGGAGGACGGGTACGAACTTGGAGCACGACTTATGGGAGCATACGACAGGGGGGACGTCCTTTGCCTTCGCCTCCCAGGCCACCCCTGCTGCCCGCTGCAGCCCTGCCCCCCCCCCCCGGCCCCACGCCCTGCCCCCACAGACCTTGAACTCCGGGTCGCTGGGATCGTCGATCGCGCCCGCATCGGGCTCCTGCGGGGGCAGGGCACAGGGACATTGGAGCCAGCAGCAGCGGACAGCTCTGTGGGTGCGACTGCCTTTCTGCCCCCCCCCCCTATGCCCACGCCCGTTGCCACCCTACGCTTTGCCCTCCCTGTCCACCCCAACAGCACTTCCTCTGCCAGAGATCCCCCAGAGATCCTCCCCCGAGCATCATGTGAATGCATACACGGTAGAAGGGTCACCTCACAAGCCCTCCTCATGCCCACCCTCTCCTCCATGTGCCACCGCCCTGCCCTCCTCCCGACCCCCCCTCCCCCTCCCCCTCCCCCCGCCTCCGCCCCGCCCCCCACCTGGTCCACGCCCACGTCTCCGTAGCCCTCGTCCTTCTCCTGGTAGTAGGCGTCGGTGTTGTAGGCACCGGGCTGGGGGGGAGGGGGGGGAGGGAGGGGAAAGGAGGGGGAGGGGGGGAGATGAAGGGAGGGGGAACGGGAGGGGGGAAGGAGAGGAAGGGGGAGGGAGAGGTGGAGCAGGAAGGGAGGGGAGCGGAGAAAGGTGACGAGGAGGAGATGAGGCAGGGCATGAGCGGAAGCGGAGGAAGGTCCACCTTGTGGCAGGCCCTGGTAAGTGCTGTGGTGCCCCGCTCCCGCTCCTGGCTTGGGCACGGGCAACAAGATACCCTCGGCCCTGCACACCCCACAACCCCATGCCCAACCTTTTTGAGGGGCTTGCCCTGGGCCATGGCGCGGGTCTGTGCGGACGGGATGGGAGGGCAGCAGACAGAGTTGAAGGCCAAGTTGGACTGGTGGCGTGACTAGGGTGGCGAGGGCGGTGACGGGCACGCTGCCGATAATTCAGGGGCGGTGTTGTGCCGAGGTGCTACTTATACCGAAAACAGTAAACAGGCAGATGTCAGATCAGTGCAGCGGCACTACAGGCGGCCGGCGGTAATGCAAGCACAGACGGCGCTGCAGGCAGGCGGATTGGGAGGTGGAGGCTTGAACCGGGGACTAGCTGTGCGGTGCTGGGGCGGCGGGGGCGGGGGCGCCGAGCAAACCCTTGCCGGCGGAGGCGCCGGCACGCCGCCGCCGCAGCCCTGCCAGCGCCCCGCCTGCTGCCGAGACCCGCTGTGCATGCCCTGGAGCAAAGCTAAACGGTGGCGCTGCCCCGTCGCCGCCGCAGCGCTGCTGAGGCCCCGCCCCCCCGCCGGCCCCGGCGCCGCCCCCTGCCGCACCTCGACCATCTTTGCTGGCGCGGTGATGGGAAGCAAGTAGCTTGGTGTGTAGCGGGTGCTTGTCTGGGTGCTGTGAGTGTGCCGGGTGCTGAGGTGCTGGCTCGGGAAACAGGGCTCGGGGGCGCCGGTCCTGCTCTTGTAGCCGCCGCCGCATCACCGGTCGGACCCATGGGGTACCCCCCCTTCCCGGCTCGGGCGCCTCGCTGCGCGCACACACTGGCGACACGGAGCCCAGCAACCGGCTGAGCGGCGGCTTGCGTTCTGCGAGCGAGCGCCACTTAGCTCGGCGGTGACGTGTCGAGGGCGGCGGCGTCACTGCGACGCGAAACGCGTTCTTGTGGCTGAGCGCAGCGCGCTCGGCGTTGTGCGCTGGCGTGACGGCGGCTGCTGGGGGCTACTGTTGCGGGCTAAGGGCGCGGGGCGGCGCGTGGGCAGCGAGGGGCATTGCAGGGCGCTAGACCTTAAGGCGCGGCTCCCGTCGCAGCAGCGCGCCGTTCCTGAATAGCACGCGGCCTGTCCCGTCTCGCGCCAGCACTGCCGCAGCGACGGTTCCCGCTCCCTGCGGCCCTAGCGAAACCTTTTGGCGCTCCCCGCGCCGTTTCCTAGCCTCAGCCCCGCAAACGACGCTCTCCCCACCTCGCGACACCGCCGCAGCAGCCGCAACAGCCGTTGCGCTAGACCGCTCCTCTCCTCTCGGCTTTTCGCGCCGCGCCGCTTCGCGCCATGGGCAAGCGCAAGGGCGGCAAGGGCAGCGACCTGGCGGCCGCTGCCGCCCGCAAGCGCGCGCGCACCACGCTGCCCTCCAGCTTCCGCTGCCCCTTCTGCAACATGATGGACGTGGCCGCCAGCCTCAAGCCGGACGAGGGCCGCGCGCGCGTGAGCTGCGGCGCCTGCGGCATGGGCTACAACACCGTGTGCCGGTGGGGGGCTGGGGCGAGGGGAGAAGGGGAGGGAGGGAGGGGGAGGGGGAGGGAGATGGTGATGAGGAGGTGCCGTGGGGAAGGAGTTAGGAGCGGGCAAGCAGACGGACAGGACCCCCGCCAAGCCTCTCCGAACGGGTCAGCTACGCCTCACTCAACCCAGCTCAACCCCACCTCCACCTCCACCTCCACCCGACCCCCAGGACCCTGACGGAGCCGGTGGATGTGTACCATGAGTGGCTGGACGCGTGCGAGGAGGGGCTGCAGGAGGAGGTGTGTGTGGGGGGGTGGGGGGGTGATCGGGGAGATGAGAGTGGTGGTGGGCGGGGGGCCTATGAACGCCATGGTTCGAGTGATGTGGGTCAAGGCGGTGGAGTGGGGCTGGCGGCGTACATGCGGGCCGGCCCCAGCTGCCAGCCAAGCGCACTCTTTTACACCAGAGCCGAACGCGCCTCTGTACCTTGCCCCTTCCAATCTGCAGGAGGCTGCCCCGCCGCCGCGTCGGCAGCGGGCTCGCACCCCCGAAGCCGGTGATGGCCAGGCCGGGGGGCGGGGCCGCGGTGGGGCGTACGGCGATGAGGAGCTGCTGATGCCCAGCCCCGAGGGTGGGCGGGTGGGAGGGGTGGGTTTGGGTTTCAGGGCTCCAAGTTGGAAGCGGCAGGGCCTGCCGGTGTGCACAGTTTTGGACTTGAAACAGCGCTCTGAGCGTTTCAGTCACCGGCGCGTCGAGGGTGCGGGGTTGCGGAGGCTTGCGGACGTGAAAGGGAGCTCTATTGTGAGCCAAGCCAGGCTTTGTCCACCTCCCATTTCGCCATGCGCCCCGCAGGCGGAGACGGGCTGCTGCGGCCCTCGCCCCTCCACCGCCTGCGTCGGGGCGACGGCAGCGGCGTGCGCGACAGCGGCGGCGGCGGCGGCGTTGACGACGCGCAGCGGCAGCGGCGGCGGCGACTGGCTGAGGGCCTGGAGGAGACGCGGCGCGGAGGGCTGCAGGCGGGTGAGGCGGGGCGACGGCTGTGGGCGCATTCGAGATCCGTGGCTGGGGTCCGGCAATGCTTCCGCGCCAGGGGCTGATCGACGGTGTGACGTGTCTTTGGCCCTGGATGTCCTGCAACCGCTCGGCGGCCCGTTCCATGCTTCCCTCTCCCCAAGCTGCGCCCCGGCCCCTCACCTCCTTCCCACCGTCCACCCGTCCCATCTTCCGCTCCATCCCCCGCCCTCCCCAGGCGCCGCCCTGCACGACCCCGCCGCCGGCTCACTCCTGGCCTCCCGCACCTCCCGCACCGCCGCCGCCGCCCCCTCCGGCCCGCCCCTGCCCCTGCCCGCCGGCTCCCTGGCGGCCATGGCGCGGCGGCAGCAGCAGCAGCGGGCGGCGGAGCGGGAGCGGCGGCGGGCGGCGGGGGAGGAGGTGGAGGAGGAGCACGGGGCGGGGTTGAGCGGGTCGGAGATGGGCGGGAGCGGCGCGGAGGGAGGGGTGTACGGCCCCGGGCCGGCGCTGGTGGTGCACACGGGGCGGCTGCGGGGCGGCAGCATTGACGGCAGCATGGGAAGCGGGGGGTCGGGTGGAGGCGCGGGGGCCGGGGTGGTGGCGGGAGGCACCCCCACCAAGCGCCAGTCGCTGGCGGCGCAGCAGCAGGCGGCTGCCAGGGCGTTTGCGGACTACGACGATTAAGCTTGCGGGGAGAGGCTTGCTTAACGCTTGGGCAAGTGGGTTCGACGGGAGAGAAAGCACGTGCCATAATGAACGAGGGCGGAGGCTAACGAACGAGGGCTGTAGTGTGCCCGAGGGATAGTTAGCTATGGCATATGGCTATGGCATTGGCATTGAACTGATTTGGGTGGTGATGCTAGTCAGGGAGCCTTAAGACGGATGCTGGAACATGTAAGCACGGAGGCACTGCTGTGAGACAGATCCCCGCCAGGCTGCTCCTGCGCTCATGCCCGAGGTCGGGGTAGGACAAGCTCCAAGCGTGTCACCGCTTCAGACGGCCCGCAGGCGGAAGTGGGGCAGGCGGAAGTGGGGCAGCGACACAGAGGTGGCTCTGGTGATTACCCGCAGACCTGACACCCCTAGCATGTCTCAGCCGTGCTCCATCCGCCCTGCCTCCAACCCCTAACCCCAACGCCCACGACAACCAAACCTAGGCCTCAAGCTCTAAAGGTCCGTGAATCTAAATCTGCCCATGCCCTAGCCCACACCCATAGCCTGCATGTAGTGCTCCCCCTCCCTGGCCCCTCCTGGCTCGCATGCAATGTTCTCCTGTGCTCTTGCGCCTCCTTCCTAACCCCGCTCCACCCGGCACGGGTTCATCCCTCACTCCTTCTCTACCCCGGCCTACACCGTGTACGCCGCGTCGCCCGCGGTGGGCTCGGTGGGGCGGCCGGGGGGCTGCGCGGAGCCGTGCGTTCCCGCCCCGCCCGTGCCCCCCATCGCAAAGTCCTTGCCCGCGCCGTCGCGGCTCAGCGGCGCGCCCAGGCCCCCGATCTCCGACGTGGTTCCCTCGAACATGCCCATATCGCCCTTGAGCGGCCGGCCGCCGTAGGCCTCGCCGCCCGCGGAGGAGAAGGTGCGCTCCTCGCCCGCGCCCGTGCCGCCGATGGGTCGGCCCGCGCCCTCGCCCGCGCTGGTGGTGCCCACCGCGCCAATGCCGCTGGCGCTGGGCGGAGCGGCGACGGCCGTGGGCAGCGAGTCCATGGTGAGGCGCTTTGCGGGGGGTCTAGGGGCTGAGGAGGGAGGTGCTTGGCGCGAGTCGGTTACGTGAGCTTGTTTGTCGCCGAGGAGGCAGAGTTGTTCTGGTTGTGTTGTGAGCGTGTAGTGCTTTCCCGCGGGTGGAGAGCGCTGAAGCGAGGGCAGAGAGTGGCGCCTCCGCCGTCATCGCGGCGCTCGGGCCTCATCCCCCCGGTCGCTGCGGCACCCCGACCGTCGCCTCCCCTCGCAGCTACTGCTTGCGCGAACTCTAGCGAGCTGGCCTAACTCGCAAGCTAGCACACGCACCGATTCTAACAGCAGCACGCGGCCATGGATACCACGCTGGACGCGAGGCAGACCAAGGGCGCGGCGCGCTTCGAGGACACGACCGGCGCCATGGCGTTCGGGGGCGCGGCCCTGGCGGTGCCGGCGCAGCCCTCCGGCGGCCTGCTGCCCCTGGCCAAACCCGCGGCGGCGGCGGCGGGCAGCGGCAGCGGGGGAGGGGCGGGGGCTGCCAGCCAGGGCCAGGGCGAGGAGCCGGTGCTGGGGAAGCGGGACGGGCTGGAGGACGCCCGGACGGCGGCGCAGGCGGCCTTCAGCACCAAGGGGGACCCGTGGGAGCAGGGCAGGAGCATCCCGTAGGAGGCAGGTGGGTGGGGTTTGGAGGCAGGGCAGGGACAGGGTTCCGGGTTGGGCGGGAGAGGCAAAGGGGGGAGGCGGAGCCCGTAGCGGCGGCAGTGCAGCGCCGCTACTGCGTCCTTCCAGCCAGCCCGCGCCCAACCGGTTGCTCAAGCCCGCTGCCTGACCCCTGCCGACCCCAGGTGCCCATCCCTTGCCGTGTTACGCCGGAGCTGGTGGCGGCGAAGTCTGGATGGATCGAGCTAGGGGCGCGCAGGAGGTCGAGAGCCTGCCCTGCTGCATACGGAGCTGCATCACGCGGTTGGCTACGTTATGTGTTGGGGGTGGTTGGGCAGCGTTTGTAGGACAACGAGGCTGGGCTGCGGCTACACTAGGCAGGGTGGGATCTGCTGGTCTTGAGTGGACTTTGGCCGTTGTAAGGTGAAGTTGAGCCTCACAAGCCGCAAGTTGAGCCGCAGCATCCCTCGCAGCGTAAACGTTGCTCTCGCCCTCCAAGGCGGCTCTCAGCACTCCGCCACGGTCCACACGGGCCCGCACGGCGACCCACGTTGGGATCGGTGTAGCCGTGAGCGGGGCGAAGCACCCGGCCCTTAAGACCCGCCGAGCGTCCGCCCAACCGCACTGTAGCCCCGCGCACAGAGCAGCGGCATCCCTGTAGTGGGTCCTGGATAGCACTGCTGCCTACGCTTGGCCTTCGTGTCTTCGCCCTAGCCTGAAGGCCAGGGCCTGGGCCCTCCCGCCATGTCGCTGCCGGCTTCGCTGGGGGCTGCTGCCCCCGGCTCCGCCGCCCCTCCCAGCCTGGTGATCGGGGTGGACTTTGGGACCCACGCCTCGGCCTTTGCGTGGCGCAAGCACGCCCCGGGCTCCGCTGCCCCCGCCCCCGGGGCCCTGCGTGTGTCTACCCACGAGGCCTGGCCCGACCAGCCCACCCCCGACGCCAAGACCCGCACCGCCCTGCTGTATCGAGGGGACCGAGTGGTGAGCGCTTGAGTCGGGGTAACCGGGTGTGCAGCTGTGGGTTTGGCTGCGGGAGTGTGCGGCTTTGGGGCGTGTCCCGGAGGCGCCTTGGGCTGGGCTAGGGTTCTTCCTGTCCGGCGCACGCTCTGCCGGACTGACCTCTGCTTAACCCTTGCTCCCAACCCCCACCCTCCCGCCCCCGCCCTCCCTCCCGCCCCCGCCCCCCCTCCCGCCCCCGCCCCCCCTTCCCCCCACCTGCAGGCTTGACCCTCTGCTGGCCTCTACCCCTCCGCTTCCCTCCCCTCCCTCGCCCCAACCCACCTGCAGGCCGCCTGGGGCTGGACCGCCTGGAGGCGCTGGGCCGAGATGTCTCCCTCCGAGCGGCGGGGCCACAGCTACGTGGAGCACTTCAAGCTGCTGCTGGAGGACGGGGCGGAGGCGGGCGTGGGGGCGGGGTGCGCCCTGCCGCCAGGGGTCACGCGGGTGCAGGCGGCGGCGGACTACCTGGGGGAGATGAGGAAGTGGGTCGGGGAGGGAGGGACTCAGGGAAGGGCTGCCGCCAAGGGAAAGCATCAGGCTTAGCCGCTGACGTTGAGCCCTTGACCCCTACCCGTCCCCTTGACCCCTACCTCGTGCCTCCCATGCGACCTTCTTGCCGCCGCCTCCCCACCTCTCAGGTACATCCGCGATCACCTCCGCCGCACCGCCGGCGTCACCCTGAGCTCCGATGAGACCGTGTGGTGCCTCACGCTGCCCGCCATCTGGAGCGACGCAGCCAAGGCCCGGATGCGGGAGGCGGCGCACAGGGCGGGTGCGTGCGGGGGCCTGGGGGCATGGGGCATCAAAAGGAGCGGAGGCTCAGTCCGCAATGACCAAAGGTATGCTGGCGTTTCCAAAATCCCTTTCCTACCCCGACCCTCCCTCCCCGTCCCCCAGGCCTGACCCCCTCCGTTGGCTCCCGCTCGCTGCTGCTCACCCTTGAGCCCGAGGCTGCGGCGCTGTCGGCCGTGGCGGCGGGGGCCGGGGGCGGTGGGGCCGGGGCCCTGGCGGACGGCGACGTGGCCCTGGTCCTGGACTGCGGGGGCGGCACGGCGGACGCCACGCTGCACCGGGTCCGGGGCGCAGGCCTGGGCGTGAGGCTGGAGGAGGCGGCGGTGGGGAGAGGTGGGAGGGGAAGGGAAAGGGGGTCAGCACGGTGAGGGGGTTAGCATCGCAGCTAGTATGTGCTAAGCCTTTTGCCTCGCTCTCCACGGCCGTCCTTTCCTCAGGCGCCCTGGCGGGCGGTGCGCACGTGGACGCTGCTGCGTGGTCGTACATGCGGGATCTGCTGGGGGCGGACGCATGGGACGCGTGGCAAGCGGCGGAGCCAGGAGAGGTGGTCAAGCTGAGGAGCAGGTGGGGGAGGCGAGCTCGCGTATCCTGTCCTGAGCTCGACCCCCAATCATGCTGGGGAGGTGTTCCAGTAAACCGTGTTCGCAAGTGTGCTTGGGTACGGGTGCTGACACATCTGCTCGTGTCCCTTCCCCGCTGCCAGGCCCCCGTCTTGCTCGTGCCGCGTGTCTAACCGCGTTCCTTGTCCCCGCAAATCTGCGTCCTCGTTCTCCATCCCCAGGTGGGAGGGCAACAAGCGCGGCTTTGCCGGCGGCGAGCCCGTTTCCCTCACTGCGGCCGCGGGCAGCGCCCCTGCCTCGGGCGGAGTAGGCTTCCTGGGCGGAGGGCTGGTCAAGGTACCCGGTGTGCGCTCCGGAGACTTGCGCCTGCCCCTGCCCCCGGGTCTCGCGGACCGGCTGGGGCGGCTCAAGTTGCAGGTAAGGGCCGCGGTTCTAGGCCCAGCGTGGGAGCCATCCGCTCAGGCTAGTCCCAAAACAAAAATCTTGCCGCTGGTTCCTCCCTCCCCTCTTTCCCCTCAGTCCCTGTCCCTCCCCGACCGTCTCCGCGGCTGGGTGAGCTCCGACCGGCAGCTGGTGCTCCCCTCCGAGGTGGTGGCCAGCCGCGTGTTCGACCCCGTGGTGGGCAAGGCGCTGGAGCTCATGGCGGACGTGGCGGAGGAGGGAGCACGGCTGGGAAACAGCTGCAACAAGGTGGGGGATGCCGTTGGGCAGCGCCTACGTTTGCGTCTTCACACCGCTCCCATGGTTCCTCCGTCCTTGCCGCAGCCCATGGCCCTTTTCCCGTCCCACCCACCCCCGCCCCCCCAGGTCCTGCTCGCCGGCGGCTTCGCCCGCTCCGCCTACCTGCAGGCCCGAGTCGTTAGGCGCTGCCCCGGGGGGCCTCGCTGCTGCTGCCCGAGGACCCAGGCGCGGCGGTGGTCAAGGGTGAGCTAAACGGGGGCGGCAAACCCACTCTTCTGGCGTCTGCTCTCTTCCCTCTTTCAAGACTCGAGCTGCCGCTGCCCCTTGCCGATGTGCTGTTGTCGTTTTCGCCAGGAGCCGTCATCTTCGGTGCTCTACCCTCTCTCATCGTTGGCCGATGCTGCCGTGCCAGCTACGGTGTGATGGTCGATGCACCGTGGACCTTTCAGGACGCAGTGTCCGCCTCCGCACATGGGTACCCCCGGAGAAGTATTGGAACGCTGAGCGCGGGGCCTACTACGCAGGTGGGTATGCAGTGATAAGAAATTCCTTAAGCGTCTGGTTGGGGGGCAAACATGCACTCCGTTACGCCTGCGCTGCAGCAGGGACGTTCGACCAGTTCGTCCAGCGTGGGCAGCTGGTCAACGTGGACCAGGTGGTGGAGCACATGCTGTGCCCCGCTCTCAAGTCAGTGTGGGGCTGGTACTGGTGTAGGGCTGGGATAGTGGGATTGCCCCTATGGCTTGTGTGCGGATGCACATGCAGTGTGTGCCCTGGGTTGCAGGACACAAGACTGTGTCAACATCATCCTCTACTCGACGCCCATCACTGGGGCCCGGCACACCAGCTCGCCGCACATGAAGAACCTTGCCAAGTTCACGCTGCAGCTGCCCGCCGGCTGGTCCCGCAGCGTATCCACTGCCAGTGACTATCCCCTCATGGGCATGGGCATAAAGGGCGTGCGCGTGGATAGGATCCGCGACTGCAACCAATTTGGATGCTACTGCTGTGTGCGCGTAGGTGGAGATGCGCTTCGGCGCCACGGAGCTGAGCCTGGTGGCCACGAACCCCCGCACCAAGGACGCCTTGGCGGTCTCCGTGGCGTGGACTGGGGATGCCGCTTGAGGCGGTCCCTAGTCGATGTTCCGACGCCGCTTCCATGCATCGGGGCGTTTGTGCACAGTTCCCGGGTCTGTTGGACTTAGAGCCTCACCTGAGGTCCCCCTGGACTTGGGCCACTGCTCAGGGTGATCCGCTCCATAAGCCCCTGTCCGGTCTGGCGCTGTCCGATTTCCTGGCTGGCTAGTGTGTGGGGTGTTGTTGCCCAGGTGCGGCGTGGTGGGGGACCCGCAGCCTCACCGGTAGTCGCCTTCCTCCCCGGCCGCTGCTCGAGGTGCTCCACTCCTGAAGCATCACTCCAGTTTCGGTGGGGGAGGCGTCCTGGGTTATTGGGTTGTGTTGGCGAGGGGTGGTGTTCTCACGGTGGTCTATGCGTGGGCTGTAGGTGCGCATTGCTGTGCCCGGAGGGTGGGCATGAAGTCGTCAGGGACTCCCCTACGAGTGCTTGCTTTTCGCGTAACTCGTCTCCCGTGTCTACTTTCCCCCTATGAGTGCATGTGTGTAGATATGCGTTACTGAAAATGGGAACAGGCGCGGCCATGGGCCCCGTGGGTGGGCATAAAGCCGTCAGTGCCTACGTCCATATGGTGGTATGCAGGCAGCGCTGTTGCGGATAGCTCTGAGGCGGCAAAAGGGCCAAGGGCAGCCGCAATCACAGACGCAGCTGTCGTGCAGGGCATTTGACCCGGCCAAACTTAGCTCGGCCGCAAACATCTTGCTTCCACACGCCTGAATGTAACAGTATTGCTTTTGTGCCTGACCACTCCCTGAACTCGCAACCACAGCGCAGCATCCCGCGAACCAAGGCACCATCATCACGTAGCCTCGGGCACCGCCCACACCCTCCGCATCCGTTAGCTCTAGTTAGCCAACATGGGCGATAGCGTGGCGGTGCTGGACTATGGCGGCCGCTGGCTGAAGGCGGGCTGGGCCTTCAACTTCCCGACTGAGGAGGAGCCGCGCTACATGACGCCAAATGCCGTGCTCGTGGAGCAGGAGGGAGGAGGCTCGGAGCTGCAGCGGCCAGTGCAGCGCGGCAAGATCGCGAGCTGGGAGCAGTTTGAGTCGCTGGCTTACTACGCGCTCTATGATCTCATGGGCTGGGAGCTGGGCAACGAGGGCAACATCATGCTCTGCGAGCCGCTGCTCACCAGCCGGCCGGACCGGGAGATGCTCACCCAGCTGATGTTCGAGGTCTTCAACGTCAACAGCCTCTTCGTTCAGGACACCGCTGTCCTGTCGCTCTATGCGGTCGGGCGGCTAACGGGGCTGGTTGTAGATATCGGTCACGACAAGATCGATGTGGCCACGGTCACTGAGGGCGCGCTCAATCCCTCCACCGTGCGCCGCCTGGACTACGGCGGCGACCAGATGACGCAGCTCATGCAGCGGCAGATGGCGGACCCGTCGCGCCAGGCCAACGGCGCAGCCTCGCCCATGTCTGACGCTGCCGCCGGGGCGCTGACGGAGGAGGCGGCAGAGGCGCTCAAGGAGCTCTGCGCCCGCTGCGCTGAGAGCGAGTCCACCTATAACGCTGCCACCGGGGCCTCCGGGTCCCCCTCCGCCACCCCGGCTGCCCCTGAGACCTTCCGGCTGCCGGACGGCCAGGAGTTCACCGTCACCACGGAGGGCCTGAACGTGGGCGAGGCGCTGTTCCGGCCGGGCCCGCTGCTGGGCCTGGTTGGGCCCAGCCCTGCCGAGGCCGCCTGCGACTCGGCCTCCTCCCTGGATGTGGTGCTGCGGAAGGTCATGATGGAGAACATGCTGCTCGTGGGCGGCGGCAGCGTCATCCCGGGCGTGGGGGCGCGCTTCGTGTCGGAGGTGCGCTCCATGGTCTCCCACTCCACCAACCCCAACCTCATCCCCACGCCCGAGTACATGCCCTCCCCGGCCGTGCCCCGCGACGCCCCCTGGGTGGGCGGTGCGGTGGTGGCCAAGGTGGCTCAGATCCAGAACCACTTCATCTTCAAAGCCGACTACGACGAGGCGGGGCCCATCGCAGTGCACCGCCGCTGCTCCTAGGCGGCGGCCGGCTCCCTGGCGCCTCGGCACTGGCCTGCCTGCGCAGCGCAGCACAGCCAGACGTGGCAAGCGAGCCTCGTCCTCCAGAGGCTTTGCGAAAGCGCAGCATGTGATGGGCTGAGGCGCCAGGGAGCTTGCCCAGCCCGGCGGCTTCCCAGCCGCCGGCTCCCTTCCCATTGAGTTGAGCCAGTTGAACGCATTGTCCGTTGTGCCATGATGGAACGGCCGGGCCGGAGCGGGCCTGCGCAGCTCCGCGAACCCCGGAACCATAGCTGCCTCCCACCTGCGGAGACTGCTGCCACGCTTGGTGATGGCCGCGGTCCATGCAGCCGCTCGCATGTACGCAGCACCCTACTCAAGCCGCAGGTGCGAGCAGGGCTGCGCCTGCGAGGGCTTGGGGTGCCATCATGTCCGGGATCGCCCGTCAGCTGACACGCACCTCTCGGATGCCGTGCAGGCCCGTTGCCCCGGAGTCGCCCCCCCTGCTCACTGGCGCCCCGTGCTCAGTCAGACGTCTCGAGCATCAGGTCAGCGCAGGGCTTGTGGCAAGCACGGCTTCTTCACGGCTGGGCTATAGCTTGTGTATTTTTGAATGCAGCACGCTTGTTTGACCCTCACCTTGCGGCGATTCCCCATCCCACCGCACAGGAGACCTCAAGTATGCCGCAAACGGAGGGGCTCGATGCAGCTAGCGGAACTTTCACTCCAGGGGCCCTTAAAGCTGGGGCACGGAGCTTGCAGCGGCTGGTCGCGTAGTGGGGGCATCATCGTGTGAAGGGGGCCCTTTGCTGTAGGTCAACTTGGCTGATGGCCCTGCGGGAGGCACGTAGGGACCGCGCGCCGTGAGCAGGACCACGGTGCGAGTGTGTGCTCTGGGGCTCACCCGGTTTCGGAGGCTGTAGAGGCCGGGGAGCAGGTGTCTCGCTAATCGAAAGACCGGGTGTGGTATGTAACATTACGCGGCCAGGGCACAGTTGCGGGGTGCCCGTGCAGGAATGTGGTACGGCAAGGTACGGCGACTTACACATCTACACCAATAACACCAATACTTCTCAATCAGTTATCCTTGCACTAATAGCAACATAATATCCCGTCGCACGGCGCCAACGCGTGAACTCAACAGCATGCCGACGCATGCCATGTCGCCGAGGAAGCTCAACAGCTACAGCACCGCTGAAGAGTGCATCGCGGGGCTTCAGCTCGCTGGTGAGCTAGCTCTAGAAACTCTCGCGCAATGTCGCCGCTCGCATTCATCCTCGCGACTCCCCATCTTCATAGCTCGCCCTTCCTCCGCTCGTCGCGCCCATAATCCTGCTGGCTGAATCTCCACAGGAATTGCGATTCTTGGAACCGGTTTGGAGCCTTCCCCCAAGCGGATGGACCGTGTCAAACCCCAACAACCGCAACCCGCCCGTTGGCCTTCCCTGGGCCCTCCCGCCCTTTCGCGCAGGCAAGGTGGCCCTGGTGACTGGCGGCTCCAGCGGCATAGGGGTGGAGACGTGCCGCGCGCTCGCACTCGCCGGAGCACGCGTGTACCTGGGCGCCCGCTCACCCGCGGACGCTGTAGTAGAGGACATCAAGTGAGGCGCCGCGTGGCGCAGGGGAGCCGCCGGCGTGCCGGCCCCTTCAGTCGTCCCCCACTCTCGTATCCACCCAAACGGGATTACGGTCATGCCTGATTCGCCCCCTTTCCTTCTCCCCCTGTCGCACAGGCGCTCCGGCGGCGCTGACGTGCACGTTCTGCGCCTGGACCTGGCGGACCTGAGCTCCGTCCGCTCGGCCGCTGAGACGCTGGCGGCGGCGGAGCCCGGGGGCCTGCACATGCTGGTGCTCAACGCGGGAGTCATGGCCTGCCCCCTCGCGTGAGCGGAGCGGCGGGACGGTGGGAGGCTGCATGCTGCGGAGGGGACGGAAGCGGGGGGCGTGCGACAAGGGACGCACAGGGCTGCGCCCCGTTAGGGAGCCGACACTGGCGCCAGGAACGTCGTGTGGTATCCGTGACGCCCCGCCTCCTCATCGCTTTGATTGCCCACGTCCTTGCCCCCTTATCCCCCTGGTCCGTAGGCGCACCCGCGACGGCCTGGAGATGCAGTCGGGTGTCAACCACGTGGGGCACTTCTACCTCACACAGGTGGGCGGGGCGGACGCGGCCCAAAATCCCCGACAAGATGGCAGACGGCAGACGCCCATGGGGGTTTCGCCGGTGTTGCGCTGGATGGAGGGACACGGACGCAGTCCCCCGCCTCAATCTGTTCTGGCCCCCGCCGCCCCCGCCGCCCGCGCTCGCAGCTGCTACTGCCCCTGCTACAGTGTCATGGCCAGCCCGCGCGCGTGGTGTGGCTGTCCTCGTCGGCGCATGCCTTCCTGTGGAGCCGCCTGCGCCTGGACGACCTCAACTGGGAGCAGCGGGCGGCCCGCTACAGCCCCTGGGACGCCTACCTGCAGAGCAAGGTGTACAACATCCTGTTCGTACGGCAGCTGGCCAAGAGGTGCGATCGGCATATGTCATGGGGGCGTGGAGATCCTTGCAGCAGAGGGGCGTGGGAGCACGAGGGCACGTGTGTCCCCTGTGCTTGCCCTCGCCTTACCTCATCCTTGCCCTTTGCCCCTCGCTTTTGCCCTCACCCTCTGTCTCATCCTTGACTCCGCTTCCGCCTCCCCCTCCTCCTCTTCCTCTTCCGGCCCGCCGTCTCGCTTCCTTCGCAGGCTGCAGGGCAGCCCCGTGTCCGCCTTCGCGGTGCACCCGGGCATGATCGAGAGCGCGCTGCAGCGCCACCAGAGCTCGCTGTTCCGCTGGGGGCTGAGGTGGCTGGCGGCGCCCTTCAGGAAGACCACGCAGCAGGTGAGCGGCGGGGGCGTGACAGGAGGGACAGTCGGGGTCAGCGCGGCGCAGGTGGTAGCCATGCAGAAGAGCACCCGCTGACTTCAGTGTTGCGGCAACTGGGCGGAAGACATTCGGGCAGAAGACAGCCGGGGCAGCCCACGTGCGAAGCAACTCGTGCCTTCCACCTCATCTGCCCGACCCCTCCGCTACCCACTTTCAGGGCGCTGCCACAAGCGTTTACGCCGCCACCGCCCCCGAGCTGGACGGCCGCAGCGGGGACTACCTGAGCGACTGGTGGGTCGGGGCAGGGGGACTGTCAGGCCGAGTCGCCGGGGAGACGGGTGGGCTGCCCCTGAGCCACCATACCGTACCACCCTCATGTCCCAGTCCCCTCGTGCGCACATGACGTATATCCACACGGCTCCTGCTCCCCCTCCCTCCCACCCTCCCTGCAGCCGGCCCGTGGCCTCCTCCTCTGTGGCTGCGGACATGGCGGCGGCGGAGGCGCTGTGGGGCGCCACTGAGGCGCTGCTGCAGCGGGCGCTGGCGGAGGAGCTGCGGGGCCTGGCGCCGGGGGGAGGCCCCTGAGCGCTAGCGCGAGCGTTGGCGGCGGCGCCGCACGGAGGGGGAGTGGAGAGGGCCTGGCCCGATGACTGAGGGCTAGAGGGCTAGAGCTTGGTTAAGGGAGAGAGCACTTGGCTGGGTGGTACTGCACGGTGCGCGGGGGTGTTGTAGGGGCGCAGCGACCCCAGGCTTGAAGGCAGGGCTTTGGGGCGGAGGTGTGCACTGAGTGTGGGGGCTGGGGCTTGCGGCGGGGTGGGGCAACAGCGAGTGACTGTCATGAAGCTGGTGGGCACTCATGGACTCAAAGTGGGGCGCAGCGGCACCTAATTGCTGAGCAGCGCGTGTTGGTATTGGACCTGGGGAGGAGCGTGACGCCACGGACAGCGCCAGGCCAAAGCGCTGGCTAGCAGCTAGCAGTAAGTGTTCGTGAGTGTTGAGGGATAGGCAATCGAGCATGACACATTGGGGCTTGACAGTAGACAGCGCTAATTGTGCAGGTTGAGCATTCATTAAACATCCCGCAGGAGTTGTTACCACGCGCTTGACTAGGCTTCGCTACCATGCAAGAAATGGTCATCTCGTGGCCTCCGTTGACAAGTCTTAACACCTTGTGGCCTCCGTCACGGCCGTTGGACAAATGCCCTCTTGGATGCCTACCCCCTTTGGGCATTCCGCTACAGTGCTTTGCATACCCCACAAACCACCGCTTTACCTATACCAACAGAGCGCAAGCCAACATTGCATGAACACGTGCTTGAGCACCACAGCAGTAAAGTGCCCAAACAGAGTCCGCACGAGCCACGTGCCACGTGCAGTACACATACTACCCCCTTGCCGCCCGCAACACATAGTTGAGCAAGATAAATAATGCTAGTCCTGCCACCAGCCCCATCCAGCATTTAGCCCCATCCAGCCACCATAAGCGAGGAGGCGCTGAGGCACCTAGACGCTGAAGTAGGGGCGCAGGTAGTAGGGGTCTGCCGAGGAGCGCCGCCGTGGGAACGGCGCCCCCGCCCCCTCCGACTGTGCGGCACTGGCCACAGACGCTCGGGAGGACAGCCGCGCACTCCGCCGCTGCGCTGGCCCCTCCGTGCCCCCTCCACTCGCTCCTTCTTCTCCACTTTCTCCCACGCGGTCTCCCTCCCCTGCCGCCGCCTCAACAGCGGGCTCCTCTCCCTCGCTCTCTTGCGCCGCAGCCCCTGCCCCGCGGGCCCTCCTCCACGCCAGCAGCGTGCGCCCCGCGTTGGCCTCCATCTGCGCCAGGCTCTCGGGCTGCGGCGCCCCGCGCGTCTCCGGCAGCATCGCGCACAGCGGCGCCGCCAGGAGGATGGCCCCGCCCATGAGCAGGAAGGGCAGCGAGGAGGCACCTGGGGGCGAAACAAAGGGGGCGTAGAAGGGGGGGGGAAGGAGGTTAAGCATGGGTGTGCGCAGTGCACAGCCCTGGCGGCCCGTGCTTCCAGTCCCTGTTGCGTCCCAGTTCCGGGCGCACCTGTTGCGGTGCCGAGCAGGAACACGAAGGGCGCCGCCACCCCTCCCACTCGGCCGCTCTGGTAGACGGCCCCGCTCAGCAGCGAGCGCACGGAGGTGGTGAAGAGCTCCGCCACGTACACCACCAACACGTACCAGGTGCCGGAGCAGCCGAACTTGCCTGGGGGTGGGTGCGTGGGGAGGGTGGAGGGGGTGAGAATGCACAACCCGGCGAGGAACCGAGGGCCCCGGGTACCCCTGACGCACCCCTGCCCCCGCTGTGCCCGGCTCGCACCTGCCATGGCCAGTGCCACCTGCGCCGCCGGCACCCCCGCCGCCAGGCCGCACGCCACGTTGGCCAGCCCGCTCAGCGCCATGCCCCCGGCCACCAGCGCCACCCGGCCCACGCGGTCGATCAGCAGCCCCACGGCCAGGGAGGCGGGCAGCTCGGCCAGGGCGATGAGGAAGAAGCTGGGGGCGGGAGGGGGAGGGGGGGGAGAGGGAAGGGCAGGGGGGTCAGGCGAAAGCGGGAGTCGACGACATGCCGACGCATCGGGTTCCAGAGGACCTAGGTACCCCTTGAGTTGCATCCAAGGGCTGACCTGAGGTAGATCGACCCTGGGATGTACTGCAGCGCAAAGCCGACGCCGTAGTAAGACAGTGCCAGGGTGCAGAGCGCCAGGGAGAGCAGGAGGTAGTAGCGCCGGACCAGGGGGTGGGCCGCGGCCTGGCGCAGAGTGAGCGGGGCGGGGGCCTGCGGAGGGGGCTCTGCCTCTGAAGCCGCCTCCTTGCCGTCAAGAGGGTTCAGAAGCACAGAGACGAGGGGGGCTGCTGAGCTGGTAGGCGAGGCTGGAAGGGAGGCTGAGGCGGAGGAGGCGGACTCAGATGACGGCGCCTTGCACGGCTCAGCGGCAATGGCCTTGGCCTCCACAGCCGCCTCCACGTCTTCCGCCCCCTGGCCTTCCTCCACCTCCACCAGCGCCGCCTCTATCGCCTCGGCGCTCGACTCGGGCCCGCGGCGGCCGTTGGCTGCTGCCAGCTTTGCCAGCACCGCCGCCGCCTCGCGCCGCCGCCCCACCGACAGCAGCCAGCGGGGGCTCTCCGGCACCACCAGCGCTGAGGCCAGGAAGGCGGCGGACAGGCCCGCACACGCCAGCGTCAGCGGCCGCCAGTCGCGGATGAGCGATGCCATCAGAGCCAGCAGGCACTCTGGGGGGCAGGCGAAGGGAAGAGGGCGGAACGTGTGCCGTGGGCCAGGCGAGAGAAGAGTGGGATGCGAGCCTCAAGCAACCCAAGTCACGTGCCATGCCGTACGGCCCTTGCCACCTTCTCACCTCCTGCGATGAAGAAGGACTGGGTGAGGATGCCCACACGGCCCCGGTAGTCGGCGCCAACGGTCTCCGTAACAAGGACCACCTGCGGGGCGGGGCGGGGAGGGGAATTTGCCGTCCCAGCAGGGCTTTGGACAGTGCCCTTCACGGAGAGCCCTAATCAAACATTTCTCCCAACAATCCGGCTGAATGCCGAAACCGGGTTTGAGCCGTCGCCCCGTGTCGCCCCCACTCACGTTTGCGATGGCCATTCCCTGCACCGCCGCCGCGCCCACCAGGCGGCACAGGCCGTGCAGCCACAGGGCCGGCGCCAGGGCCTCCCCCACCGTCACCGCCGCCGCAAGCAGCGTGCAGCCGTAGAGCGCGAGGCGGCGGCCGCGGCGGTCCGAGAGCGATCCGAAGACCATGCCCCCCACCGCCAGACCCACGAAGTAGAGGCTGGGGGGGGGGAGGGAGCGAGGGGGGGGATGAGGGCGGCGGAATGTGCAGGACGCCCCGGCGCTCAGCCCACTAGTACCGGAAACGTTTCTTCCTAATAGGAGTCGTTCTGTGTTCTCTCCCTCTACCTGTTGAGCAGGCTGACCAGCCACTCGCGGCCGCACGCCAGGCCGAAGGTGGAGATGAGGGAGGCGCCGGGGTCGGTCCACGCGGTGGAGCCGGGGGGCAGCGTGCAGAAGGCCTCGCGGATACCGGAGGCCGAGCCCGCGGCCACGGAGGCTTGAAGGGCCAGACATGCATCCCCGGTAGAGTTGGAGGCAGCGAAAGGTGAGGGGCCAGCTGGGGGCATGGCAGACGGTGAGGCGGGAGGTAGGAGGGACGTGCTTGGGGCTGGGATGCCGACGCACGACCACGCGCCCGCGGCGATGGGGTCCTGAGCCGTGAAGACCTGTAGGCATGACGCGTATGGTTATAGCGCGCACGTCGCTTGCTCAAGCCCAGCTGTGCAGTGCGAGAGCGACTGGCGACTCACCATCAACAACAAAGTCGACGCGACGGCCAAATGACCGAGCGATGCTACCGCCAGGATTGTCATCTGCCCGCGCCCAAAGCCGCCCACGCGCGAGTCAAGGACATCGTCGACTGGGCTCGCGGACATGGTGCGAGGTACAGCGTGCCCACGGCTGCTCAGCTACGGACAGATCGCTCTAGATACTACGCCGAAGCTAGTAGTATATATGTATAGCTTGTTGTATGGAGTGCGGGTTCCCGGGCGGCCAAACGACTTTAAGCAGGAAGTCGAGCGGCGCAAAACCGATCCGAACGAGCGCCTCAATCGCGCTCATTGCCGAAGTCAAAATCATACATAGCTTCTGAATTGCGGGAAGAACGCGTCCGCCTGCCTCCCGTCCGAACGGCCTTGCACCGACCGGTGCACTTTTTGCCGCAGTCGGCCCGGGAGGCGGGCGGGCGCGTGAGGTAGGGCACGTTAAAAGCCCCTCTACCTCAATGGCGCACACCTTACCATAAACAGGCCGCAATCACTGCAACAGGCTGGTTCCTTAACGCAGTTTTGTGCACCCGAGAGAAATGGATGCCGCCGTAGGGCCCCTATGGCCGTTCCTCCCGTTCAAGCCGTGGGACGTTGCGATGGCGCTCCCTACGGTGCTTGCGGCCGCATATCTACTCGTTGCGCTATTGAGTGCGCTCAACAGCAAGGGCCGCACTACGCTGCCGCCCGGCCCACTCTTCCATGTCCCCATCATCGGGGACGGTCTATGCCTCAACGGCGGTGGGAACGCGTGCGCCTTCTTCTTCAATCGGTAAGGACTACGTGGTGCTATGCGCGCCTGGAGGGGAGTCGGTGCTTTGGTTTGCCCGCGCATGCCCACGAATTCCTACCTCCAACGACTTTGCCGCCCTTTCGCATTTCCCCCCATCAGCTTCAAGCGCTACGGCTCCGTGTTTCGCACCAAGCTGCTGGGCGCTCGCATTTGGGTCGTGACCGACATGGACGCGCTGCGTGGAGTCCTCCGGGACGACGGTGCCACCCCCGACGTGCCGTTCCCCTCCTTCAAGACCCTCATGTGAGCCTCTGGTTTGGTTGGCTTTGTAGGACTGCATATGCGGGGCTGGGAGGACTGCCGGTGCTGCATAGTGTTAAGCTAACCCCTACTTCCCGGCAAACTCCTTGCTGTCCCCGCCCCCTGCCCACATACAGGGACTGTGATAGCTTCATCGGTGTTGAGGGCATCCACCGGCCCTGGGTGAGAGCGGTGGTCCCGGCTCAGATCAGCACCTCCGCATCGCACAACTGTCTGTGTGTCTAAATCTTCACCTGTCAGCTACTTACGCCTGCCTTTCCCTGGCCTCCCTCCGCCCACTCACCGCAGCGCAAGGTGTTCTCCTCTGCGCTGGGCCCCTCCCAGCTGGCAGACATGGTGCCCCACATCACAGCCGTCGCGCAGAGCCACCTGCGGGGCTGGGAGGCGGCAGGCAAGATCCCCACCTACTCAGCGGTACGTGACACGACTCACCGCAGGCAACCCTAAGCGCTACCCCACCCCCCATACCTCAGCCCCTGCCCTCCTCCGCTCCCACTCACTTGCCCTCCCTCCTTTATCCCCTCCCCTCCCCGCTCACCCCCCCAGTCCCGGCTCGTGGCTCTGGACCTCGCGGTCGACGTCATCGCCGACGTCAAGCTCGGCCCCGGCGCGGACCGGGCCGCGTTCAAGGCCGACGTGCTGACCTTCCTGGACGGGCTGTACGGCCTGCCGCTCAACCTGCCCGGCTCCACCCTCGCCCGCGCCCTGGCGGCCCGCGAGCGCTGCATCCGGGCGCTGGCCCCGGGGCTGGCGGACGTGCACGGCAGGTTCGACGCACAGGTGGGGCAGGGGGAGGAGGGCTTGACGTCCTTTGCTGCCATCATGTATGGAGGTACGCCTCGTCCTCTGCCCGACCGCGTTCTAGGAGAGAGCTGGGAAGGGGGGTACTGACAGGTGTTGCCCGGGGCCCTCCCCCACCTGCAGTGGCGCGCCGCCGGCACCAGCCCCCAGGCCTACGCCACCGCCGTCCTCACCAAGGCCGCCACCGAGCTGGGAGTGACTGACGACGCCGCAGCTGCAGCCGCCTCCCTCGCCGCCGGCGGTGGCTGGTCCGCCTCGCGCCCCCGAGACCTCTTCGCCGTCACCGCCTCTCTGCTGGGCGGCAGGGCGGGAGTGCAGTGAGTGGGGAGCAGCGGAGGCTCAAGGGCTAGAATGACGGTTGCCCTGGGTTGCATTCCTTGATGCCTGGTAGCTCACCCCCTCTGCCCCCTGGCCCCCCTCCCGCCTGCAGGCGCGGCGAGGTGCGCGACACGGCCCTGTCCGTGCTCCACATGCTGGTGGCATCGGGGGACACCACCTGCTTCGGACTCTTCAACACGGTGAGGAGGCGGGGGCCTGCATGCGGGGAACGAGGCGGGGAATGGATAGACCTCTGTTACGCAGTGAGGAACACCTTGGCCCACTCCACCCCGAACCTCCCCTCTCATCCCTCCTTTCCTTGCCCCCGCTCCCTCCCCCCTTCCCCTCCCCCCCAGTGGGCCGTCCTGGCCAAGTCCCCCCGCGTGCAGCAGCGCATCTGGGAGGAGCAGCAGCGCGTGGTGTCGGCCCTGGGCGAGGGCCTGAGCCCCGCCGCCCTGGCCGCCATGCCCTACCTGGACGCCGCCATCAGGGAGGCCATGCGCCTGCTGCCGGCCAGCTCGGGCGGAGTCAGGAAGCTCACGCGGGAGCTGGGCGTGGCGGGGTACACCATCCCGGCAGGTGGGGGGCTGCGGGAGGGGGCAAGGGAGAGGGCCGAAGGGCATGTGCGGGTGCAGTCAGCGTCTCAAGGCAGGCGTAACGCGTCGGGCACCACTGCTAATGCCCTCCATTGCCCTTGCTCACACGTGGACTTTAGGCGTAGACGTTGGATGCATCGCTGACTGGCCATGTTAAGGACTGCCCATGTTAAGGCCCTATTTCGCATTCACCCCCTGTCCCCCCTCCTCACCCCCTCCCCCAGGCGAGTACGTCTGGTACCACGCAGGTCTGCTGCACTGCCTGGACCCCGTGCTGTGGGACGGGCGCACGGAGGGGGAGGTGCCGCGGCACATGGACTGGCGGGGCGGCTTCGAGGAGGCCTACCGGCCCGAGCGCTGGCTCAGCCCCGGGGACGGAGGCAGCGAGGACCTGCCCCGGCCCCGCTACGCCTTTGCGTTCGGGGCGGGGGCGCACATGTGCATCGGCCAGAACCTGGTCTACCTGGTGAGGGGGAAGGGGTATGTAAGAGGGGACTAGAGGGGTTCGAGAGAGGTACAACTCGGAGATGCGGCATGTCTTCCCTCCTGGTTGCCCTTCCCACCCACCTGCCCCCCTCCCTGCCCCCCCCTCAGGAGCTCAAGGTGCTCCTGGCTCTGACGCTGCGGCGCTACCGGCTGCGGCTGGAGACGCCCGACATGCTGGAGCGCAGCGAGCAGCTCTTCCCCTTGTTCGTGCCGGCCAAGGGCACGGACACCATGCTGCTGGAGCCGAGGTAGAGGCAGGGACAAGAGGAGGCCGACCTGAGCGGATGAGGCTGCCAGCAGGGAGGCGGGGCGCACGGGTTGAGGGCATCAGCATAGAGTCTATGAGCGTAGCAGGAGCGGTTGGAGGGAGCGTAATCTTGAGGGGGAGAGGAGGGGAATTGTCCTGTTAAGAGCGGTAGTGAGAGACCTCCTAGGCCTCGCTGGCAGGAGCGTGTCCGGAGGAGGAGCGTGAGAGACCAGTTGCTAGCTATACGCCGCCATCTTGCTTCATCTTCATACCGGTATCGCGGTCCACCGGCCGGGGCAAAGGGCTGCAGGAGTCGCAGGGCTGCTCGGGCAGGGGTCAGAGGAGGAGCGGCGGGCCCGCGAATGCTTACCATTAGCATCCACGCTGCGCAAGCGTGGCACTGCTCTGTTAGTCCACGCGGCGCACATGGGGCGGAGAGGTGTGTGCCAGTGATGTCTGTGTGAGCAATGCGAAGGTATAGTGCAGACGAGGCGGGGGTTGGCTTGATGATGCGAGGATCAGTGTCCGTAATGAAAGGGGGCAGTGAGAACTGCCGGTTATGAGGATGGGGAAGCCCCGAACCCCGCCCAGAGCGGCAGGTCCGTCCTGAACGCGCCCAGGCGCAGCACCTTGTAATTGTCTTACGCGACCTGCTCACCTCACCTCACCATTGTGCAGCTGCATGCTGCCAGCACAGCACAGCGAGGGAGCTCCTGCTCCCACTTACTCCTGTGGACGGCCACCACCCCACTCAATCCCACGGACCGCTGCTGTTGCTGTTGCGCACGAAGCACGCACCCGCGCCTCGCCTGGCTGTGCTGCGCAGGCAGGTAAGGGCCGAGGCGCCAGGGAGCCGCCTGCCGCCTAGGAGCAGCGGCGGTGCACTGCGATGGGCCCTGCCTCGTCGTAGTCGGCTTTGAAGATGAAATGGTTCTGGATCTGAGCCACCTTGGCCACCACCGCACCGCCCACCCAGGGCGCCTCGCGGGGCACGGCCGGGGAGGGCATGTACTCGGGCGTGGGGATGAGGTTGGGGTTGGTGGAGTGGGAGACCATGGAGCGCACCTCCGACACCAAGCGCGCCGCCACGCCCGGGATGACGCTGCCGCCGCCCACGAGCAGCATGTTCTCCATCATGACCTTCCGCAGCACCACATCCAGGGAGGAGGCCGAGTCGCAGGCGGCCTCGGCGGGGCTGGGCCCAACCAGGCCCAGCAGCGGGCCCGGCCGGAACAGCGCTTCGCCAATGCTCAGGCCCTCGGTGGTGACGGTGAACTTCTGACCGTCCGGCAGCCGGAAGGTTTCGGGGGCAGCCGGGGTGGCGGAGGGCGACCCTGAGGCCCCGGTGGCCGCGGCATAGGCGGACTCGCTCTCAGCGCAGCGGGCGCAGAGCTCCTTGAGCGCCTCGGCCGCCTCCTCCGTCAGCGCCCCAGCGGCAGCGTCAGACATGGGCGAAGCTGCGCCGTTGGCCTGGCCCGAGGGGTCCGCTGCATGAGCTGCGTCAGCTGGGTGCCACCGTAGTCCAGGCGGCGCACGATGGAGGGTTTGAGCGCGCCCTCGCCCCTCGGTGACCGTGGCCACATCGATCTTGTCAGGCCGATATCCACGACCAGCCCCGTCAGCCGCCCGACCGCATACAGCGACAGGACTGCGGTATCCTGAACAAAGAGGCTGTTGACGTTGAAGACCTCAGCTGGGTGAGCATCTCCCGGTCCGGCCTGCTGATGGCTCACAGAGCATGATGTTGCCCTCGTAGCCCAGCTCCAAGCCCATGAGATCATAGAGCGCGTAGTAAGCCAGCGACTCAAACTGCTCCCAGCTCGCGATCTTGCCGCGCTGCACTGGCCGCTGCAGCTCCGAGCCCCCTCCCTCCTGCTCCACAAACACGGCATTGGGCGTCATTTTGCGCGGCTCCTCCTCAGTCGGGAAGTTGAAGGCCCAGCCCGCCTTCAGCCAGCGGCCGCCATAGTCCAGCACCGCCCCGCTGTCGCCCATGTCGGCTAGCAAAAGCTAACCGATGCTGAGGGTTTGGGTCGTGGCAAAACAGGTGTGCGTGAGGATGGTGCCTTGGTTCGGTCGAACGAGGTGCGTGTGTTTGCAAGCTCAGGACATGGTCAGGAACGAAACGGTAGTGTTACAAAATAGGCGTGTGGGAAGCGAGGTGTATGAAGCCGACCTGACTCGAGTTTGGCCGGGTCAAAATGCCCTGCACGACAGCTGCGTCTGCGATTGCGGCCGCCCGTCCTGCCCTTGCCGCCTCAGAACTATGCGCACAGCGCTGCCTGCATACCCACACATATGCTCTCATAGGACGGTTCCTGACTGCGTGCCCACCCACCCGAGCCCATGGCCACGCCTGTTCCCATCTTCACAGTCACAGCAACGCGCACAGACCACCTTGACAAACTTATGAGGCAACTCCTCGCTGCTCAGTGCCAACCCAACCGAAAAGTTGTGACCCCCGATGCCAGCTGGAGCGGTGCTTGAGGAGCGGCTCACCACAAGCAGCGGCCCGGGAGGAGGGCACCACACCCACACCATAACGCGTCCCAGCTCATCATGCCCACGAGCAGACCACCATGCACCCCTCGCGGGGAGCTGAAGTCGCGCTTGTGGAGCGAGTCACCTCAAGCAGGGGCCAGCAGGTGAGCATCCAGGACGAGCACGTAACCCGGATGAGGAGCATAGCCGGGCGCACACCAGTTAGAAGTATCAGAGCTCTACGTACGGTATCGGAACACCGGATACCCACCAGGCGAGGCACCCACACTTATCCCCAAGCAAACCGGTTTCCCGACACGGACCCTGATGAGCACAAGCCAGGGAGACTAGAACGCCGGACAGCATGGGGCCGCCTCAAACGGCGTCCCCGGTCCAGGCCACGGACACAGCCACGGCGTCCTTGGTGCGGGGGTCCGTGGCCACCAGGCTCAGCTCGGTGGCGCCGAAGCGCATCTCCACCTACGCGCACACAGCAGTGGGCATCCAGCTTGCTTGCAGTTGCGGATCCCATGCGTGGGCATCGTGAGCGCTAGATAGGTCCGCGCGTGGTTGGTGTTTAGGTGCAGCCCGTACAAGCACAAAGTTATCGCATACCCTGTGCACCTTGAGGAGGTAGTCACTGGCTTTGGAAAGGTTGCGGGACCAGCCGGCGGGCAGCTCCAGCGTTACATGGGCCAGCTCCTCCATCTGCGGCGCGCTGGTGTACAGTGCCCCATTGATGGGTGTTGAGTAAAGCGGGAAGGTGACGCTGTTCTGTGTCCTGCGCGGTGGCCAAGTGGGGGGGCACGGCGTCAATGCACAAAAGGACGTAGGTTTGCAAGTGAAGGGGATCAACGTGATGGCTGTCTCCTGGCTCACTTGTACAATGGGCAGCACGTGTGCTCCACCACCTGGTCCACGTTGACCAGCTGTCCGCGGTTGATAAATTCGTAGAAACACCCCTCTGCAGGCAACCGGCAATACATCTACGGTTTACGAGGGGCAAATAAGGTCATTGACGCTTGCAGGTGCCAAAGTGCCACCTGCACAGTAGCACTCGTCCTCCGTGTGCCAGTACTTCTCCGGGTAGCCATATGACGCCGCATGCACAGCTGCCTCGCTGGTCCACTCCATGTCCACGCCCACACCGTAGCTCAGGCGGCAGCGGCGGCCAGAGATGATGGAAGGCAGGGCTCCGAAAATGACGGCCCCTTCGGCACGGAACAGCAGAAAGAGTACAGAGCGGTTTACACGAGCGAACGAGCGGAACTGCAGACGTCAAAAAAGCAGGTGTGCCGCGCCCATCCGTCCCTCACCCTTGACCACCGCCGCCCCCGGGTCCTCCGGCAGCAGCAGCGAGGCCCCCCGGGGCAGCGCCTGGCGCACTCGGGCCTGCAGGTAGGCGGAGCGGGCGAAGCCGCCGGCCAGCAGGACCTGTCGGGTGGAGAGATGGGGTGGGAGGGACAGATGGTGGGGAGGAGGCATAAGTTGCGGCCTGTGCTCCAGCACGCGGAGAGCAAGTCTCACATGCCACCCGTCACCATGGGATTCAGTGAAGGCGCCACCCCTCCGAGATCCCCCACCGTGTGAAGACAACATATAGGCACCGCCCGTACAGCCATCCCCCACCTTGTTTGCGCTGTTCCCCAGCCTGCTTCCCTCCTCCGCCACGCCCGCCATGAGCTCCAGCGCCTTGTCCACTACGGGGTCGAACACGCGGCTGGCCACCACCTCGGAGGGGAGCACCAGCTGCCGGTCGGAGCTCACCAAGCCGCGGAGGCGGTCGGGGGAGGACAGGGACTGAGGGGGAAGGGAGAAGCATGCGCAGCAGCAACAGGCCCCAGGAAACTGAGCCGAGCGGTGCCGTATGACGTGCGGTGATTCTTTGAAGCCAGCAAGCGGCAACAGTCAGCATCGGCCACAGCAAACTTATTGCCAAGCGAAGGGTGTAGGACCGTACCTGCAGCTAGGGCTGAGACCAACCCACCATGACAGCGGTGCCCGTACCTGCAGCTTGAGCCGCCCCAGCCGCTCCACGAGGCCCGGGGGCAGAGGCAGGCGCAGGTCTCCGGAACGGACGCCGGCAACTTTTACCAGCCCTCCGCCCAGGAAGAGGCCAGGGCCCGAGGCAGGGGCGCTGCCCGCGGCGGCAGTGAGGGAGATGGGGCCGCCGCCCGCAAAGCCGCGCTTGCTGACCTCCCACCTGGGGATCGGAGGGGTTGGAGGCACGAGGTCAGGGGTAGCCGGGTGAGGGACAAGAGGAGTGCCAGCCAGGTTCTCCTACCCGGAGGCAAGGGCTGCAGAAACGGACCGGCTTCAGCAGAACAGTATTTGCTTGCCGCAGAGGACACTCCCCCAGCTCGAAACCTCCACCTGCTCGTCAGCGGGTTCTGAACCCATCACGCCTGCCCCACCTGCTCCTCAGCTTGGCCACCTCTCCGGGCTCCGCCGCCTGCCACGCGTCCCATGCGTCCGCCCCCAGCAGATCCCGCATGTACGACCACGCAGCAGCGTCCACGTGTGCACCGCCCGCCAGCGCGCCTGGGGAAGGGCAGGAGCATCGGCTCAGCATGGGCTGGGAATGGACAACGGGGCAGAGCAGGGGCAGAGGTTACCCACAAACAGCCCTCACCCTGCTGACCCCCTCCCACCTCTCCCCACCGCCGCCTCCTCCAGCCTCACGCCCAGGCCTGCGCCGCGGACCCTGTGCAGCGTGGCGTCCGCCGTGCCGCCCCCGCAGTCCAGGACCAGGGCCACGTCGCCGTCCGCCAGGGCCTCGGCCCCACCGCCCCCGGCCCCCGCCGCAACGGCCGACAGCGCCGCAGCCTCGGGCTCAAGGGTGAGCAGCAGAGAGCGGGAGCCCACGGTGGGGGTCAGGCCTGGGGACAGGATTGGGACAAGGGAGAAAGTCAGGGGCGCGGGCGTGAAAACACAGCTCCTGATGCGCCCGCCCCCGCATTGATCCCCCCAGGCCCCCGCTCACCCGCCCTGTGCGCCGCCTCCCTCATCCGGGCCTTGGCTGCGTCGCTCCAGATGGCGGGCAGCGTGAGGCACCACACGGTGTCATCGGAGCTCAGGGTGACGCCGGCGGTGCGGCGGAGGTGCTCGCGGATGTACCTGGGAGGATGGCAGGAAGGTCACATGGGAGGCACGAGGTAGGGGTCAAAGGGGGCGGGCAGAGGTCAAGGGCTCAACGCTCAGCGGCTAAGGCTGTTGCTATCCCTTGGCTGCAGCCCCGCCCTGAGTCCCCTCGCCCCTCCCCCTCCCGACCCACTTCCTCATCTCCCCCATATAGTCTGCCGCCGCCTGCACCCGCGTGACCCCTGGCGGCAGGGCGCACCCCGCCCCCACGCCCGCCTCCGCCCCGTCCTCCAGCAGCAGCTTGAAGTGCTCCACGTAGCTGTGGCCCCGCCGCTCGGAGGGAGCCATCTCGGACCAGCGCTTCCAGGCGGTCCAGCCCCAGGCGGCCTGAAGGTGGGGGGCGGGGGCAAGGGCGGGAGGGAGGGTGGGACAGGGGGAGGCGTCAGCCGAGGGTCAGGCGTGCGCAGCACCAAAGGGCCCTAGCCCAGCCCAAGGCGCTTCCCAGGCACGCGAGACGCGCAACAACCCGCAGCAAGACACACATCTTCCCGACCCACGGTCTCACCACTCGGTCCCCTCGGTACAGCAGGGCGGTGCGGGTCTTGGCGTCGGGGGTGGGCTGGTCGGGCCAGGCCTCGTGGGTCGAAACGCGCAGACCCCCGGGGGCGGGGGCAGCGGAGCCCGGGGCGTGCTTGCGCCACGCAAAGCCCGAGGCGTGGGTGCCGAAGTCCACTCCGATCACAAGGCTGGGAGGGGCGGCGGAGCCGGGGGCCGCGGCCCCCAGCGAAGCCGGCAGCGACATGGCGGGAGGTCCCAGGCCCAGGGCAGGAGGCTAGAGCCGAAGTCGCGAAGGCGAGGCAAAGGCAGCGGCTGCAGTACTATCCAGGATGGCCGCCGGACCAGTGCGTGGGGCTGCTGTGCGGCTGTGTGGCGGTCCGGTGTGTCTTGAGGCCGGCTGACTTCGCCCCTGCTCACGGCAAGACCCTATCCCAACGTGGGTCGCCGTACGGGCCTGTGTGGACCCGTGGCGGAGTGCTGAGGGCTGCCTCGGAGGGCGAAGGGAGCCGCAGAGCTAGCATCTCAAGAGCAGCGGCAGAGCCGGCGCGCAGATTCCAGCAGTCTGCAGTCTGCTATCTGTTTCCAGCTGTCCCCTGCTGCGTAGCCTGGGGCGCCCTCTGCTTCGCTAGCCAGAGCCAGCCTGGTGCAGTCCCCATTCTCTGTGCTTGCTGTGCGAAAGGAGGCATTGTTGCACGCCTCCCCCATCCGGGTTGGGACCTGATGAGTCTTCGAACTTACACCGCCGCCACGGACCGGCCTGCAGCTGGCCACACATTCAGCTCAACCCAATGTACCCGCAGTCACTCCTCACTCCGCGCTCCCGGCCTCAGGCGAAGCACTTTGTGCCCCCTCACACGTCCAAACACCCCGGCTACGAGTGCTCGGCAGCTTGCAACCTAGTTTCCTTTGCCCTAGCCAGCAGCTTTCGCCCGGCTCCCAGCATCCTCCGTCACCCAGCCCCGCCCACTAAGGTAGCACGCCGCTTGGGCCCCTCACGCCACGTCTCCGTCCCAGTTGATGCTGGCCGCCTCTATGTTCTTGATGCGGGGGTCCATGGCGACGAGGGACACCTCCGTGGCGCCGAAGCGCATCTCCGTCTGGGAAGGGTCAGGAACAGGGCAGCAGGGGAAGTACAGACCTGGTTAGAAGTAAGGTTGACGCAACGCAACGTGAAAGGCTAGTGCCCAGGTTTGCAGTGACCCATTCGGACTCAACATGTCATCATTCACCTCCAGGCCGTAGTCGGAGGCGGAAGACAGGCTGCGGGACCAGCCGGAGGGTAGCGACAGGGACACGGTTGCCTTCTTCTCCATGTCCGGCTCCCCCGTGTAGCGGGCAGAGGTGCTCGGAGTGGTGTAGAGGTCAAACTCTACCGCGTTTTGGGTCCTGTGAGGGCGGAGGGGGTAGGCCAGAAGAAGAGGCACGAACTTTGACACAAAGCCCGACAAAGTCCGACTGCCACCTGGAAGCCGGCTGTCGACGTCATTCCCTTCCTCACTTCCTCCTTCGACCGCCTATCGACTCACTTTTTGAAGGGGCTGAAGGTGTGCTTGACCACCTGGTTCACCTCCACCAGCTGCCCGCGCTTCACGAACTCCCGGAACACGCCGTCTGCGTGGTTTGGAGAGTGTTCAGGGCAGTGGTCAACGTCAGGAGCCGGGACAGAACACCGCAAGGCAGGCTGCAAGGGCCGAAGCCTGCGTACCGGCGTAGTAGCAGTTCTTCTCCTCGTTCCAGATCTTTTGGGGGTAGCCCTGGCTGGCGGCCTGGATGGCGTCCTCCGGCGCCCAGGAGCGCGATGTGAGCACACCGTAGCTGAGGCGGCTGCGGCGGCCTGACACGATGGAGGGCAGGGTGCCGTAGACCACCGCGCCTGCAGACGGGTAGCATACATGGGCGCGATTCAATTCCCGCTGTCAGTCGCTGTGGCAGGGGACTTTCTGGCAAGGAGGTAGGTTAGTCGTGTAAGGGCGAACATACGTTGACTCGCAGCAACCTATTGACCTCACCCTTGACCACCGCCGCCCCCGGGTCGTCCTCTGGCAGCAGCAGCGAGGCCCCCCGGGGCAGGGCGTGGCGCACTCGGGCCTGCAGGTAGGCGGAGCGGGCGAAGCCGCCGGCGAGCAGGACCTGGGGGGGGAGGGACGGGAAAAGGGCCATGGGTTGCGGCAAGGACCAAGGTACAATCGGAGCGGTGTGAAGACAACATATAGGCCCCGCCCGTACAGCCATCCCCCACCTTGTTGCAGCTGTTTCCCAGCCGTGCCCCCTCCTCCGCCACGTCCGCCATGAGCTCCAGCGCCTTGTCCACCACGGGGTCGAACACGCGGCTGGCCACCACCTCGGAGGGGAGCACCAGCTGCCGGTCGGAGCTCACCCAGCCGCGGAGGCGGTCGGGGGAGGACAGGGACTGAGGGGTCAGAACGAGTTGGCGGCAGCGGAAGACCATAGTCAGAAGGGCAGCAACCTTGACACGCCACATATAGCTTCTCAGGTCACTCAGGGGACAGGGCCAAGCGCAGGTCCTGGGGCACATACATACGACAGGAAGAAATCTGTCAGCGTTCACGCACCTGCAGCTTATACCGCCCCAACCTCTCCACGAGGCCAGGGGGCAGAGGCAGGCGGATGTCTCCCATGCCAACACCGGCAACCTTGACCAGCCCTCCGCCCAGGAAGCCGCCACCGCCCAAGGCAGGCGCACTGCCCGCCGCGGCAGTTAGGGAGATGGGGCCGCCACCCGCAAAGCCGCGCTTGCTGACCTCCCACCTGGGGATAGCGCGGAAGGGACAAGAGCAACAGCGCCAGGAAGCTAACGACTCACCGCGATATTCAGTTTGCAGGGACAGGAAGCGGAGGTCAAGGACCGGCTTAAAGGCACGAGAGACGTGATTGGAAAGGGGTCGCGTTCAGGACAGAGTTCGCGAGCTCGCAGCCCCCACCTGCTCTTCAGCTTGGCCACCTCTCCTCGATCCTCCACCTGCCACGCATCCCACGCCTCCGCCCCCAGCAGATCCCGAATGTACGACCACGCAGCAGCGTCCACGTGCGCACCGCCCGCCAGCGCGCCTGGGGGAGGTTAGCAGTGCTGAGGTTGAGGACAGGTTGGCAAGACACACCTCCTGACACCCCTTCCCTCCCACCTCGCCCTACCTCTTCCCACCGCCGCCTCCTCCAGCCTCACGCCCAGGCCTGCGCCGCGGACCCTGTGCAGCGTGGCGTCCGCCGTGCCGCCCCCGCAGTCCAGGACCAGGGCCACGTCGCCGTCCGCCAGGGCCTCGGCCCCACCGCCCCCGGCCCCCGCCGCAACGGCCGACAGCGCCGCAGCCTCGGGCTCAAGGGTGAGCAGCAGAGAGCGGGAGCCCACGGTGGGGGTCAGGCCTGGGGACAGGATTGGGACAAGGGAGAAAGTCAGGGGCGCGGGCGTGAAAACACAGCTCCTGATGCGCCCGCCCCCGCATTGATCCCCCCAGGCCCCCGCTCACCCGCCCTGTGCGCCGCCTCCCTCATCCGGGCCTTGGCTGCGTCGCTCCAGATGGCGGGCAGCGTGAGGCACCACACGGTGTCATCGGAGCTCAGGGTGACGCCGGCGGTGCGGCGGAGGTGCTCGCGGATGTACCTGGGAGGATGGCAGGAAGGTCGCATGGGAGGCACGAGGTAGGGGTCAAGGGGCGAATGGGTTGGTTCAGAAGCCCCCCTGAGCTGCCCTCCCTGCGTCCCTCCCCCTCCCGACCCACTTCCTCATCTCCCCCAGGTAGTCTGCCGCCGCCTGCACCCGCGTGACCCCTGGCGGCAGGGCGCACCCCGCCCCCACGCCCGCCTCCGCCCCGTCCTCCAGCAGCAGCTTGAAGTGCTCCACGTAGCTGTGGCCCCGCCGCTCAGAGGGGGACATCTCGGCCCAGCGCCTCCAGGCGGTCCAGCCCCAGGAGGCCTGCAGGTGGGGGCGGGGGGAGGGGAGGGCGGGGGAAGGGGCAAGGGAGGGGCAGTAGGGGTCAGCAAAGCGTCAGGCCCGCATGGCATGCGCTGCACAGGAAGAACCCTCGCGTTGCCGCTACGCTTGCGAAGGCCAACCCCAGCCGAAGGCCCGGCCTCATCGCCCCCGACCCGAGGTCTCACCACTCGGTCCCCTCGGTACAGCAGGGCGGTGCGGGTCTTGGCGTCGGGGGTGGGCTGGTCGGGCCAGGCCTCGTGGGTGGACACACGCAGGGCCCCGGGGGCGGAGGCAGCGGAGCCCGGCCATTGCTTGCGCCACGCAAAGCCCGAGGCGTGGGTGCCGAAGTCCACTCCGATCACCAGGCTGGGAGGGGCGGCGGAGCCGGGGGCCGCAGCCCCCAGCGATGCCGGCAAAGACATGGCGAGGGCCCAGGCCCTGGGCAGAAGGCTAGGTAAAGGAGCGTCGGCAACAGCGTTCTATAGGACCCACTGCTACTGGGCGGGGGCAGATAAAGCGACGCCCGCGTGGGCGCTCGGCGGGTCTTAACGCCGGGTGCTTCGCAGCTCACGCTCACGCCACGATCCCATCCCGACGTGGGTCGTCGAGCCGGCCCGTGAGCTCGCTGCGGCGCGCTGTAGCGCTGAGAGCCACCTCGGATGGCGAAGGGCGCAAACGCCTAAAGTGCAGCGACGCTGCTGAACTGCGCAGTCCCTGCCAGCAGTGGCCCTCGCGAGCCGGCAGCCCCTGTCCCCCAGCTGTCGCTGGCGGTGAAAGCACGCAGCTCGTCTCCGTGCGCCTCCCTCGCCAGAGCCAGCGTACTGGCACCACGGCACAGGTGCAGTTCCCCGCCCTCTGGAGCTCTTCGTCTCATCCGCCCCGCATTATCTGCTGTGTGTATGTCCCCGTAAGAGACGCTGTTAAGCAGTTCCTGCAACCTGCCGCTTCACCGCTCTGTCCCTTGCTGCAGACCTGCTGGCCCCGACCGCCGAGCCTTTGGCTTCCCCTGCCGGCGCCGGTGGCCCGCTGCGTGGGCCGCCATGGACCCTGCGGGGACAGCGGTGGCGGAGGAGACGGAGGTCAGGCTCCGGAAGGCGCTGGAGCTTATCAACACGCACCTCAAAGTTGCCGTGTCTGAAGGCGCTGGCCTGGGTGCCGAGAAGCAGGCACTTCGGCAGGAGGTGAGCAGGCCGCAGAAGTGGGTGGTGGGGTGTGGCCAGCCCTTTAGCCGCTTGCAGGTCGGTCAACGGCTAGGCGAAGCTGTGAACAGGCTTGCCAGGCCGTAACCCGTCCTTCATACCCCTCGCAGGTCGAGGCCTTGAAGAAGCAGCTGGACGCCGCGGAGAAGGAGGGGGCCAAGCTCAATGTAAGCCACTGGAGAGGGGTAGAGTGGTAGGCCAAACCGCCTTGATCATCAGGCATACGCCTTACGTTCGGTTCCTACTCAGATAGTTGGGCTTGGCTCCACTTTGCAGACCTGACGCATGCAATGCAGGCTGACCTGAACGAGGCTGTTGCGGAGCGCTCGTGCCTCATCAACAAGCTGAACCAGTGCCGCGAGGAGGTAAGCCATCCGTTTCCGTGAGCCATTCCGTGATAGGAAGATTGTGGGACCCTGACCCCTCATGATCCCCATCCGCTTAACCAGTTTGAGGACCTCGAGAGCCGCATGGACAGCCGTCCCTCCCACGGCCCTGGCCAGCCAGCTCCGCACGGTCCAGCAACGCCCCAGCCGGGTCCGCAGCCACCGCGGCAGTCCGTGCTGGGGTCTCTCACAGGGTCCATCGGGGCCTTCCTAACTGGCAGCTCCGCTTCCAACAGCATCTACAGCAACCCAGCTGAGCGGGAGCCCGCCCCCATCGGAGTGCTGGCCCCAGCCATCCCCAAGGTGCCGGCCGCCCACCCACCCCCGCCGCCCCTCCTCGCGCTGGACCCGTACCAGCTGCTGCCCGGAGCCGACCTGCCCATCGGCCTCACCCGGAGCGACCTGCAGTTCCGCTGCCACCAGTTCAGCCGGCACCTGGAGGACTTGGTGAGAGGGGGCGTTGCAAGTCCGTGCGAATATCCTCTTAGTCTTAGAAGTCACTTCGTCGCCTCATCCCTTTTGTTGCTCTGGCCCCCTACCTCAGGCCACGTACCTTGTCGAGAACTGTCCCGACGCCACGCGCCTGGCCGAGTTCGCCCGGCAGCAGGCTGTGCCGCACGGCGTGTCCGAGGTCATCCCTTCCGATGCCCTCAGCTCAGCGCCCGCTCCCTTCCTGGGCCACATGCTCATGGTCTGGATGCGCGACCGTGGGCCCTGGGCGGACCCCCTCCGTCACCTGGGCTGCAGCTTCACGTTCGGCCCCCTGCCCCAGTCCGGCAGCTCCGGCCCGGAGGCGGCAGGCGAGCGGCACCTGTGGGAGCTGCTGCGGAGCTACGCCGCTCGGCGCTGGCTGCCCGTGGTGGAGGCTGCGGCCAAGCGGGCGGCGGAGGAGGAGGCTGCCGCAGCCCACAGCAGCGGCGGCCACAGCGCTCTGCGCGGCGCCTGGCTCGAGGCCCTGCGCAAGGGAGGTCAGCCGGAGGGCGCCAAGCTGGCAGAGGCGCTGGGGGTAGCCTCTGACGGCGTCGCCGACTGGCTGCGCAACTTCAAGGGCATCGCAGCCGTTGTAAAGAGCAGCCCCTGGATGCACGGCCTGATGCTTCGGGCCCTACACCTGGGGCTGGCCGTGCGGGCCGCCCACCCGCTGCTGCGCCTCAAGCTGTCGACCCCGACCGTGGAGCTGGGCCGGCACGAGTGGTGCCGACCGCGGCCCCTGGAGCCGGACCGCCAGGAGGCCCAGCGCTTCGTGGAGTTCAAGCCCAGCTACGCAGGCCGCGTAGATGGTGCGTCCAGCGGCGGCTCCTTCTTCCTCGTCAGCCTGCAGCCGGGCCTGGCGTTTGACGCAGAGGCGGTGAAGGGGCTGGGCGCCGGCCAGGGGCAGGGCCCGGCGGCGCCGGCGGTCGTGCAACCGGAGGAGGTGGTGGCGTGGTCCTGGCACCGGCGCTCCAGCAGCACGGGCAAGGCGCGCCGCCGCTCCAACGCCAGCGCTGGCGGCGGCGGGCCCGAGGGCCCGCTGGGGGACGGCGCCAAGGATGACCACCCCCTCATCACCTAAATGAGATATGAGGATGCGGTGATTCGAGGGCCCGAATAGAGGTCTGGTAAGGTGTGCCCTGTGCAGATCATGAATGATACAAGGTTTCAGTCCAGGGGCTGGGGTGGCATTTATGGAATGAGCCGCTATGGCTGGGCTTCAAGGCGGCGGGTGTCAAGACTTGCGGCTTGTTGTTGGGAACGCCAGGCCACGTATGGGCCTGAGTGCCTGCAGTACAGGTGCCGGTTGCAATCGAACGGTATTTGCCATGGCGTAGTCCCTAGTCGCTACCTGGACTGGCGGGGACGTTACCAACTAACCATACGGCCGAATAGGGTCAGCACACTACGCCGCCAGACGGAGGCAGCTTATGTCGTGTGCCGCCCGCTGCTTCTGTCGCCGCCCGTGGGCACCTCAGGGCTGGAGGCGGGTACGGCGGGTTTGGCAGGAGGGCCGTATCGATTAACTAGAGCTTGGAGGCGGGCAGGGATGTAGGGGGCCGGTCGAGCATGTCACGGCGCCCGCCCTTATGCCCCGGGCAGCCCCCGACGCCGCGCCCGTTGTAAGCTGTCAGCCCCACCGCCCCGTACCGCCGCTGCTCCGTCGCTGCGAGCTTCACAACCACCCCGCAGCCACACCTGCATGCTGTGCTGTACGGAGCTCGTGCTGGCTCCTCCGCAATACCGCTAGGCAGGCCGTGAAGGCTGAAACTAGTACAGAACCAGCCCGTTAAGGGTGAGGGGGAGTGCGATAGACCTCATTCGATTACAGCTCAACTTGCCCTACGCCCCTCAACTCCATCAAACCCACAATCGCATCGACCCCGCAAGCAACGGTACCAAGTAACGGTACTATTTGAGACCCGCAACCGTATCAAACAGACTGCGCAACCTCACTCCCCCGTGTCGTCCTCCACCCGCCCCGCCTCCACCGCCTCGTCCGCCGGGCCGGGGTCCACCCCCGCCAGCCTCGCCAGCCTGCTAGCCCCCGTCAACGCAGCCGTGTAGGTCCCGCCGCCGCCGCCGCCGCCACCCCCAGCGCCGCCGCCAGCGCGCCCCGGCGGCGCCTCCACCTGGTCGTCTGCCGTCACCGCCTCGTCGCCGTCGCCGCCGTCCACGCCGACGGAGGTGCCGCCGTCAGCGGCGGCGGCGGCCTCCGCCAGGGCCCTGGCGCCCGCCTGGCCCAGCTGCGGCACGGTGGGCTTGGGCGCCGGCAGGTCCTCGGCCTTGGCGGCAGCACGCTCCGTCGGCGGGTCTGGCGGCACCTCGTCGTCATAGCCGTCGCGAAGTGCGCCAGCGTCGGCGGCTCCTCCGCTCCAGCCAGAGAGGCCCGTCGCCATCTATAGGTTGTCAAGGTGCTGCGTGGCTGGCTGGGTCGGGGGAGCGCGACGAAGGGCAAGCTGCGTCAAGGGCAAGCTGCGCTGTGCGACCGCGGTTCAGGCTGATTTGGGCCAGCCGGTTGTAGGTCTGTGTCCTGCTCGCTCGTGAGCTCCTTGTCGCGGGCCACGGGCGCAATGCTGGCCTCGCGGCGCTCTGGGTCCTCGGCGTCGGGGCCAGAGATCGCTGCAATGGCGCGCTCAAGCACTGAGGCCCGCTCCGCAGACGTTGCCTGCTGCTGGTCCTGCTGCCCTAGCGCCTGTGGACCCGAGGGCTGCGGCTTGGCCGGCTTGTGCTGTGGGAGGCGTTCAGCGCCGCCCCGTGGGTCAGGGCCCGGGTGCTCCATGGCTGCTAGTGAAGGAGGCTGCCTTGAAGGAAGATTGAGCGAAGGCAGTGTGAGCGACGGTGCCCAGTGGACACCAGAGAGGTGCCGGGGGCAAGGGGGGCCCGAATGGGAAGCAGCGGGGCTTACACAGCCATGGCCGCCACGCCGTCATCATGTATGAATGAAGGGAAGCAACAGCTCCTAGTTGAGGCTCACCAACATGCAGCACCGCAACTAAGGCAGCGCCATATGGGCGTGCAAAGGGTATCAATAGCTGTCACCACAGTCTAGCATCAAGGCATGATGGTACATACACTGAGCTCCACAGCCCGGTCAGAGGCATCAATAGCTTTCACCCAGGGAACCCCTGCAACAAAGTTGCGCGACCCAGATCGCCGCCCGCCTCCTGCCTAGCGTCCACCTCCTGCCTCAAATGCATAAAGCACGAAACCCATGTACCGACATGTTCACCTGCCCTCAAGGTCCCCAGTAAACCGAGCCGTTGCCTTCAGCGGCGACAGCATGCATGCGCGTTCTGCGCCCCATAGCTGCCCCTCCCATAGGACATCCTGCCCTGCAGTTGAATACTGCCAAGACCCGAAGGGCAAGACTGCATCCCTGCATTATTATTCGGACCAGGCGAGCTGGCCAGTCAATGTCTGAACAAGGCACTCAACCCCACCAGATTCCCTCCTTTAAGCTCAGTAAAGACTCGGCCAAGTGGGTCCGCGCATAGGCAAGCCCAGGCCTAATCCACAACCCATTCACAGTCTGAGAGACATTATTTATTCAGCCCAACACGGAACAATGAGGTCAGTCACGCCCCGCGGGCAGTCTTAAGCTCCTTCTCCAGCTCCCCAGGCCAGCTACTGCAGGGGCCTGGAGCAGACCTCGACGCAGACACCGCCAACACAGGCGGAGGCGCCGAGTCCGAACGGGTGGGGCGAGCTGCCCGGCAGCTTGGGGAAGCGCTGCTCCGGCAAGGGCTGTAGCGCCGGCGTGGAGCCCACCGAGGCGTGGTGCACAGCTGCGTCGACCATGGCCACTGCCAGGCCCGCCACGAAGCCGAACGAGGGGCGGTCCCCAGCCATGGCGATGACAGCGGCGCTGATGACGGCGGCCGCAGCGAGCTCCTGTGCCATTGCGGTGACGGGGCAGCCGTTGTGGGACATGGGGGCCGAGGCACCGCTCTCGCCCTCCACCTCCGTCAGGGACAGCTGCGTTGGGTAGCAGGGGTAGCAGGGCAAGGGTGACATTGGTAAGAAGCGGTCATGCTTGCGTGTTGTTGTTGTCGAGAGAACAGGGACAACGCACCATCATACGGCCAAACACATGGTGCTGCCTCGCTCGGCGCCCTTGTCCCTGCTTGTAGATTCGCCACCCCACTTACAATGGCGGACATGCCGAAGGCCGGCAGCAGCAGTTGGCCGGCAAGGAAGGCCTTGACGACGCTGCAAGATCACACCAGGGCGGGAAGGCGTCAGCACTGCACAGATCAGGGCTGTGACGGCAAGAGCTGACCGACCCACATGGGCACAACCCTGCTGCGGGTCCTCTGCTGAGGAAACTCCGAGGGCAACCCATGAGTTCTCGCGTTGGCATGCCCTCTACAGCTAGGGCGGACCATGCAGCCCTTCTCAAGGCACTCACCACCAGCGCGCCATCGTGGTCCCAATGGTGGAGAGTTCACCGAGCATGCTGCTGCTGATGACCGGGGTCTCCTGCACTCGGACAATGACGAGGGCGAGCTGGTCAAGGAAAGCAAGTGAAGCGGTGTCCCGTGCCCGTGCTCGGCGCCATCCTCAACTTCTGCCTGGCCCCTGCCACGTCATGCCTAAGGGCGCCCCGCCTGAAGCCTCGGGCTCTCACCTCCGTCCAGCGCTTGTAGGTGCCGTAGGCGGCGCCCAGGGTGCCCTGGACGGCCTCGGCGGCCTCCTCAGCGGCGCCACGGGCCTCGCCAGCGACCCAGTCCACGGCGTCCGCGCAGAGCACGCGGGACAGGTGGAGCAGGTGCGACGGGCGAATCGCCGAGGCCAGGGCGTACTGGGTGGCACGCTGCGCTTCGGCGTCCGCTGAGACCGAGGGCTCTTGTGAGTTCAGCATCAGCGCCCAGACAGGGCGGTCCGGGCCAAAGCAGATGTCGGGGAAGTCGGCGGGCCCGAACTCGTGCGGCGGGAGAATCGCCACAGAGCTTGCGGCCAGCTCGACGGGCGGGAGGCTGGCGACGCAAAGAGTCACCGCGCTCAGCAGCCCAACGCCGATCACGCCCGCGACCACGTCTTGCGACCGCGCGAGGGACGAGAGACGGTCGGCGATCCGCGAGTCGAGGGAAGCGGGCCGCGGCTGGGCTGCGGACGAGGCCTCATCAAGGCGCCGCGGCCGTGGCAGATCAGCTTGCCGCTGCTGCGTCGGCTGCTGCGGCAGATACTGTGGCTGCGTGCGTGCACAGCCCGTCGCGACGTTGACCACGGAAAGAGCGGCGCGACTGCGGGAGCCGGCCCGCACGGCCGCTGGAAGCCGTGGCATAGCAAGCATGGTTGTCGAGTAGTAGCCTGTAAGCTAGCGAGATGTGTAGAGAGGCTCAGAGGCGCCGCGCGCAGAACTTGAGCTGCGCGGAGGGTCGCGGGGGCAGCAACACCAAGGGCCTGGAATAAATAGGGTGCGGGTCACAAAGTGCAAAGCGCAGCAGCGCGCGAGGAGGTGTGTGTTGTGAAGCGCAAGCGGCGCGAGGGCAAAAGAGCGTTTGGCGGGATCCGGGCGCGCCGTACGGGACGAGAAAGCGCCGAGGACGAGCACCGCGACAGCGGCCCGCCGAGCCCGAGAACAGCGCGGCTTGTGCATCGCGCTGAGCATTAGCAGAAAGGCTGGTGCGTGCGAGGAGCGCGGCGTTGCGTGCAGATCTGGGCGGTGGAGCGCCGGCTGTTGCGCGCTCGGGGTGTTAGCGGCAAGGCGCCAAGTCACGCGAGCCCCCGACCCCGCTTGCCTGGGGCTGCAGCAGGCGGCGCATGAGCAGGTGCGTACTGAAGACGATGCAGATCGGCAGCTAGGGCCGCTCACAGGCGGTAAATGAGCTGGTTCTTGCCCTCGAACGGCAGGGTCGCCACGCCCTCGCCGCCCAGCTCAGCAAGGAACTGGCAGAGCTGCTCATAGCTGCGGACCTGGGGTAGCAAGAAGGAGGGAGTGATCAGCCGGCTTGATCCGCAGCGGAGACTATACTCAGAGACGGCAGAGGGGGGGCAGAGAGGGGCGGCACATACCCTGGCAAACTGCGCAGCGCCGGCCAGGCCCCGCCCTGCCCCCAGCAGGCGAGGTCTTGAACTCTTCCCTCTGCCTTGCAGCCTCACCTGCTGCCCGTCCGCCAGCTTGCGCGCAGGGAACTCTGTCGCATACACGCAACAGGGAACGATGGCAAACGGGACTCCGAGCGCCAGCGCCAGTCGTGCCGCAGGCTCCGCAGCTTGGTCCGGATGCATAGCCGCCACCACTGAGCAGCTCAGAAGGGTCTGCACGGCGCTCACCGCCCAGCGGCGGCCCTCCTGACAGTCGCTGCCACCGCTCGGCGCTGCGGCTGTGCCCTCAACGGAACCGTCCGACCGACCCACATCGTGCTCCGTAACGCCGGGAAGGTCCCGACCCACATCGCTGACCTCCCCAGTCCGGCCGCCAGCCCCTTGCCCGATCTGGGTCGGCTGCGTCGCCTCGAGCCCCGGGTCAGGATCTGCACTGCCTGGCTCCTCAGAGGAGGTGTCGTCTGGGTTAGATGCCTTTTGGCGCCGCCGCCGCCAGCGGTGCCCGATGGCCTCCCCCCTGCGGCTGCTGCCTGGCGTCATGCTGTCCGTGCTGTCCCCACCGCCGTCCTCATGCCGGTCCAGCGACTGCAGGCCCTTGCGGGTCCAGGCAACCTGCGGTAGCGCACAGATCCAAGATCAAGCCCATGTGTACCAAGCACAGCCCTCTTGCCCTTGTCAGCACGCCTCCCGTGCATCTTGAGGGCCATTCCCACAAAACCATCCCACCTCAGCGGCTCGGCGCTGACTGCTGAGCAAGGCCTGCATGCTGTCCTCCATGGCCATAGCCCAATCGGCCCCTCCCTCAAGGCCGCTCCTCCGAAGCGTTGCAAGGCGGCCGAGGAATGCCACGACCTGCCAGGGATGTGGGTCGGCGGTACTGAGTGATCACCAGCGTCAGGGGCCGGTACCCTCCGCGCACAGTACGCGACAAGACTTCTGCACGCGGCCTTCGCCCCAACTGAAGATTGGATGCAACGTGCATGACAATTTCGTTAGAACTGCTGCTACTAGAGCTGTGCTATGACTGCCTCCATCAGGGTTACAGTCCTGCGCCCACGCCTGCGGTCGCTTAACCCCTGCCCACCCTTCTGACCCCAACCCACATCACACCGAGCACCCAGGCCCAGACCCACATGCCCACCGTGTGCGGCCCCAAGCCTAAGAGCCATGCCCCTTTTGCGCCCCCGCCTCTACCCCAGCCCCAGCCTGCAACACCCCCAGCCTGCAACACACCTGGTCGGTGAGGAACATCTTGAGGTGGACGGGCTCCCGCCCACCAAGCGTGCCGCCGTCCTCGGCATCCAAAGCGGCAGTGACCACCGAGGCTCCCCGCATGCTGTTGTAAACCTCAAACGCTCTGCTCCGCTCGTACACACCAGCCTGTTTCGCCATGTGGGTCGGTGGATACAAGGTCAGTAGGCCGCGCGCAGACCCAGCAAGCGTCGGAGCTTGTGCCAATGCCACCCTGCGATACCCACCTGCATCAGCTTCACGTAGCGGTCGAGCTGCATGGGCCGCGGGTCCAGCAGCGTGCTGGGCACGCCGTTGAGGTTGAGGAGCTCGAACGCGAGCTCGCCCTGGGCATGTCAAGGAAGAAAAGGCATGTGGGTTGGAGGTTGCAAGGCTGACCGGTTTGGTCGAATGCAGCCGCCGCCGCCGCAGGGTGCCGTACCTTGCCGCCCGCGACGTCAAGCACTCCCGAGCCCTGGCACAGACGCTCTAGGCCAAACGTGTCCAGCAGCCACCTGCATATGAGGACCATTCAGGGCTTTTCAGACGGCGCATGGTTGGATCGTTGCAGGGGCGCGGCTCATGCATATGGGGCATGTCACGCTCCTCACCCGCGGAAGGCGGAGACGCGCCAGCGGTTGCGGACCTTGCTCCGCCGCCCCGCCCCCCTGTTCAGCCGCGCCGCCTCGGCATTGCTCAACTTCCGCCGTCCTGCCGCCACCAGCGGTGCAACCGCAGCTACTGCAGCGGCCGAGGCCGGCAGTGCGGCTGCCGCAACGCCGCTCGATACCGCCTCCAGGCCGTGGGCGCTCCTTTAGGGATGGGGCAGGAAGTACCGGTAGGGTGGGGGCGTCAACATCACGCGGTCGTTCTCAGCTCATGGCGTGGGCCAGGCCCTGCTTACAAATTCACACTCCCCACACAGGCAAAGAATTCGCCATGAACCTCAACGCTTATCTGTGCTCACCCGGGGGCCGTGGCCTGCAAGCCGCCGGCGGGCAGAGGCGGCGGCTGCGGAGGGTGCGTGTAAAAGCAGCGGCTCCCCAGCAGGCAGAAGCCACGGGCGGCCAGGTGCTTGCAGGTTGGCGGCACCAGCTGCAGAAGCCCTTCTGCCACCAGGGCATGTGCGCAAGCAGCGTGCAGGTAGCCGCTCTGCAGTGGAACGTTGACGGGGCAAGAGGGTGGAGGGGGCGTGGACGCGGTTCCTGGCCCGTGCCCGTGTTTCCTGACCCACGCACCGGCTCCGCCGGCCAGATGAGGCTCCCCACGGCCACCTCAAGGTTGCAGTGTGCGCACGGTTTGCCCGGAACCTTGCAAGTCAGCCATGTTGGGCGCTCTGGTGTCGCCATGCTGGGCAACGACGCCCCGGTATGCGGATTAGCTGTCGCAGGTCTACATGTGCAACCAGTGTAATGCAACAACACGGCCTCGGCGTCACCGCTCGCCGGGCGCTGCATGTGCCGGCTCCTGGGCTCAATGGGGCTCAGTCGCGCTGCACTGGTCCCGCAAGTGCACTTCTATAGTTTTATGATTTTTGCTTCCATTGCTGACATAGTCGCTGCTCCATAACGCTGCTCAGATCGCTCGCCCTCCCGCCATTCGTCGACACCCCGCGAACAAGGGGCCCACCGGGCCCTTCCGGGACATCCATTGTCGCGTAGACATAGATCTGAGTGTCCATGGCTCCCAAGAAGGGCGGCAAGAAGGCCGCGAAGGCCGACGAGGAGGCTGCTGAGCAGGCGAAGGCCGCTGCTGCCGCGGAGAAGGCCAAACAAGCAATGGACGACAGTGGCAGTGACGATAGCGATGGCAGCAGCAGCGACGACGACATCGAGGTGGATGCCGACACCGCCACCAAGCTCATGGCCATCGAGCAGGAGCTCAAGAGCAGCCCGTCCTACGAGAAGCACCTCGAGGTGAGCCAGCCGAGGCAGTGGGGGCGGCAGCAGGCCCACCAGCGCTCAGGTTGACGCCCTACACCCGAGGGTGTGCGTGTCAAGGGGGGGGGGCCGCCCCGGCCCGCCAAACCAGGCCAGCACCAGCCTTGGTCCATGCAAAGCCAACCCCACCCTTGCCCGCACGCTCGGGTGCCCCTTTGGTGATTTCCATCTCCTGCTGCTCTTGTATCTCTCACGCTGATCCTCCTTCCTTCATCCCACTGCCACCTCTCGCCAGTACATTGAGCTCCTGCGCTCCACGCCCGGCCTGCGCACGCGCCTCCGCGACGCCCACGAGGCCCTGGCCGCGGCCTTCCCGCTGAGCGAGGAGCTGTGGATGGGCTGGATCAACGACGAGCTGTCGTCCGTGTCGGGCCCCGAGGACGTGGCCTGGGTGCTGCAGCTCATGAAGCGGGCGGCCACCCGGGACTACGTGTCCCCTGCCATCTGGGAGCTGCTGCTCGAGTGGGTGGAGGCTGTGCGTTAGGAGGGCAGAGGGCCAGGAGGAGTTGGAGAGGCTGGCCTGCGGGGTTGTGGTCAGCAAGGGCTGTGGAGCGTCCCCAGGTTGTGGCTGCCGTGCTCAGGGGTGCATGGGCCATGATGCACGTGCCAGCTCTCGCTCTGGCCAGGAAACTGGCGCCCAGCTCAATGCTTTGGACCCTTCCCCTGCAGGACGTCCCACGACCTGGACTCGGAGGTGAAGGACATGGAGCCGGCGGGCGTGGAGCGGTACCGGGGGCTGTGCGAGGAGGCGCTGGCGGCGGCGGGGCTGCACCTGGCGGCGGGGCACGGGCTGTGGGGCAAGTACAGGTGCGGGGGGCGACGGCACAGGGGATGGGGATGGGCTACTTACCGATCTAACGGGCTCTGCACAAAACTTTTTGGGGACCTGGGGCCTGGCTGCAGGGGTTGCTCACCTGGGGCCTTGCGAAAGCCGGTACAGCGAGCCTCAGGATTGCGTGACTCCTTCGGGGACCCGGGGCCTGGCTGCACCTTGGCGCTAGACCTCACATCGGTCTGCGTTAATAACCCCGTCCGCGCGCTCCCCGGGTCCCTCCAGGAAGTACGAGCTGGCGGTGGAGGAGAAGCTGGCGGCCGCGGCGGCCAAGGGCGGCAGCCAGGCGGCCAGCAAGCAGCAGGACCGCGTGCGGGCGCTGTATCAGCGGCAGCTGCAGGTGGGGCCCGGCGGGGCGGTAGGGGCTGGCGTCAAAGCTAGATCCCGGGTCGAAGCCGGGCGTGTTAGCTGGCGCAGCTGGGGTATGTGGCCGAGCTACCATGTATTGCGGTGGGAGGTGGCGGGGCCAGAGCAGTCTGGGTGCCCGATAAGGGTGACCTGCTTCAGATATGAAGCAGAGTGGAGGGCCCGAGAACACTTCGTGTCTTACCAACTTTGAGCTCTTTCTCCCCTTCGCCTGCGTTCCCTGCCGCTGTCCCTGCCCAGGTCCCCCTCCAGGACGTGGCTGCCACCCTGGAGGAGTACAAGGCCTGGGAGGCGGGCCACGGCAAGGTGGGCCAGGGGCCACGGAGGGAGGGCTGCCTGCGCGGATCGGCCATGCGTTTACCGGGATACAGGGCAGGGGCCTCGGCAGGGCGCCTGTTGCATGCAGGGGAAGCACAAGCTAGTGGCCCCGGCCAACGCCACCTTTCCCACCTCACCCCCGGCCCCTGGCTCTGCCTCCCGCTCCCACTGCCCCTCGGTCCCCCAGTCCGTGCCCGCGCACGTGTCCAAGGCGGCCGACAAGGCCCACGAGGCGGCCGAGGTGCGTGCTGGCTGCGAGGCGGGCGTGGCGCCCGAGGCCCCCGCCGACGTGGCCAAGCTGGGCGCCTTCCTGGCCTACATCAAGATGGAGCAGAACGGGGGCGACCCCGCCCGCGTGCAGGTGGGAGACGGGGAGGAAGAGCGTTGGGTCCTGCGGGGAAGCGGGCAGCAGGCGGCAAGCCCAAACGTGCTCGTGAGGGCCTCTCAAGCTCGCTGTGGCCACGCTCCTGGCAGCCCAGCGTCTGACCTCTCCGCGTTGTCCCGCCTTAAAACCAAGCCTGTCCCTCGTGGCCCCAGGCGGTGTACGAGCGCGCTGTGGCTGCCTTCCCCATGACGCACAGCCTGTGGCTGCAGTACGGGCAGTACATGGAGACGCACACCAAGCTGCCGGGGCCCATCAACGCCGTCTACGAGCGCGCCACGCGCAACTGCTACTGGGTGGGCGCCGTGTGGGAGCGCGCCCTCCGCGCCCTGGACCGCACGGGCGCCCCCGCGGAGGACCTGGAGCAGATGTGCCGCAAGGCGCTGGCGGCGGGGCTGCAGGTGAGGGGGCCTTTAGCGGGGCTGGGTGCGTGGGACGAACGGCTAGGGCTCGGGGCTGGAGGAACGGGATTGGAGAGCGCTTGCGTGCGGGGCTCGGGGGGGAACGTCAGGGGATATGGCACCCACCTGCATTGCGTTCGGCTCCCAGCTGGCAAGCCCTTGGCCGCACAGCGGGGCTCCAGTTGACGTGTGGGCCCCGTCGTACCCTCTCGTCCCTCCATCCTCCAGAGCCCCGAGGACGTGTTGGCGGTGGTTCTGGCCCGAGTGGATGCGCTGCGCCACGCAGCGGCGGCCGCGCGGGAGGCGGGAGCCGCCAAGAAGGCGGCCGCAGCGGCGGCCTCCAAGCTGCGGGAGGCGTTCCGCGAGGGCGGCGAGGTCATCATGTCCCGCTTCCCGGACTTCGTGGACCGGTGGGTGACGAGGTGTGGCTGAAGCGTGAAGATGACTGAGCAAGCACTGGCGGGGTGCTCAAGCCAAGCTTGACCAGTGCGTCGTTGCGGCCCGCGCCCCCCTTGACGTGCGCCCTTGGTGTCCCTGCCTTCGCAGGTCGCTTCGGCTGTCTGCCTACTGGGCGCACTGCGAGTCCCAGCTGCTGGGGGACATGGCTGCTGCGCGGGAGGTGTGGGAGGGCGCCCTCAAGAGCGGCATGGGCAGGTAGGGCGTTGGGGTGTGCCGCCGTTGTGGTTGACGGGGTGCAGGTGAGCGACGTCTGGTGCTCAGCAGTGTGCGGCCAAGCGGGCGATGCGGTGGTATGGGTGCGGCCAAGCGGGGACTGGGTTGGTTTCATGGGCCATGCTGACCCCGCCCTGCGGCCACGGCGTTGTGCCGCCGCGCAGGTTTGTGGAGACGTGGGAGGCCTACATCGCCACGGAGCGCTCCGCACGCAACCTCAAGGTACCGGCATGCAGGCTGCGCACTTGTCCGGGCGCCCGTCCAGGAGCAAGTCTTGCTCTGTGTGGGGCACACTCGAGCACACCGGGGGTGAACTCTTACCCAAGTGTGCCTGCTCAACTGGTGGTCCCGCAGGAGGCCCGGGCCATCTACAAGCGCGCCTTCAACCGCAAGTTCGAGGAGGACGGCCAGCTGCGCATCTGCCACGCGTGGCTGCGGTTCGAACGGGAGGAGGGCAGGTGCGCGGGGAGCCAGGCGGATGTGAGTGCGCTAGGCACAGGGGTTTTGTGAGGGTAGTGGCTGCTAGTGTGGACGGGGCCTCACGGTGCCAATGCGTGTTTTGGCGTTGCCGCCCGCAGCGCCGACGACTACATGCAAGCAATGCTTAAGGTGGAGCCCATCCTTGAGGAGAGCGCCGCCGCTGCCGCTGCCACTGCTGACCAAGCTGCTGCTGCAGCAGCCACGGTACGTGTCTGGTGGTCCTGGCTGGCACTAAGGTTGTCATCGCGCAAGGGGAAAGGGCATGTGGCCATGGCATGTCGACCCTTTGACCTTGTGCCACCCGTACTTCGCCGTTGCACAGGCTGCCATCAATAACGCGAAGGTCCTGTCCAAGGAGGAGATCAGGGCCATGCGCCAGGCCCACGACCCAAACTTCAAGGCCGACAAGAAGAAGGACAAGAAGAAAGATAAGAAGCAGGACAAGAAGGAAGCGGCACCGGCAGAGAACACGGCCGCACCAAGTAAGGAACGGAAGAGGGAGTCGTTCGGGAGAATGCGAAAACAGCTCGATGCAGCTGTCGCCTTGATGCTGCCTCGCGAGCCCGCCACGCTTATACTAGATGATAAAGCATTTGTATATGTAGCTTAGCAAGCTGTGGATCGCAACAATGGCGTTCGCAGCGCCGACTTGGGGCTTGGGCACTAGTCTCTTCCCTGCCGCGCACGCCGACGACAAGGAGAACATTCTTGCATGCACAGGTAGCTAGGACTGCGGTCCAGTGCATCAGTGCTATGCGTCTCGCAGGAGTCGGAACCAACATGCATCTTCACGTTCCGCCCTGCAGGCGGCAAGGGCAAGCGCGTTCGCGACGGGGACGCACCAGCAGCAGAAGCCGCTGGAGACGAGGAGGGTGAGCCCAGCAAGCGCGTGCGCACCCAGGAGCCCGCCGCTGCTGCTCCCCCTGCCCCCGCTGCGGAGGCAGCCGCTGCCGCTGCGGATGCGGATGCGGAGATGGGCGAGGGCACAGCTGGCGACGGGGAGCACCACGAGGCTGGAGAGGAGCACCACGACGCGGCTGGGCCAGGGCCAGGCGCAGACAAGCCGCGTTACTCGGACCAGCAGACGGCGTTCATCAAGGGGCTCCGGCACAAGGTCCAGGACGCGGGGTTCGAGGCCTTCCTGAAGCAGCACGTCCCCGACGGCATCAAGACCGTGCGGATCGTGCGGGACCAGGAGGGCATGGCCAAGGTGCGCAGGGCGTTGCAGCCTGGCTGAGCTTGGCGGGGGATGACACGCGAAGGAAGAGTGTCAATACCGTACCTGGCCGCTGGGACAGTGTTTGTCACCAACACCCCATTGCAGGGCTTTGCGTACGTAGAGTGCACCTCCCGCGAGGCTCTGGAGAAGCTCGTGTCCATCAACCAGACGCCCTACCAGGTGAGCTACACGGCTCTCAGTTCAAGATAAGTGGGGCGCGACCGAGTCCATCGCCAGCGAACTGCCCGTGACATGCGCTTGTCCAAGGCGTTCAGATCACAAAGGGGGACGTATAGAACGGCCGTCACTTCCGGTCGGAACTTCTTGGCTTTTACTCCATTTAGCCTGCTGTTCCGCTTTCTGCAGGGTGTGGCCCTCTTCATTGCGGAGTCCAGGCCGCCGGGGCGCGACCCCAACTACGCGCCGGGGCGCGGGCGGGGGCGTGGGGGGCCGCCGTTTGCGCGCGGCGGCTTCCAGGGCCGGGGCCGCGGCTTCGGGGGCCGCGGCTACGACGGCGACGGTGACACGGAAATGGGGGGTGCTGGCGGTGACTACGGCGGCCGCGGGCGAGGCCGCGGCTTTGGCGGTGGCCGAGGACACGCGGGCCTGGGCTTCCCGCCGGGGCGGGCGCACCCCAAGACGCACCTGCAGGTTGAGCCAGGTGAGCAAGATCTTTATCTGGACCACCTCGTGGCTTGCAGCACAGTGGGAACCTGTCAGCCATATCCTATGACTGCGTCCCCGCCTGACCACTTGCATTTGGTACGTGTGATGTGGCTCTGCAGGCACCACCAAGCCCACCGCGCTGGTGCCGCGCTCCGTGCAGCTGGGCGCTGGCGGGGGAGGCGAGGGCGGCGCGCCCGCTCAGCCCATGTCGAACGACGACTTTCGCAAGATGCTGCTGGGGGGCAAGAAGTGAGGGTCTTCTGTATGCGGTGGACGGCTGGGAGGGGCAGGGACACCAGTGATGGTCCAAGTGGATGCAGGATTGCTGGTCTGCTGCTGCGATTGCGGGATTAGAAGAACATCAACGAAGCGAAGCGCTTGGTTGTGGTTGTGCGATTGCGGGATCTGTTGGCCTCACAGGCCAGGCTGGCGGTGGTAGCAGGCTCTGTGAGTGCAGGCGGGAGCGATGTCTCGAGGTGAAAGTTGCAGGGTGCTTCCCCATGTCAAAGTCTCTTGCGGGTGGAGTTGTGGTGGTGGCACGTGGCGAGCCTTTCGCAGGGGCCGAGGAGTGCAGGCGGGGGCTGGGCGTGCGGCGTGTCGGGGAACGACGCGTCGGTGCCGAATGAGTAACTCTCCTCTGACGGCACACGGCAGCGTACGCTCTGCGGCTTCGGGGTGTCTAACACTGCTTCTGCTACGGCGCAAGCTGCGCTCCGGGCTCAGCCGGGATTTTGCCGCGCGATGAGCCGGGCGAACTGAATCGGGCTCGTTGACGTCGATGGCCGCCCTCCGAACCTGTGCTTTCCCTCCGCCTCAAAGCACTCCCTGCCTTACACGTTCCACCGCTCGAGCTCCTCTGGCATAGGCCTGTAACAAGATCTTCACTTCGGCCCACTTCCATAGCTTTCTTGTTCGGGGGAAGAGACCATGGGAGACACCTTGGCAGCCTCCCTCCTTCGGAAGCAACTGAAGGGTGCGCGAAGCCCGCGAGGAGCAGCGCGGCGAAGGCAGCATTCTGGACAAACCCTCACAGCTGACGTTTCCGACTGCAGAGCTTACCAAGCACCCCGTGGATGGCTTCTCTGCTGGCCTAGTCGATGATAGCAACGTGTTCGAGTGGCAGGTCACTATTATCGGGCCGCCTGACACTCTCTAGTAGGTGGCGCGGCCGCTGTGGCGGGGCTTGAGGAGCAGCCCGGCTGGCGCCCTGTGGCTCCGTTGCTAGACTGCGTTGGCCGCTAGAAGGGTGCGGGAAGGGCGCTGGCTAGACTTTGTCTCGCGGACAGGGCATGGGGGTCTCTGAACCGTCGCTGTGCTCTGCCTTTGCCCGCAGCGAGGGCGGGTTCTTCAACGCTAAGCTGAGCTTCCCCAAGGACTACCCAAACTCGCCACCGACCTGCCGCTTCACGTCGGAAATGTGGCACCCGAACGGTGGGTCGTGTCAGCGTCATCAGACAGCAAGGATGAGCTCGCTGGCTGCAAGGCACGCGCCTGAAGCTCGGGCGTGCCTGTCGATGCAGTTTACGACGACGGCAAGGTGTGCATCTCCATCCTGCACAACCCGGGTGACGACCCGCACGGCTATGAGACTGCCGCGGAGCGCTGGTCGCCAGTGCACACGGTAAGCGGTGGCTGGTGCGGGGTGTAGGGGCGTGTTGTTCGGCCTGCCGGTCTGGCCGTCGGGTGGAGTGCCCCACTTCCGGGTGGAGGCCCGAGGGAGACGTCAGGGGGTGGGCCTCACACGCGCAGCTGGCGTTGATGTAACAAGGCTATCAGTGACTCAGACATTACGCCTGGTGCTGTTAGGGGGGGCGTCTGTCCTCGTTTGGCTGGGGATGGTTCTGCCACGCTGCAGTGAGCTTGACGTCAGGGCCCTGAAGCCCGGAAGTGGGTTGGGCTGTGGGGCATCCCGCTGGGTCAGGCCATACTACGCATTGGATGCTCACAGGCGGGGCTACTCAGTTTGGCACGGGCCACCTTCGAAGGGGGTTCCCTGCCAGACACGACATGCCGTGCAGACGTGGGCGCTTCCCGCGTGGTCTTGGGCGCCCAACCCACATGGCCCCTCTGGCCGTGCGCTGCAGGTGGAGACCATCATGATCTCCATCATCTCCATGCTGTCATCTCCTAACGACGAGTCCCCAGCTAACGTTGACGCTGCAAAGATGTGGCGTGAGAACCGCGATGACTTCAAGAAGCGGGTCGCACGCATCGTGCGCAAGTCGCAGGAGATGCTCTAGGTAAGTTTACCCTAGGGCTGTGTAGTGGCCAGCTCTGGCGGGTTGGCGCTGGGGGACGGCGGCTTGCGCCACCTCCACGATGCCCGCTTACAGGGGTGCAGCAGGTCCAGGGTCAGGGTGGCCCGGTACGTCATGTCATGGTGCCGGGCGGCCGACGATGAGGTGTTTGCTGTTACAGGTCATGGGACTAAACCACTACTCCACCCTGGGATTGCCTGCAGTCTGCTGCGAGGACGTGGAGGCAACCTGCGTTGCTTGGCTCCGTGCCGCGGCCGCGGCCAGAGTCGCAAGTTGAGCAGCGGGTGCAGTGGAGTTTGTAGGCATCCGCCGTGGAGCCGCCATGAGCGGCACTGGAGCATGGAGGCTCCTGGAAGCGTCAAGGCACTCTGAGCAGTGCGTTTCTGAATGCAAGGACAAGGCGCCTGTCTGGCACCTGAGCGCCGGGATGCAATCCGAAGACTGAGCATGCGGGCGCCGTGGAGCGCGGAAGTGTCGGCAGGATGCTGAAGGCAGAGAGTGATAGAGGAACAGGGGGCCGGCCTGTGCCCTACAGGACAGGCCGCCGATAGTCGCGTTCGTGCGTGGAGGGTGGTTTGCGAGGGCGGCGGTGCGCTCCATGCAGATGCATGGCTCGCGGCGTCTCGGGTGGGTGGCTGCGGGCGTGTCGTGCAGTGCATGGTCCCCGTGCAAGACCTCTTGACCAACCATTATAGCCTTGACTTGCACTGCGGCCCCAGCGCCGCCTGTAGGACCGCACGGACCTCAATTGTACTATAGCGCCGGTCGATTCTGGACGGCGGAAGTGGGCTGCAGGCCGGTGTGATCGCCGGGATGCGGAGGGCAGTGGTGATGGGAAGGCAAGGGCGGCGTGCTGCCCGACCTGTAAAGCAAGTGCTGCCGTCCTAAAGCGCTTCGTCGGCAAGGAGGAACATGTGGCGCTTGTGCGGACGGTCCAGGCCCAGCGGTTCCCGGGAGGCGTTGTTGATAGGCATGAGACTTACTGTCGTCGAGGGCGCGTTTGAGCTGCAGCTGGGCCGACGAGTGTGACGACCCGGCACTGCCGGCAGGCAAGTGCGGCGAGCTGATAGGACATCGGGTCGTCGGCTCGGCAGTCGGCACTCCGCGTCGGGAGGTTACCCCAGGACCAGGCCTAGGAAGGCTGGAAAGACGACTGGCTTGGTTCGGGCACCCCGCTTTCCTCTGTCGACCGCTCTACCCTCTCGTGTTCATCTGCATCCCACGCCACCAAGTGCCAGCCCGTCAGCAGAGCCGGCCCGCGCCCAAGGCGCTCGACGCTGAACCTTGCACAAGCGGCACAGCTGGTCACAGATCAGATCACGTTCAAGGAACATGACACAGCCCTTTACCCCCCCGTAGCCAGCAAGCACGACGCCGGCCACGCAGATCACCCGGCAGCAACGCAACAGAGCACAAGGCCCCCCCCCTCCCCACTCGACAACTGTGTGTCTGACCCCTGCAAGACCCGAGGATAATCCGGGCATCACGCGTACAGACACAGGGCCACATACAGCGGGTAAACTCATTGAACAGGCGACGAACAACTTGAACTCCCACATTCACGTGACTCGCCGAGAGGACCTTGATGAAGGCACGCTCGGCGCGATCAAAGGACCCCCGGCGTGCACACCTTTCCCGCCAAACGTCGGGCAAAAGCCAGAGTCGCTCTGCATCCCAGTGAAATACACATCCGCGTTTGCACCCCCTATCCTCCCCCATAACTGCGGCCCCTGCCCGTACTTGGTCCAGGCTTGCCGGTGCGCCGCAACCTGGCCTTCTCCCGCCAGTGCGCCCAGCTGTGGATGCGCCTACAGTCTCGGCGCAAGCCCGCCGCTTCTTCGCCAACGACTGGGTCCGGCAGATAGGCCTAGGCTCAGCTTCTCTCCCGGAGGATGTCAACCGTTGCGCGAGCGCGTCGGCTTCCCGCATCTTCGATGACGACCGTCCGAGGCCCGACCTTGCGGGCCCGGCCCTCCTCCAGCGCTCCCCGGCCGAACCCATGCTCCCGCACTTGCGCGGTCGTTGGCTGACTCGCTGGCGCTCCAGGCTCGTCCAGGTGCCCGCCCCACCAGCCTCCGTCTGGCAGCACGCAGCGCACGCTGAGACCCAGGTGCGTGAGGAGCTGGCGGCAGCACACGCAGGGCACAGAGGCGCCCAGGCTGCCATCGTTCCGCAGCCGCCACACGGTGATACGGCTACCCGCCTTGCGCCGAATCCAAGCGGCCTCCTGGTGTGGCTTCTGGCCGTGTCGCCGGGCCTCGGCGGCCCAGCTGTCAATCAGCCTGCGCTCTGCAGGGCGACGGTGGCGTGGGGAAGGGGGGGAGTGGAGGGGCTTTCCAGGGGTGAAATCGGGACACATTTGCTAGGCGCTCACCAGGCCTCTCAGTGGCCCAAGAATATGTGTCCACTAGCCTTCTAGTTAGAAGCCCAGGTAACGCTGGATATGGTGCGGCAATGTCCGGGGATCCCCTCAATCCGAGCTGGGCAGAGCTGGGCCTGGCGCACTGCGGCAACCCCCAAGCATGCCTACCAGCACAGGCTCGATGGTTGCTCTCGCTGCAGAGCTTAGGCCCGTTGTTGTTGTTGTTGTTCGGCGCGTTGTTCGGTGCAGCATTCAAAGCCCTCGTTGCTAATCATGGCGGTCGCGGCGCAGACGTTGGCAGGCATCTCGGTGAACGAAGCAAAAACGACCTTCGAAGCGCGATTCCAGGGCTGAGTTGCCATTGCCAGTTACGGCTGAAAAGGGAGGGTGAGCAGTGCCAGAGACCTATTGTCAGGAGCCAGACGTATTACGTTTTGTTGTGGGGCGCATGGCTACACTTTGCATGGCGCATGTGGCGATCCCATGCGCCCTCCGGCATGCGCCCCTCCCGTCCCTTCCGCGTTCACTTCCTGGAGGCGCCTGGCTGCTGCTTCGGTCTGTGCCAGCTGCCAGGTAGTCTTCACCTGACGACTGACGTGCGTGTGCCGAGGGGCCTGCCAGCGGTTATCTAAGCCAGGGGCTGGGAGGTGGAGCCTGGGAAGGTACGCAGGGGTACGCCTCCACTACCACGCTTTGCCGGCCCTGCCTGGTCACGCCGGGTCCGCCGCACTACACGCTGTCCAGTTGCTGAATGCGTCAACGCCAGGAACGATGTTGCACTGGGCAAAATACGCAAGAACGCAACCTGCCTGCCGGCCCCCAGCAGGCCCCAGCTACCTTGTGCTCTGCCTACAGCATGCGCCAGCATCCGGGTCCCTTAACCCATGATCATCACGACCGCCCCCCGTCCCACCAGTCCGATGTTACCTCCTGCCTCACTCCACTCCACTAGCCACCTTCCTCCTTGATGGAACCTGCACTCGACTGCCTGCCGAGCTTGGATGCCTTCGACAAGCCGCCCTGCAACGCTCCAGCACCGTCAACAGTCTCCACAGCCCCACGCCTCCCAACGCCTCCCAAAACGCCCGGCTCCAAGCGCCCCCCTGCTGCCATCCCTCCTCAAGCTGCCACGCCGCCACGGGCGCGCTTAGGCCATGGCGAAGACCTTGGACTTGAACGACCCGCTGTTGACCTTGTCCGCCACCCAGCGCCGGGCCCAGGCGTCGTAGTGCACGATGGTGTCCAGGTCGGGCGAGGCGGTCAGGTCAGCCTGGGGACGGAGGAGCGGGCAGGGATTGGAAGAAAGGGCGCGAGCGTTAAAGGGGAGCAGGCGGACGGGAAGGGGGTGCGTGTGGCAACGCACAGATGATGACGACGAGGCGGGGGGCTGGGCTGGTAGCTGGTCGCCCAACCCCGCGCTCCCTCCACCCCGCCCCTAGGTACCTTGTGCGCCTCGCAGCAGGCCTCGTTGAGCTTCATGATGTCCAGGTAGTGCACCTTCTCGTCAATGAACATTTGCACGGCCTGGGGGCGCAAGCGAGTAAGTGCAACGGAGTCGCAGGGGGGGTTTAGCGCGGAGCGTGGCACAAAGCATAACGGTAGCTGTCCTTTCCTTCCCTCCTGCGTACGCAACCCGACAGCCAGCCAGGCCCCGTCCGGACCCCGCCCTGCGGTCCCCCCTCCCCCGCTCGCCTGCTCGTTGGCCGCCGACAGCACGCCGGTCATGGTACCGGCCATGCGCCCGGCGGCGTAGGCCAGGTCCATGGAGGGGTACTTGGCGTGGTCGGGCGCCTGGGGTGGGGGTGGAGGGGTGGGATGGAGGGGGAGGGAGGGAGGGGCGCGTAAGGGACACGCGCATGCCTTGCGGGCAGCCACAAGAGCAGAGGGCTGCCCAGCCAAGTAGCCCTGGGGACAGAAGAAGGCGGGAGAAAGACGACGGCGAGTGCGAGCTGCCTCTCGAGGGTGGGCGCGGACGCAGGGAGGCGCACCTTGAAGGTGAGCGAGGAGGCCTTGGTGAAGTCCAGGCGGGGCCAGGTGGCGTCTTGCACGGGCACGCGCTCGGGCCAGGACATGGTGTACATGATGGGGATGCGCATGTCGGGCCAGCCCAGCTGCGGGCGGACGGGGCGAGGGCATGGGCAAGGGTTTGTGAGCTGCCAGTCGGTTGGGTATGATGCAAACTGACAGGCCCCTTCCTGTGTTTCAGGGTAGCCGCACAGGGTCGGGCATGCCCTGCAACGTTTGGCCCCCCTGCGCCCCAAGGGCTGTGTTGCAGTGCCTATGCCTCTCTGCTGCACCCTGAACCACGCCATGCTGACCTGGGCCAGCACGGAGCTGTCCTGCGTCTCAATCATGGAGTGGATGATGGACTGCGGGCACGGGGGCGGGGGCGAGGCAGGAAGGAAGAGCCAGTCAGGGAGTCCGCCACATAGCACAGCTCCAGCACTACCGCTGGCGCTGCAGGAGGATGGGCCAGCCCGAAATACCAGAGGCCGCCGCGGCACACCCCAGGGACAGACAAGGCGACTGACACGGGGGACTAACCCGACCCCCCGCTGGTCCAACCTGCGGGTGGATGACGATGTCGATGTTGTCGTAGTCCATGCCGAACAGGTAGTGCGCCTCAATCACCTCCAGGCCCTGCGGTCGGGGATCCAAGTGGGTTGGCAGCGGGGTCGGCACCGACATGCACCCGGGGGAGTGGGACCGAGCACCGGTAGCACCGCAGTGCCCTGAGGAGCCGCTACCTCAGTGGCCGAGCCGCCGAGCCCCCTCTGGTCACAACCCTCGCCTCCAGCGTCCGCTTTCCTCCTCCTTCGCCTCCCCCCCCACGCGCCTTGTTCATGAGGGTGGCCGAGTCCACGGTGATCTTCTTGCCCATGGACCAGTTGGGGTGGCTGGTGGCCTGGGCCACGGTCACCTGGTGTGAGTGGACGGGGAGGGTGACGCAGGACATGGGTCAGGGCTGGGTGCAAGCATGGCCTAGGCCCTAGGCTAGGGCGCAGGCCCGACCCTGGGTGCTGTGGGTGCTGTGTCCGACTCCAGACTCCGATGGACCCCGGCGACCCCGCCTGAGCATGAAGCGGGCTAGCTGCACGCCTCCCAGTCCTTGCTCATGGCGCCCACAGCCTCGATCGACACCGCCCTGATCCACATGGGTCACGATGACCCCGCCAGACGTGAAGAGCGTTAGCTTGGCTCCTTTCTGCTGAGCTCGCCCTCTCCCTGCCCCGATGGAGTGCTCGAACGTCCTCCGCGTGCTCCTCGAGGCGATTCGGCCTCGGCTTGTCATGCGTCCAGCCCCCACGCTCCACAGCGGGCTGCCCTGAACCGCCCGACCATCTGTCGGCTCCTTGACTTCTCCAACCGCCCTGCACCCGTCACACGCATCCGCCCACCCGCCTCCCTCCCTCGAGGCCCCTCCCCCTCGTCCCCCACCTCCTTGAGCTTCTCCACGGGCCAGTCGCGGAAGGCACCGCCCGAGGCCGTCAGGATGATGCGACGCAGACCGCCCTCGGGCAGGCCCTGCATCACCTGGAGGGGGGCATGGCCGGGCGGGTGCGGGACCGACAGGGTCAATCCGTCGCATTCGATCACAGTCCCTGCCGCCCCTGCCCCGGGGCTGCCCCTGGATGGGAAGCCGGGGAGCCCTCCAGGGCTTCACGTGGCTGCGCCCGCTCCTCAGTGGCAAGGGCTCCGCTCAAGCCGCAAGTGGCTTGATGCAACCAGCCGAGCGCCTGCTGGTCTTCTCCCCACGACTCCCTCCTCCAGGGCCCCCGGCGCTCGAGGGTTCACATCCGGTGGAGCCTGGTGGTCCGCTCTGTGCAGGCTGCTGCTCCCCAGGACCCCGCTGCTCGCTCCTCCAGCGGAGCGCACCTGGAAGATGGCGCTGTGCTCCGAGTCAGCGGGCAGGATCTTGCTGCCGTACTCCTGGGCCAGGGGCAGGATGAAGGGGCCGCCTGCGGGGAGAGCGCGACCAGCGGGTCAGCACTTGCCCTAAGGCACCCCCGTCCCTGCCCCTTCTTCCCTGACCGCAGCCCCTTCCCCAGTTCCTCTCCCCTCTCCTTCGTCTCAGCTCTTGCCGGCCTCCCCGGGCTGGCTCGCTGCCCGATCCCTCCAGCCCCCTCCCTGCCCCACCCGCAATGAGCGTCTCCTTGTTGGCCAGGCAGATGTCCTTCTTGGCCTTGATGGCCGCCACGGTGGGCAGCAGGCCCGCGCACCCCACAATGCCCGTCACCACGGACTGGCGGGAGGGAGCGGGGTTCATGAAGTAAGAGGTGGTGAGCAACACGAGCGAACCACCCTTTCTTCGCACTCCGGGCTGCCAATCCAAAGACAGCGCCTCTGCTCCAGCCCGCTCTGCACCCGCCAGCCGCCCCGCCCAAGCTCCCACAGCTCCCGTGCCGCGCCGTGCGGACCCCATCGCCGCGGCCCCACCTCGGCCGAGGGGTGGCGCGCCACCTCGACGGCGCCCTCGTCGCCCGCCAGGATCACGGGCTGCGGCTGCACGTCCTTGATCATCTCCTTGAGCTGGGGGATGAGCTTGGCGTCACGGATGGCCACCATCTCCGGCTTGAACTTGCGGACCTGGCCGGTGGACAGAGTGGAGGGCGCCGGGTGGGGAGGGGCGGGGTGGGCAGGAGGGCCGGCAGGAGGGAGGTGGGGGTGGAGCAAGGGTGGATTCGTGGGTGCCGTACACGGCGCGGGCTGGGGTGCAGGCGTTACGGAGCCTCATGGCTGTGCTGCTGCAGGGCCCACCCAACCCGTGCTACGGTGCTAGAGCCCCGGAGGCGGGATCGCCCAGCCCCGGAGGCGGGATCTCCAGAGTTCCCAGGGACACGCGGGCGCGTGTGATTCGGCGCTCCCGCGCGTCCTGGTCCTGGGTACCGAGTCGATCGGCCAGGCAGCTCTCGGGCTCATAACCGCTGACGTGAGCCGTCAATGCCCGAAGCGCTGTGTCTCAGTGTCGGCATCACTATGACGGCCGACTAGCACAGGTACAGGAACCTCTGAGAGCATCCAACGAGGGGAAGCCTTGCAGATCTTGCTCCACGTGCTGCTGGAAGGGCAGCAGGCTGGCAGGGCTTGGGCCCCTGCTCCAGCCACCCATGTATCAGCCCATTGCGGAAGTGGACAACACCCTGACTGGCTCCTGCACAGTGTGTCAGCACCGTAGGCACACTGTGCTGCTCCTTAGGCCTCTAAGATCTGGGGTTGGCAGCTCCACGCGCAAAGCGAGCCCTCAATCCAACGACCCCGCCAAACGGGACCTCTGGACAACCCACCACCCACAGCCCCAGACCCCCTTCAGGAGCCACGTCCAAGCCCCTCCCCAGCCCCCGCTTGGCCTATCACACCTGCTCGGCCAGCAGGGTCACGTTAGATCCAGCGGCCAGGGCGACCAGCTTGAACTTATCAGGGAACTCCGCCATGATGTCCAGCGTCTGAGTGCCGATAGAGCCCGTCGAGCCCAGCACGGAGAAGCGCTGCGCAGCAGGCAGCAGAGGGGCGGGCGGCGGACGCGTTGTTCGTCGGGGGCGCGCAAGAGCGCCTGCGGCTATGCATCCCCTCGGCCGAGCTTGTCCGCTGCAGCCGTTTCGCTGGCAATTGGACCCAATTGACCATCAAGTGCAGTGACGGCGTCCAATTGGGGTAAAAAGGCCGCCACGCACCTTGGGCTCCGAGCGGTGCTCCACCTCAGGCGCCACAACGCGCCGGGGCCAGGCGGGCGGGGGCACCGCTCCCTGCTGAGCGCGCGCCACCACGCGAGCGCGGCAAGGGCGCGACAGGCGCGCACCCGCGCAGGACGAAGCCTGCATCTTGGAGCTCTGCAAGGCTTGCATGGTTCGCGCTGTGTCCCGCGACGTGTATGTGACGCTGGTGAAGTTGTGGAGGCTGTTAAGTGCCCAAGGCAAGTCGCGTAGTGCTGGAGTGGGACCGTCGGCTCAATGCGGCATCAACAACCAGCGCACCGCACGCCCGCCGAGCACTCCATTCAGCTAGGCGTGAACAGTGACCAAGAACGCATACAACGCGACAGAAAGCCAGTGCGACAGACGGCACTTGCCATCAAACATCTTTTCTCCTCGCGGAAGGACACCAACGCCCTGAGCGACCAATCATAAGCGCATACGTCATTGACTTGAAATCAGTGCCCCATGTCTCTCATAGTGGGCGGCCTGCGCAGTAGATGGTCTGCGCTGCTAGGCCTGCACCTGCGCGCTCCGCTGCCACCGGGAGGAGGGGGCGCTGCTAAGAAGGGAGGCAAGAACAAAGGTGGGGCACTTCGTGGAAGCGATATCACACACGAGCCCCTGGCGGTGTCGGAGGGCGGGGGGTGCTCCCCGGCACGCTGGCGAGTGCGTCCTCGCCCCCTGCGCGCCCCTACGCTTCCCGTGGTGCACTACTGGCCCCCCATCACCATTACATCTTGATCTGGACAGGCCCTCGACAAGTGGGGGAGCTGTCGAAAGACGTGGCGACAGGGTGTGGGCTTATGAAGAATGAGCCCGACCCGCCGCTGAAGCCGGACAGCGAGTACCCAGAGTGGCTCTTCAAGCTATTGGAACCGAGGTGCGGGAAGGGAAAGTCTGATGGGTCATTGAAGACGTCGCGGGGTTCCCAGGTTGAGGCCATGGGTCGCATGATGAGCGCACTGCGCCAGCATGGGCCAGGGCTGGGGGCCGGGGCCGTGCGGCAGCTGGAACAGACCAATAACGAGGCAATCCCTCTCGAGGAGACGGAAAGTACACGGGGCAAAAGGGGTAGCGCACATGCGCCAACAGTTCAGCTCTCTTCGACGTCTGCATTGTCATAGTGCTGGGCCCAGGGCTGAACCAGGCGGCGTGGGAGTGAGGAACCAAGCCCTCGATCCTCGCTGGGCTGCAGCTGGAGTACACAGAGTTTGAGCAATGACTAGAGAGAACGAAGAGAATAGCGGCTTCTGGCAGGGCTGAGTTTTGTTTACCACTGGGCTTGGCGCCCGGGCGCAGTCCAAAAACCTTCCACAGCCTAACCGCTCGCGTAACCTGTGTTTGTGACCCAGGCCCATGATCAAGGAGCTCGAGAAGGCGTACCAGGAAGGGGGGCTGACGCTACCAGAGGTACGCGCTCGCGGGTGTTCTGCTGAAACTTGGCCTGCTGCGCAACAGTGTACCGCGGACGGGCTGGTGGCAAAGCCGTACACCTGTAGGCGCATTGCTTGCGCTGTCGTGCTCATGGACTCCGCGACCTCCGACTCAACCCTGTGCTGCAGCTCCGGCGGTTGTGGCGGCTTAAGAACAAGGCCCGCATCAAGGAGTCGAACTTCCTTAAGGCCAAGTGATAGGCGGGCTGGCAAGCAGCGGGCTCTGGGGCCTGGCAGAAGACACGGAGGGGATCAACACGCCAGGTAGAGGAGAACCTGCCGTGAGGATGGCGCAGTAGCATGAGCTGCTGGTGTTGGCCGAGAACCCGGCAGGGCTCAAGACTGTGCTGGGCTTTAGCGTCTAGGCAATTGTCGGGTTCCCGGTAATTGTGACTGAGGAACTGAGTCATTGAGAGGCAACCATGGGGCGGAGGGTAGCCGCCGCCATAATAGAAGACAGGAGGCTGCGCCAGGACTACTGCCTGCCAGGGGTTTGAGGCCTCTAGACGATGAAGGGGGGCAGAGCTACGGCAGATGATCTCGGCAGTAGCGGGCCCTGGTAGCCTGGTTTCCCAGGACGGCAGGAGGGCCTGAGCTGTTCATGAGTTGCGAGCGTCCCAAGAATGGGCGGCATTGGTCAGAGCGTACGGGGCAGCACGGCGAAGGATTTGCCGTGCAGTTGCCAGTGGTAGCGAGGAGAAGGGTCAGAGCTGGGTCCTCTGGACGGGACGTCTGGAACCTGGGTGTGGAACCTAGGTCTCGAGTACTGATGGTCATGCACAGGCTCTGCTCGCTGTAAGCTCAGGTTAGCCATGACTCACACAGCTGTACCAGTATCTGCCGCCTTCGCCTGGCCTTTGTGCCCACTGCCGAAGACTCCGCTGACTGGAAACGCCAAGCTAGCCGTGCTGCAATGGCGGCCAGATAACATGAGTCGTTTTGCAAGACAGGGCACCTTCCACAGGTTAGACTCCTTTGCTCTGAGCCCCCTCGCCTCCGGACGTCCGGAGCCTATCCGGAGCCTATGCCGGCGCGCCCGTTGGTCCTCGACCTTCCAGTCTTTCTTCCTCGCCCGTTCACTCCACCTGGGCACCTGCCCCTAATCGAACAGCTGCCTTTCAAGCATGACTGCATTCAAGCACGCCGCACACCGGTGAAACTTGAAGGGCTTCCTCCATACGGCTATATGCTATGTTCAGGCCTTCCTAGCTTGCCCTTCCGCGCGCCTACCTAGGCAGTCACGATGCCAGTTGTTCTGTGCCCTTGTGCCTCCATCGCGAAAGCCGTAATCCCGATGCCTCCCCCCCGCTCCGTCTCTTCAACCCCTAATTAAGGAGCGATGTGGACTTCCCTGCATAGAGCCCGTCGCCCTCCCCCGCCTGTCTCCCGTCTCCCGTCGACATACCCTCCCCCCGGCAGCGCCTCCTTCGCCTGTGCCTTTGCCAGAGCCGCTTCAGCGCCAGAGCCGCTTCATTTCCGCAGCACCACAATCTCCCCGCGCTGCAACCTGCATAACGGGAAAAGACGGGCGAGCAAGGCGTGAGAAGTGGCCACCGCTTCCCGCCCCGCCTGCCCCATCCCCCCATATTCATCCCCGGCCCCCCACCCTTCCCCCCCTGTACCCACCAGAGCTTGTGTCGCTCCGTGTCCAGGTCCTTGGCCTCCACCGTGAGGAAGCACTCCCGGTCCAGCCGGAACGTCACCTGGGCACACAGGCGGGCAGGGCGGGGCGCCATGCGAGCACGCAGGTCAGTGACCGGTCGCGGTTCAGTGACCGGCATTCAACCCTCTAGCGACCTAACAGGGCCATGGGTCTTTGCTCGCCGGCTGCCATGCTGGCGGCCCCTGCTCCGCCACCAGCTGCAGGCGCTCCCCCCCGGGCGCACCTCGATGCGCGGCACGTCCTTGGGCGCGGGCGGGATGTTGACGATGTCGAACTGTCCCAGCAGGATGTTGTTGGAGGCCACGGGGTCGTCGCCGTACAGCACCAGGATGCAGGCCTGAGGGGGAGGGGGAGAGGAGGGAATTCCGCGGTGAGATCCGCCTCAAGACCGCGTGCACGCTTGTGCACACCTATCAGGGTCTTTCTCCAGGGCCTCTGCTATCTCCACCCAAGAACCCCTGCAGACCCGCACCTGCTCCTGGTTGTCGTGCACGGTGGTGAAGACTTGTCGCGCCGAGCAGGGTGGGTCCATGGTGCGGGGGATGAGCACAAAGTACTTGTCCGTGACGCCCCTGCGCACGGCGGGAGCGGCGGTGCAGGGTGAGGTTTTGCAGTGCTGAAGGCATATGGCGGCGAATTGCCCTGCCAGGTCAAACGCCGTGGAAGCCCAGGGCCCACACCCTTGTGCCATCGGATGGTCAAACCGTCCGCCCGGCATCCTCCACCCGGACCCCAAACCCGTGCGTTCCGTGCCCCCCCCCCCACCTGTGCACGAACTCCACTCCCAGCGAGCGGCGCGGCAGCGGCAGCTGCAGCCCGTCCCGGCTGATGATGCCGGTGAGGGGCGGCATCTGCGGGTCGGCCTCCTTGGGCACATACTCCGCCCTGCGGTGGCGGGGAGAGGGCGTGCGTTGGTCTTGTGGTGACGATGCAGTCCTGCCGTGCCGTGCCCCGTGGTGCCGTGCCGTGTCCCCTAGCCAGGGACTCTGGAAGGCGAGAGCTGCAGCCCAGTGAGCCCCCGCCAGCTTACCGGTATTCGGTTGTTCCCCCAAATGGAAATGGGTTAAAGGGATCCCAGTCCGCGGGCGGCAGCAGCATGAGCGGCTTGGGCGTGTAGTCGTTGCGGTAGGTGGTGCCGTCGTTGAGCCAGGGGAGGGGCTCCTTGGGCGGGATGGGGCCTGGGGGCGATGCAAACGACCAGCCAGTCAGACGCAAGCACGCCTCATGCGAGCAGCCCTTCCCACACACCCGCAAGGACAGCGCTCCCCAGACTCCCCGGCTCATGCGAGCAGCCTTTCACACCCGCAAGGACAGCATTCCTGCCTGGCGAATGATGGCCATCCTTCAACTCCCTCATCATTCGTCCACCGCCGCAGCCTTGCAGCTGGCCCCCTCCCCGGCTTCTGGCCCCCCTAGATTTTCGCACCTGGTGGCTGGCGCGGCTCGCCCTCCTTGGGCACGTAGTGTGCCCGGTAGGTGGTGTCGTAGATGGAGGGCATCATGGGCGGCGGGGCGGTGGCGTCGCGGGAGGGCCGCGGCAGAGTGTTGACGGGCACCTCGAAGGGCCTGTAGGTGTCCTGGTTGGTGGTGTCGCGGGTGATGCTGGGCCCCATGCGCGGCTTGTACACCAGCGGCTCCACGGGCCGGGGCATGCGCGGCTTCTCGTAGAACCTGGGAGGCGGGGCCGGTGGGGGGGCAGGAGGGGCGGTGAAGCGGGCCGATCGGTCCTCATGAGCGCAATCCGGGTCTTCGTGAGGCACCAGGGAAGGGCAGCTCGGGCCACGGGGAGCAAGCCGGACAGGGATCTGCCTTCTGATCCGTAAGCGCGCTGCCCTCCCATTGGTCGGCTGATATACGCCACGCCCGTGCTTCGCCAGCGCCACCCACTCGTTGTTGTACGTCGAGGTGGCGGTGAAGGGCGCCCCCCCGGCCGGCAGCTCCAGCGGGTCCCCTGGCGCGTAGGCCTTCTTTGGGGGGTAGTGCTCCCTGAGGAGGGCACGCGGAGAGGGGGTGGAGTGGCAGGCGAGTTGTCAATGCCAGGCTTGACAGCGGGCCTGCAGTTGTGTGGTTTCCTTCCGACACAGGTGAGAGGCGGTGCGAGTGGGCACGGCGCCGCGCAAGGCCCCATCATGGCCATCAACGCACGGTGCAGGCCCCGCTCACACATAGGACGAGGGGGGCAGCTCCCGGCCGTATGGGTCCTTGAGCTTGATCTCGCGAGTGCTGTCGAAATGGCCATGCGCCACCTGCGAGAAGGTGCGGAATGGACCACCCATGTGCTCACTACATGCGTGTCAAGCAATGTGCAGTCGGCCGTAACCGCGCAGAGGCTGCGGAGGGGCTTGCATGCTCGTGAAGCCGCTCAGTCTTAGGGCATGGCATGGCTGAGCTGAGTCTAGAAGCAGCGGAGCGGTGTGGTTGTGTGGCCCCCTCGACTCGGAATCCCCGTGGGGAGCGCACAGCTGCAACGCACACTTCCCCAGCTCCTCGGCTCTCTAGGTGCGCGCCCATGCACCCCCTACGCCCCTGCTGGCTCTCAAGGCTCTGCTCCTCCTCTTGACCGCATCGTTCCATCCTCCCAAGCCAGTTGCTCGCGCACCGGCTGAGGCATCTCAGACTCCGCGATTGCGGGCTCCTCGTATGGCCCATCCGGCATTGGCTGGAAGTTCGACCGCGCCGTGTCATACATCGTCGTGTGATTCGTCAACGTGCTCTTCTTGCCTGAAGCAGCGATGACAAGGGAATGGCAAGGGGTTGGCACGTGCTTGCGCGGGGCTCAGGGCAGTGTTCCGGGACACGCAAGGTTGGGGAGGTGGGGAGGGGGCAAGGCACGCCCCGAAGGGCGGAGGACCAGGGGCCGCGCCCACTGCATATGTCGATGCGGGGGCCCCCTCCTTGGCATACATGCTTGACACAGCCGGCATCGCGAAGGGACAGCGTGCAGGCTGTGAGTTTAGGCTTGCAGCCATGCCGCGGCCGAGTCCTTTGCTCTACTGCCCCCCGCTAGGCCACGTTCATTTCGCCTTCGACTTCATCGCAAACTTACTCATAGTGCTCGTCGAGAACGCGCCACGCTTGGTGTCGTCCATGCTGGGGCCCTCGAAGGCCGGAGCCGAACGCGCCCGTCAAGGCCGTCAAGCGTAAAGCGAGAAATGCTTTTTTGTTGTAAGCGATACGGCGCTTTGATCAGAGCAAGCTATGCCCGGTTGTGAGCGAGATGGCAGGAAATGCGGACCTCCCGCGTTGTCGCGCGTTGCACGATGCGCCGTGATATGTGCACGCAGACGTCAATAATGCAGTGTTGTGCTCCGCGGCCCCTGTTTTCGCCTTTCGACCACTCTGATGCAAAAACTCCATCCGGGCTCCGGGTGCTCCTCGTTTGCCGGGCCTTTTCCCGCCCTCTCCTGTCATTTTTGCTCACACACAGCGTTGCGGGAGGCTCCAGGCGGCCCACAGCCCAAGCAGCGCAAGTCCCGCATTTTGAACTCAGTAGTCAACTCGGCACTCGCCTCCTGCCCTCAGTGGCCGACCTGCTGAGCGCCACTCGTGCTTGGAGTGGACTCCACATCCACTAGTGGCGGCCAGCGTGGCAGTAGGCGCTTATGGGGCTGGCGGGACTGCCCCCTACGAGAGCTTGTCACAGCCCCAGCGCAGAGGAGGGGCCTCCGCCTCCCTCTCGGAGCTGGCAGGTGCCTCCAGATGGACTTTTTGACGTCATTGTGCCTATGCTCACGGCCAAGCAGTTCGTCGTGGTGCAGCTGGTCTGCTCGGACTGGAGCCGCGCTGCGCGTTGCTGCCTCAAGGACGCAACGCCAAAACGGCCTGACGTTGACCTCAGCAAGCTCGTGACACTTTATCCCAACCTCACGCACCTCAACCTGCTGCACGTCGAGGGCCTATCGGCCCGCATGCTCACCCCGCTGCGGCATCTGACCGCGCTGCGAGAGCTGTGCCTCTCCAACGTCGCGCTGCAGCTGCAGCACGCGGCCACTGAGGGCGCTGCCGGAGACGGGGCACCTCCAGCGGGCGTGCGCAGCGCAGCGCCGGCTGGCGAGGCTCTGTACACCGAGTCCGTTGCCGCAGCGGGGCCCGCTGGCTCGGGCCCCTGCACCCGCGGGGCCCAGCAGCGGCAACAGCAGCAGCAGGCGCGGCCGCGCACGCGCTCCAGAGCTCGGGCAGCTTCAGGCGGCAGCCCCGACGGCCTGCCACCCCTCCCGCCAGGCCGACAGGCTCGGCTAGCAGCAGGCGGGGGCAGCGGGGCAGGACGGAGCCCCGCAGCAGGGTCCCCACCGCCCACCTCGCAGCAGCGCCCTCGCTCCGGGCGAGGGACGGCAGACAGCGCCGCTGCTGCATCCGCGCCGAGCGAGGGGGGCGGCGAGGGGGCGGCTCAAGGAGCGGCTGAGGTGGTCTCGTCGCCGCCGCCCTCTCCGTCGAATCGCATCTTCGGCGGGCTGGGTCAGGTGCTGCAGCGCCTCCAGAAGCTGCAGGTGAAGCCTCAGACGCACACCGTGCTGCGAGGGCGCTGTGCTGCCCACAAGTAACCTTTTTCCGCCCCGTCCCTCGCTCCTCGATCTCACGCCTCTGCTGTGCCCGGCCTGGCGTTTGTCCCTTCCGTCCGCAGGCCGACCTGTGCCCCGCCCTGACCGCGGAGGCCCTGGCCTGCCTGCCCAGCCTGACGGACCTCACCGTGGACGCACTGGTGACGCCCGAGGCGCTGGCCCCGCTGGCGCGGCTGCGCTGCCTGGCCGTCAAGAAGCTGGCCAACGCGGAGGCGCTGGAGGGGCTGTCCCGCCTGGCGGGACTCACCGCATTACTTATCAACTCGGACTCGAGCTGCGCGGCGGAGTTCCTGCCGGTCTGCGCGCGGCTGCCGGACCTGCAGGTGGGGCGCGCGGGATGGCAGGGATGAGGCGTGGGACAGGCGAGGGGTACGGCTAGCGCTGGCCTGCTGAAGGCTGACTCCCGTTTCGCCATCCCCACACAGGCGCTGACGTTCAAGACCAGCAGCACCAAGCTGCTGCAGCCACCAGACGGCGTGTGCTGGGCCGGCTTCAGCAGGCAAGCCCCAACGCATTGTCAGGGCTTAGCGCCAGCTGCTCCACGGCCCCATCCTGTCACACGCCGCCCAGGCTCTGCCATTACCAACCATGTCACCACTTACCGCTCTCCTGTCCCCCCGCCCCTCCAGGCTGACCTCCCTGGACCTGCGCGCCCCCGTGGAGTGCCTCAAGCCGGGCCTGCCCGCGCTGGCGGAGCTGCGGGGCCTGAAGGCGCTGTCGCTGGACCTGTACTGCGCCACGGACGAGGAGCTCATGGTCACCGTGGTGGCGCCGCCGGGGCTGGAGAGCCTCTTCGTGTCCAGCGACCGGTCCAGGTGGGCAAGCGGGAGGGGCGGCGGCGCCCTTACACACCACCGGCATGCGGGTTGTGCCGTTCGCGCCCGTGGTAAATGCGCGATGTGTCGTGATGTTCCGGGTGTGTGGCCGCTCAGCTCTTGGCCTCGTGCGCGGCTCTCGGTCGCAGGTCGGGCGGAGTTATCGACGTGCACCCCAACCCCAAGTTGCGCTCGCTACGCATCCGGCTCTACTGGACCGCGCTCAACCTGGTGCTGCCGGAGGGCCTGCCGGAGCCCTCGCCGCTGCCCGAACCCGACCCGGAGGAGTGGGAGCCCTACCCAGACCCGGACGTGCCCCTGCCCCGGACCACCGCCCTCAACACACCAGCCACTGGGGAGCTTCCGGGAGCGGGTGAGGCGAGACCTACCGGGACGACTGACGCCATGGCACAGGACGGGGACGGCGATGGCGAGGACGGAGGGGCCACGGGCGGGCGCAGCGGCAGGCGGGGCCACGTGCGCAGCGCCAGCCCCAGCCCTCACGGGGGCGACGCGGGCGGCTCACCGGCGGTACGGCGGAGAACAGTGTCCCGATGTGGGCCCGGGGCCTCGACGGGGGCAGCGGGCCCGTCCAGCGCTGGGGCCGGGCCCTCGAGTCCGACGGCGCGCCGGGCTGAGGCCGGCAATGGCGGGGAGGAGCCAGCTCGCACCCCGCCCTCGGCAGCAACCCGCGGTGGCGAGGTGGAAGCGGGCGGCTCTGGCCGTGTCCCCGCGAGCGGGGGCAGTGCGGGCGTACCGCGGCGGAGATCCGGCCGCCGCTCCGATGCCGCCGTGCCGAGCTCGGGTGGGGGCGCCGCGGATTCGGCAGCTGCAGGAGCGGGTCCGGGGGCCTCTGTCCCGGACACGCCGCCTTCGGACCGCCGCCGGCGTGCGAATGCCTGCACCTCCGCTGCCGCTACGCCGGCCGCCGCAGGCGGCGGCGCAGGGTCCGCGCCCGCCTACGCCACGCCCGTCGGCAGCGACGCCGCCGCTGACGCCACGGCTTCCGGTCTGGCCAGTGGCGGTACGACCGCGGGCGGGAGCTGCGGCCTGCCCGACATGCAGCTACAGGAGCTGTGCCTGGACGCCTGCTTCTTCCTGCTGTACGGCAGCCTGGTGCCCGTGCTAAAACAGTTCCCGCGCCTGCGCACGCTCACGCTCGACAACTGCCTCGCGCTCGAGGTGAGGCTTCCTGATAGCGTCCGCGGCAGCCACAATTACTGTCCAGCTTCCTTTGTTGCTCAGGAGCGCACATGTACCTCTCCAGGGTGTATCCATGCTCTCTTGCACCGAGCCCTGAACGCACCACCTGCCTTGCCCGCATCCCAATCCGCCCCGCAGAACGGCGAGCTGGCTCAGCTGTGCGAGCTGGCCTCGCTCACCGAGGTGTCCCTGGCGGGCGTGCACCTGGTCACGGACACGGGCCTGCGCGCGCTGGGCCGCCTGCCGAGCCTGGCGCAGCTGCGGCTCAAGGGGCTGCGCAAGCTGGCGGTGCACGCGGCGCAGGCCTACATGCGCCAGAAGCCCATCGTGCGGAGATACGAGGACGTGTCGGGTGCGCTGGGGATTGTAGGGATGCGGAAGAGGCCACGGGGATCAGCAGGGCCGGGTCCGGGTGAGGCTGCGGGCATGCATGCAGGTGCGGTGTGGTATGGTTGGGTGGGCACGAGGCTGGGGCTTACTGGTATTGACATGTGCATGTACCCCGGCTTTGTGTGCTGCCGCAGGGGCCTTCCTGACCTCGCTGGCCTCGCTGCCGGACCTGCGCTGCCTGGCGCTCAAGCACCTGCACACCGCCTCGGGGGGGCACTTGGCAGCGGGGCTGTCGGCGCTCACGCAGCTCACCCGGCTCGAGGTGCGGCCGCTTACAAGCTGGGTCGCTCTTTTGGTGTTGCGGTGCTGCTGGGCAGGCCATGCTCCTCTACATTGCAAGTTTTTTTATCCCCAACTGCAATGCATCGGCTGCTTAACGATGTTGTGTTCCGGCCACTTCCTCCCTGCCCCTGCCAGGTCAAGGACGTGCACGCCATGTCTGACACGGTGCTGACCTCCGTCAGCCGCCACCGCTCGCTGCAGGAGCTGTCGGTGCTGCACTGCGAGGTGAGCGTACAGCCTGCGCACATGCACCTGACTCGGCCCCACCCCGAGCGCGGCTCACCCAGAGGCGCAGGAGCATTCCTGTTGGTGCCCTGCCACCTGCCACCGATCCCCACCTATCCCAGAGCACCGCGATGGCTGGGATCCCTTCAGCACCCTCTTATCTGCCATGGACTGACAGCTCCACGCCTGCCCTTGCTCCCTGCTGCAGGCGGTGACGGCCCGAGGGCGCGCCTGCGTGGTCCGCGGCCTGGGCCTCCGTGTGGCGCTGGACTTCGAGGGCTGCTCGCTGCCCGACATCACGCGGCCGCTGTGCGCGCTGCCCACCGCCAGCACGCAGGCGCAGCTCATCGACGACGACCGCGTCAGCTCCTCGGCCCGCCCGCGCCGCTCCTGCCAGCACAGCAACCAGGACGGGTGATGGGGTCCGGCGGGGTGCGGCGTGGGGGCCAAGGTTGCGCTGACGGGGTCGCCGTGAGAGGCTGAGCTGCCCGGACGGGGGACGGGTGCAGATAGCGCCGGGGGTGGGCGCAGGGGTCTTGGCAACAGCGGTACAATGCTGGTTTGCGTTGGCTGCTTGGAGACACGACGCTTTCACCACGTTAGCGCGTCAATCTGGACAGGTGCTGCTAGTTGCACGTTGCTAGGGGCTTGACAAGTTGCGTAGTTGAGTTGGAAGGAGTTGTTAGGGTGTGAAAGGACCTGGGCTGAAACTGGGTCAGGGAAAGGCACACATTCACGAGCTCTCCGCTGTTTTGGGGACCCTTTGCGGGTGAGCATGACGCTTCTTCTTACCGCCCGGAGTTGGAAGAGTATTGCTCTTCTACTTCCTGTGCTCATTTCAGTCGGAAACAAGTGGGGGGTACGAAGGACTCTCACCTTCCAGGAGGAGCCGTTGGCCGCCGCCGTGCGTGGCATGTTGGGCGGCTCACCGCGTTCTAGCGGGGTCTCGGGACCTTGTATGTATCCTAGATTGTGGCTTGAACTTCTGAGCGCGGTATCAACGTGAGATACTGACACGGAGTGCTACGGGGCTTGGGGGGCTGCGGTGTACGGTATGGGGAGGCATGATGCGCTGTGCGTGTCGCTTTAGTTGGCCGCCCAGTAGTGGGGCATAATCACATGCAGTGGCTTACAGGCTCAAAGCTGTAAGACCAATATGATTCCTCGCGTCCCACACCCCTTTCATCTCGCTTACAGCCAGGTGCTTGCGCTCTCCCCTACCGTTACCCTGGAGCCCAAGCTCGCTGCCTATGGACCCTGCGGTTCCTCCAGCCTGCTTTGCTACACCCGTCGCACGCTCCACCCCCCACCCCATGGACAGGCTGGAATAATAGTGATGATAGCTCCGCAAGACCGCAAAGGGCAGACCCGAGCGTGCTCCACTTCGGGGTGAAGTGGGCAGGGCAGGATAACCACCTCAACACTGGCCACTCCGGCACCCCACCACCACCACCACCCCGTGAACAGCTGAACTCTTGAGTCTGATCTCCTACAAGGCGACCCCAAACTGCGCTGCAATGCCTAGCTCCCAGCCATGCAATGCCTATCTAGCCTCACTTGAAGCTCGAAGCTCCCTAGCGCATGCCAAGCCCTGCGAGATGCCTACGGCCACTGGCCCTTTGCTGCTGAGCGCTGTGACCGGCTGACCGGCTGTCGAGACCCGCCTTTCGAGCCATTCGATGGTTGCAATCTTCTGCTCCGCCGGTCACGCCTGTCGCGGCGCAAGTGTTTACTGGCGCCGCCGTCCTCGCCTCCCGCCTCTGCCGCGCTGCACTCCGCCGCCTGCCGGCAATCGTCAGTGCGAGCACAAAGGCACAGCTCAGCACGCAGGACGTTGGCATCGCACTTGCCGGCATCCGAGTGCTCCAGACGCGTGCACCCTCCCGCTCACCCTCCTCCTCCTGCTCCTCCACGTCATCGTCCTCCTCGGGGGAGGCCGTGTCCACCTCCCCGCCGTCCCCGGTGCTGCCCTTGCGCCCCGCGTTGACCGCAGCCCGGGCCTGCCGCGTGGCCTCCTCCCGCTCCGCCCGCCGCTGCGCCAGGGCCGCATCCAGCTCGGGGCGGGGGAAGATCTGCGGGTCCCGCACAGACAGCAGCCGAACGGCCTTAGCCCCGCAACACCAGTGGCATAACCTGTACCTGGATAGCACAGCGTGAGCTGCGGCCCATGCTGTGATGACAGCGACCCAATCTTCTGTCCCCCCCTGTACGACCGTACCTTCTGCACCAGTCGGTCGAGCAGTGTGTCGTACATGAGGCGGGGGGGCTGGTGGTCGAAGGGGTTGGGCCCGAACAGCGTAGAGCAGCCGTGAACCGGGCACAGGTTATGCTTGCCGCCCACCTCTAATCGCGCCTCGATGCCTGCGGGGCCAAAACGTGGCAGGTGTGAGCCGGGGTCACTGGCAATGCCCTGCCTTGATCCCAGACGTCAATGTGGCAGTGCCTTGCGCCGCTCCTTGATACCTCTACCCGCCCTCCAACCGACTCACAGTCGTAGCAGTCTGCGCAGGAGGCCAGCCGGTTACGGTGAGCATGCAGGGATCAGCGGCCGGGGGTTGTCAAAATACAACCAGGTATCAGTACTGCAACACAGTGTCTGGGAGCGCGCGAAGTACCCGAGTGCGGGATGCGTCCCTCCACTCACACGTGTGGCCGCACTCGAGGCCCGTCATGGCCTCCTTCAGCAACCCGTGGCAGAGGGCGCACGACAGCGCCCGCGTGATTGGCGCGGCGGGCCGGTCCTGCGGGCCGTGAGAGACGCAATCGCACGGACCTGTGAGAACCGTCAAGGACTAGGCGGGGCCCGTCCCCGTGCATCCCAAGCGGTACCTGAAGCTCGCGGGGGTCCAGGGTTGCGTGGGGCTGTGGCTGCCACCAGCCGGGCTGCGTTGCGTCCAGGTCCTCATCCGGGGAGGGCACGTGCGGCTCCTGAGCGCCGACCAACAACAGCCGCATGCGAGGGGCAGGGAACGCGGCAGTTGTTAAAGACTGACGAAGCCCTGGCCTGCCAAGTTGGGTGGCAGGATGCAGGCAGATTTGATCAAGTGGACATCGTACCGGGAGAGTGCCACTCACCGGCTGGATCTCTAACCGTCTTCGCCGCTTGCACTCGGCCCCGCCTGGCCCCTGCGCTCCGCCCGAGAAGGCAGACGCCGGCCCGGGTGGGGAGGACCCCGCAACCTGAGCTTCAGCTTCCGCGTCCATAGTGGTCTGGGTGGCGCCGCATGCGGACTTTTGGGGGGTCAGCAGGCCGAGCGACGGGAAGATGCTGCTGAGGAAGGTGTTCGGGCTGAGGCGGGGTGAGGTAGTAGGGGGCAAAAGACGCTTAGGGGTTGCGTGGCGCTACGTGGCCGCTGAGCACTGCCACCCCAGGTGCTGTCCCTGAACTCAAATCCCGTTAGTACGAACCCCGGTTGTGCCCAGGGAAGCCGGCTTGAGGTTGGGCGCCGAGCATGCAAAAATGCTCGAGACGACGTTTACCCGCCAAGCCCCATCAGCGGTCTCTGCTGCAGAGCCCTCGTACCTTCCCAGGAAGGCCGCGTGGTAAGTACGCTTGCTCGACTTGTCGGTCGCATTCTGGGAGGAGGGGCTTGCGTCGGGAAAAGCCACGGTTGCTCGATTGGTTGACACGTTCGTTGTTGAAGGATACGTGGTGTAGAGAGGTCGCGTGGTGATGGGCTGGGGGAGGCGCGACAAGGGCCCACCATATTGGCGCGATCAGAGCCCTGCTTCCCGGAAGCGCCCGGCGAGAGCCCCGGTGATCGATACTTCACGCGACAAGCCCATACAAGCCCATACAACCTCCTGCCTTGGCTCACAACCCCAGACAGCTCGCACGCTGCGCGACTAGGTCTGTCCTCGCTGTCGGGACCCGAAGCCGGGTGCTGCTCCTTGCTCTGCTTCCTGCCTTCACTCCGTCGTGACACAGGAGCAGCACTGTCGGGCACTAGGCAGACTCTCGCGCCCTCCCGCCCTCCCGCGCGACACGACGACACGCATTCCCGCCCCCTCCCTACACCCTCGACCAGTCCCAATGCTAGCCCGCTACCGCAGTCCCTCGGGCCTGGATCTCCCCCGCGGGTCCAGGGCTAGGCGCACCGGCAATCCCATCCATCAGTTTGCTGACGTCGTCGAGGAGCAGCGCCGGCGTAACGAGGCAGCGGCGCCGGCATCCGGCCTCGCGGGGCTGAGCCTGGCGGAGGCAGCAGAAGCGGCGGCTACCGCGCCCGCGGCCGGAGGGGGTGCGGGCGAAGAGCCGCTTGGCTCAGAGCTGCTGCTTTGGGACGGCCCGCTGGCAGGGGTAGCGCACCAAGTAAGCCACCCTGGGCTGAGGGACGAATAGCCGCTGATGGGGGCCGCGGCAGCTCTGGCCGACGCGGTACGACTGAAGGGGAAGCTCCGCTGCCTGAAACCTTCAGTTGGGTTGCCATGCCCTTGCCGTGCAGGCCGGTCAATTTGCTGTGCTACGGGAGGGCCCTGGCGCTGAGCCTCCCGCGGAGTTGGCCGAGGTACGTACCGGGCCCGAACCGGCGATGAACTGGTATGACGGAGAGAGCAGAGCACCTCGCTACCGCCAACCCGTTACACCGCCTGCGAGAACACCAAGTCGTCCTTTCAACCCTGCACCCAGCCCCCGCTCCCCTCTCCATCCCCACCCCGGCCCCGATCCCGCAGGCCCTGGCCGCCGACCTGGACCTGCTGGCGGCGCTGGCCGACACCACTCAGGACATCATGTTCGACGCAGGGGGCTCCGAGTCAGACTATGCGGTGGTCCCCATCATCCTGGAGCCGCGACCACAGCACGCGCAGCAGCAGCAGCCAGGGGCCGCAGCGTGCGGGGCGGGGGCGGGGCCAGGGGCGGGGGCAGGTGTGTGGTGGTCGCCGCGCGAGGTGTCCGCCGTGCCGCTCACCTGGGCCGAGGTGGCTGCCAGCCTGCGGATAGCGCCGGAGCTGGCGGCGCGGATGCAGGCGCCGGAGGAGCTGGCCACGCCCGAGGCCTTCTGGAGGTGCGCGGCGGGTGTGTGTGGGGTCCGCGGGAGCGCTCGAGGGGCAAGGGCGAGTGCCGCCGCGGAAGTGAAGGGGCGTGCTGGTGACATGGGGCAGGCGGGGCATGGTTACCATACCGGTAGGGAGCCGTGACAGAGTCTGGGCTGTGCAGTTCTCCGTGCCTGCGCTGCGCCTCACGTACCGCTGCTCCATTTGCTGTGTGCCGGCCCCCCCAGCCGCATGGTGGACAAGTACATCTCAAGACTCGGGGGCGGCGAGGAGCTGCAGGAGGAGCTGCTGCAGCAGGGCATGGCGGGGCCGCGGCGGGCGCCCGAGGGGCAGGGACCGGGGGGCGAGACCTCGTCTGCGGCGGCCATGGCGGCGGCGGTGCGGGCGCTGGGAGGTGCGGTGTCCTCCCCCGTGCTGCAGGCGAGTGCGGTTGTGTGCGTGGGGACCCCGCCACGACATGCCCGGGGCGTTCAGGCTGGCAATTAAGCAGCTCTAGGAGGGCCGCAGCCCAGGGCTTGGCGCTGAGGTTCGTGTCTGTGCACCAAGTTTATGGTTCGCGGCCCCAGTGACTGGGTTGCTGTGCCCACGTGCGCGCCTGACCACCCGCCCCTCCCCGCCCCTGCGCAGGTGATGCTGGGGTCCGAGGCGCTCCGGTGGAACCCCATCCCGCTCGCCTGGGTGGGGCGGTCCAAGAGGAGCGGAGCGATCCTGGGTCTGATCACAGCGGTGGTGTGGACGTGAGGGCGGGGGCGGTGCGGCAGAGAGGCCCGCTTGCGGTGCGGGAGGGCCGATGGGCTGCAGTAGGGCTGTACCGGCTTCGGTGAAGAGGAGGGGCAAAGGGCTGGGGCAGGGGGGGAAGGAAGGGCCGGTTCGTGTGGTTCGTGTGAGGTCGGTTGCTTTGCCCTGCCGCCGCGGCGCCGCCCCTTCGCCTATGCCTGGCTGGTGTGATGCAGGGGTGCTAATGGGACATCATTAGCATTGGCATCATCGCCACGGTTGTGCGGGGCAAGTCTTGCGGAAGGCGGGGGTGGAGCGGGGCTGGATGGGGCTGGGGTGCGGGCGGGGCTGTCGGAAGGGTTTGGCCGGCGTGTGATGCCTCTCGCAGGTCGTTCCACGGCCGCAACCCTTGTTATTACTCAAAACACACACTGCAAAGCTAATTTGGCTCGCTTACCTGCGGCCCCCACGCAAACCCGCAATCCTCGGCCGCGACCAAGACTCTGTTCACACGAGCTTGAGCTGCATACCAGCACCTCTAGACGTTGTAGGCAGCAGGCGATCGTTGCACATGGCGTTGAAGCACGCCAGCATCCAGCCGAGGTGACTGGCGATGATGTGCAGTGCACCATAGAGAGAATGGCAGGCCGCATGCAAGCTAACGGGCACCCTGACTGCCTTGTGGCCTCACAGGAGCTGATGCAGTGAGCGTTTGGGTCTATCAGCGGCAAAATGGAAGGAGACTTGAGCCGGTTTGCTATTCAGCACAGGCGAGAGCTACTCGCTGCGGTGGAAGAGGAGCAGCGACGACGTATCGTGGCAGAACGGCGCTGCCTGGAGCTCGAGGAGGTGCTCTTGGCGGAGCAGACCCGGCGCTCCGCCGCTGAGGCACAAGTCTTCGCACTCCAGGGTCAGCTCGCTGCAGCACTGCGGGCAGGGGTTGGAGCTGCTGCGGCAGCAGCGGCGGCGGCAGTAGCGGCACACGCTTCAGCGGCGCACGCTTCAGCGGCACATGCTGCTGCGGCGGGACCATCAGTGGCGGCGGCGGCTGCGCCACCGCCGGCAGGCCCGTCGCCTGCCGCTGTCGCCGCTGGTGCTGCCCCGGCTGACGATGCCACTGCCGCCGGCGTCCCACCCGCGACTCCGCCAGGCAGCCCGAGCCACCCACCCGCGGCTGCACCCAACAGCGGTGCCGGACCCTCCGCAGCCTGCCACGGGGGAGTCGTGGTGATTGCGCCCAGGTGGGTTTCACGGAACCCAGGGCTGGATGCATGGAAGGCGGCGAGATCACATGTGGCACAGTGGCAGGCCCCGCGCTGCCCATACACATAGCAGCATGGATCGCATCAATGCTGAGCACGTCCACGTTGTGCACGTCGAGGCGAGCGTTGAGCACCAGGTCCGGGTGGACCAATTCCACCACCTGCTCACGGCCCTGGCGGCCATCCGTGACACAGCCGAGTATAAGGAGCGCGGCACGATCTGCGTGGACCCCGAGGAGCTGCTGCTACACTTCGGCCTGCTCAAGAAGACCATCTTTTTCGGTTCTAGGCGACACGCAACCGTCGAGGAGGCCAAGCACATCATCAACGCTCAAGTCGAGCCCGTCGCCGCCCTCCTGCGCAACGTCTACGCTCGCTGGAAGGCGGTGAGCGAGGAGCTGGGCGAGTGGCCCTTTGGACAGGTGCGGGTGACGCCCAAGGGCCGCTCGCGGCGCTCCGACAAGGAGCTGTCCAGCAGGCACCAGGACAAGATCGGAGACGCCCGGCTCAAGGTGAGCTAGCTAGCAGACTCGCGACTCGTGCTGCCTCGAAATGATCGTCGGTTGCAGCAGCAGCTGCCGCGACCCACCGGTGTCGACTCGCTCCGTTCCCATCCCCTCCCCTCCCCAGGGCAAGCACCCGACGGAATTCCTGCATATGTACTCCAACTGTGGGGCCAAGGCCATGTCAATGGAGTACTGGCCCGACCCCAAGCGGGCGGGCGAGGCAGACCTGACGCAGCCTGCCTCTGTTGGGGTGGCGCCGGGGGCCGACCTGTTCACCACCGTGGGCTACCACCTGCGCTATCACCTGGTAGGTAATAGGTTTCCTCCCTGATGCTGGTTCACTGCTGTTGCACCGACTAGCACCGACTAGCACTAGCACATCCCCCTTGCGGTCATCCCCCTTCCGGTCATCCCCCTTCCCCCTGCGCCTGCAGGCCCACGCCAACGAAGTGTGTGGCGAGGCTGTGCGCATGGTCCTCAAGGCCCCGCTGAACCAGCCCCTCACGAAGAAGCTTGCTCAGCGCATCGCCGCCACGATACGCTCACTCCTGTCGGCGCTGTACGACCCCCGCAGCCCGCCGCCGCCACCCTTGGCGGCTGGGCTGGTGGCCCCGGTCTTCATTGAGAAGGTGCTGGGCCACGACACCCGCTTCGGGCAGCCCGGCGGCGCCGACGCTTCGGAGGCTGGCCGGCTGGGTGGCGAGAAGGCCGTGGAGCTGGGCTTTTGCTTTGGCGGCCCCAACGGCGCCGACGCTTCGGAGGCTGGCCGGCTGGGTGGCGAGAAGGCCGTGGAGCTGGGCTTTTGCTTTGGCGGCCCCAACGGCGCCGACGCTTCGGAGGCTGCCAAGAGGACCCAGGAGCTGGGCTTTGGCTTTGGCGGCCCCAACGGCGCCAACGCTTCGGAGGCTGCCAAGAGGACCCACGAGTTGGGCTTCGGCTTTGGCGGCGTCAACGGCGCCGCCCCCTCGGAGGCTGGCCGGGGGGGCAACAAGGCCCAGGGCAAGGCCACTGGGGGGGGGAGCGCTGGGGTATGTGCGCTGTCTGGCCTGACGGGCAAGAAGGGCAAGCTGCTATGCCCAAACAGCGGCCAGCACGGGCCCTGGCAGCGGTGGGGCCCCGGTGGCCGGGCGCTCTGCATCACGTGCTACAACAGGAACCTAAGCCGCGAGCGGCGCGGCCACCCGGAGCAGCTGGACCCCGGCCTGGAGCCGCGGCTACTGCTGCAGGCCAAGGCCAAGGCCAAGCCGGCGGCCAAGGTCAAGCCGGCGGCGAAGGCCAAGCCGGCGGGCGAGCCGATCGACCTGACTGGCAGCGACTGATTTGTGGGTTTGTGTGGCGGCGCATGCATGCGACCCTGGCAGCTCCGCCCGCCCCGCATCCCAACCCAGTGCGGCGCGTACCACCAGCGCCACCACCACCACCACCACCACACAGGAGCCCAGCGCCAAGCGCCAGCGCCAGGACTCCACGGCCTCGCAGCCGCCGCCCGCCCGGCAGCCTCAGACCCAGCCCCAGCCCCAGCCTATGCCTCAGCCCCAGCCCCAGCCCCGGCCCCAGCCCCAGCCCCAGCCCCGGCCCCAGCCCCAGCCACCACTTCAGCTGCAGCCGGCGGTGCTGTCCTCGCTGGTGCACGCGCTGGCCTACGCGGGGGCCCAGGCCGTGGAGGTGGACCTCGGGGGCCGCACCATCGAGGCCAGCTCGTCCCACGGCTGCACGCTGACCATCCCCCGGGGTGCGCGCGTCTGGATCCGCAACGGCCGACTGCGCGGGTGCGTCCTGGAGGTGGCGGAGGGTGCGCAGGCGCGGCTGGAGGGCGTGGAGTTTGCGGAGGCCGGCCGGCGCTGGCCTCAGCCCCCAGTCGCGGCAGTGCTGGTGCAGGGCGCCGGCAGCAGGGCGGTGCTGGTGAACTGCAAGGTCCTGCTGGGGAAGACCGGGGGCGAGGGCGGCGAGGCGGGCGGCGCAGCGGGCCAGGGCGCTAGCAGCAGCGGCCGCGGGGCCGGTGCCGGTGCCGGTGGCAGCGCTGGGGGCAGCGCAGGGGGCGGCCGCGGGCGAGGCCGCGGGGGCCGCTCTGCCCCCGACAACGGCAGCCCCAGCTTCAGCGGGCGGGGCGGCGGCCGGGGCCGAGGTGGGCGAGGCCGCAACGCCGGGCGGGGCCGCGACAACGGCCGCGGAGGCGGTGCCACGGCAAGCTCGCCAAACCTGTCAGCCCGCGGCGGCGGCGCAGCTGCGGCGGCCGAGGCGGTGGCTACGGGCACGCCCCTGAGCTGTGTGGTGGTGCGGCAGGGTGCACGGGTGGAGCTCACAACCTGCGAGCTGCACGGCGCGCCCGAGCACGGCTGCCTGGTGGCGGGCGGGGGCAGCCGCCTGGTGGCCGCCGACACACGCAGCGCCGGCAACGTGTGCGCCGGCTTCGTAGCCTCCGCCGGGGGCACGCTAGATCTTGAGTCTTGCGAGGCCGAGGGGAACTCAGACGGCTTCGCAGCGGGTGCGGACGGCACGGTGACCGCCAGCGGGGCTTGCAAGGCGGAGAAGAACGCCAAGGCCGGCTTCCTCGCGAGCGGGCGCGGGGCGAGCCTGACCGCGGGCGACGGCTGCCGCGTGGAGAGCTCGGGCGGCAGCGGATTCCGGGCGGAGCAGGGCGGGGTGCTGACGGCGGGCAGCCGCTGCGTGGTGCTTCGCAGCACGTATGACGGCTTCTCCGCAGAGGACGCAGGGACCGTGCTGACGCTTGGGGACGACTGTGCCGCCGAGTCCAGCGGCCGGTTCGGCTTCGCGGCGGTGACGGGCGCTACGCTGCGGTCGGGCTCGCGCTGCCGCGCCAGCTCCTGCACGGAGGGCGGCTTCATCGTGCAGGGCGGGGATGCGGCGATGGCCCTGGGCGACGACGCCAGCGCGGTCGGCAGCGGCCGCCGGGGCTTCCTGGCGCAGGACGGGGGCCAGCTGCAGGCGGGCGCGGGCTGCAAGGCGGAGCAGAGCAAGGAGGAGGGGTTCGCGGCGCTCAGCGGCGGCATGCGCCTCGGGCCCCAGGCCGTTGCCGCTGACAATGGCTCCGACGGCTTCACGGCGTCCGATGGTGGGCGCATCGATCTCTCCAGCGGGAGCTGCCGGGCCGCTAACAACAAGCAGCACGGCTTCTGCGCCGAGGACAAGGAGTCGTTGTTGATACTAGGAGCTGACGCGCTGGCACACGACAACGGGGCATCGGGCTTCATCGCCAAGGACGGGGGCCGGGTGGAGGTGGGGGCGGGGCCCAAGGCGCTCAAGAACGGGGGCGCTGGGTTTGGTGCCAGCGGCGCGGGGGCGGTGGTGGTGCTTGAGGGGGAGTACACGGCGGAGGAGAACGAGGGCGGGGAGATCCTCGAGGTGGATGGTGGGGAGGTGGTGTCGCCTTAGGGTGGGGGACCGCAGGGACGAGCTGGGCCGGATGTTGCTGCACGGGGTGGGGCGGGCTGCGTGGGCGGAGCCAGCATGCGCATGACGTGCAAGACTACGGTAGCCACTGCGCGAGGCTTGGTTGGGGAGCTAGGCAAGGAAAGGTCCCGATACGCTTGGAGGGGATGGAACAATGGGCTCGTAAGCTTGTGACGGTTCAACGGTTGCAGAGAGGGTGTCGAGCAGGTGGCAGGATTGTGTGGCAGGCAAGTTGTCTCCCTTTCATGCGAGGCCAGGGTGTGAAGATTGACTGCAAGGAAGGATGGATGCGCTTATGTGATGTGAACTTGGCCTTGATGCAAAGGCATGAAGACATTATTGGTGACGCATGCCGACAGGGTATGCAGCTAGCAATTACGGTATGGCAGTTTGCGTCAATGGGTTGCCCCTGTCCCTCGCGTCTCGCTTGACTGCAATGGTGCAGCTCTTGGTTGGATGCTGGTGCAGTGGTATGCGGTGCAAGGGCAGCAGGGCGCCAGGGTACTACTCTGGGATTGAAGCATGAAGGACCCGGTCAACCAGTCCTCGGTGTTTACAATAAAGGACCCCCCTGGGGTCACAGCGCTGAACGCTGGGGCCAAGCGACCCACCTCACGGGCTTGCCCCTTGCAAGCCAGAGCGCAAGTCCCTGTCATCACTTGCACTGACCACATTCAGGTCCCACCTTAGTCCTTGGCACGCAATGACCATGCTCAGCGTGTATCGATGGCCCCTCCTCGGCCGCGCCTCCTACCAGTAACCGTTCACCGTTCATCATGTGCTCACACTGTTGGCCGTACACCTCTCGATCCTGGCTCTCCCGGCCCCACATTCACTCCCACTCTGCAACCAGACCCCAACCTGCCTCAACCTGCCGCAACCTGCCTCAAGGCTACGGGTGGCTACGGGCCCCCGGGCCCGGGGGCTAGACACGCATGTCAAAAGGTCAAAGAAGGACTCAGCGGGCTCCAGCTGACCCCTAACGGCCCAGCCACCAATGCAGGGCGTCGTCCGCGCGCCTATCCTCGTCACAGTCATGCCTGCGTCAGATCCGACGCAGGGACAGCGTACAAGACTCCGGTGTGCTCCTGGATCGGCCTATGATCCTACTACACTTAAAGCCCACTTCCCCACTCTCACAATTCCTCCAGGCCGTATCCTTTCGCCACAGCCCACGCAGGCACAACTGGACCACATGCTGCCTTACGACCCTCCTCAATCCACATCAAACTCAGGGTCCCTGCAACTCATGCTCGGTGGGGCAGGACAGCAAGCCTCGCAAGGTGCCCCTGGTTTCCACATACCCAAAGAGGGCATGTCTTCTAACCCAAACAGGGCACCGGTTGCGGTCTGCACTACGGGGAACGATAGCAGAAACCGGCCGGTCAAGTACCGGAATGCTTTCCTTGCCTTGACCCGGCAAGCCCCGTGTCAGTTACCACCCCACGCCATTTGTTCCCGGCTTCCTTTACCCGTCCTCCTCCTCCCCCTCCTCCTCCTCACCCTCCCCGTCCCCTTGCTCCTCCTCCTCACCCTCCTCCTCCCCGTCCTCCCACCCGTCCTCCAGCTCGTCCACCCCCTCCACGTGCCGGTACCCGTCCTCATCCTCCTCCAGCTCCGCCAGGGCCTCCTCCTCCTCGTCCTCGTCGCTCTCCCCATCGTGCACATAGCCGTCTTCACGGGCATTCAATCCTGAGGAAAACTCCTCATCTGAGCTCCTCCCGTGGTTCTCTAGGTTGTCGCTATCCTCAAAGTCATCATCGTCAAGGGCGCGGCTCCGAAAGTCGCCCCTGCGCTCTCGCCTGCGCTTGCGGGAGGTGGGCACGGGCCGCAGCAGGCCGCTGGGCAGCAGCTCCCGCACCCGGCCCGACACCAGCAGGCACTGCCGCAATGCCTTGCGGTGATCCGAGCCATCGAATAGCCCCTGCTTGTAGCACATCCAGTGCACGTACTCGTCATCCACGTCAGCTAGGCGCTCGCCCTTGTACTTGCCGAACCGCAGCCGGTAGGCGTTGGCTGTGGCCTTTGATACCTCGGGACGTCCTGTGTCTGGGTCCCGGACCATGCGCCCCAGGGCGATGAGGCGCTTGAGCAGTCCTCGCCGATGGCTGGTGCGGCCGAAGAAGCCCTGGCGGACCGCGGCCCAGGCTAGGTAGCTGGCGGGAAGCTGCTCAAGGGGCGTGCCCTCGTACTGGCCGAACGGCATGGTGTACTCGTCCTCTGCCTCGATCACGTTCTCGTCCTGCCCCTCGTCGCCCTCCTCCTCATACTCGTCCTCGTCCTCGCCTTCGTCCCCGCCTTCGCCTTCGCCCTCCTCGTCCTCCCATGCATCGTCAGCAGCCGGTGGTACCACCATGGCACTGCCCTCGAGGGCAGCCCAGGGCCGTCCGCACTGCGCCCGCGCCTGCGGGCCGAAAGTGATCAGATAGGAAGGGGCAGAGTAATCGGGACGTGGGCAAAGTGGGGGTAGCGGTGAGCGGTGGGGTGCGATGAGCGCATGATCCCGCTCTTTACGAGGCAAATGATCACCCGTGCAAATGGTCGCAGGGAGGAGAACCTCAAGGGGAGTTGATAAGGCAGGGGGCGGTGTCAGCTGACCCCGGTGCCATTGCTTCCAAGCTCGTCCCCTCGCCACTTGCAGCAGTCCAGTGTGCCCATCTCAGCAACTGCCTCTGCACAAGCTCAGCTAATCCCGTAGCCCACAGTAAAGCTGACGAGCAATTCACTGACACCTGCACGCTAACCACGGCCGCCCTTCCCTCTGCCCCAACGTTGGCCCGGCCTCTGCCTCACCCCTGGCTCTCCTGGGCCGCCGGGCTACCACGTGCAACTCCTGTTGCTCCTCCCAGCAGTGCTGCAAAGCAACACAGGGAGGCGAGTCGCAAGGGGGGCATGGTAGAGCGCCAGCTGCGATGTGGGGCTTTTGGGCCGCAGCCGTGGAGCTGGCGGGGAGCAACACGCGCGGGCGGGGATGGCGTGTGACCTCACCGGCCCGCCGTGACCGTCCGCACGTCGTTTTTTTTTGAGGCGCGTTAAGATGTCCGTGCTACGCACGCCGTTAGGCAGCCAGGAGGTCGGGCCGCAAGCTGGGCCAAGACGCCATCGCCGGCGAACTACTTCAGTAATCGTTCCCGTGTAATTAACCACTCTAGTAGAAGAAGTTATGCTTGAAATGCTTCAAGGGGAGCGACCGCAGGCAGCGAGCGCTAGCGAGTGGTCAGTCGCTGCACGCGTTTGTACCCTACACCTGAACATTCCGATGCGACTATGTGACTGTATCAAGTGAGCAATAAAGGACGCAGTATAGTGATTACAGCCACGGGCCCCATGACCCCACACCCCATATGCACAGCCTGCCCATCCCCCCTCTCACCCCCTCCAGATGTTTCGGTGAGCGCTTTCTCCCCCCAAGCATGTGCGCATTGCTTAGGTACTAGGTGTTTCCCCATTCAGGGCCCTGGCCCTGCACCTGTATGCCCGGTCAAACCATAACCAACAGACGAGTACGAATAGACGAATACCCTGAACCCAATCCACCAATCCACCGCACCAGCCAAAGCGCCACACCGCCCATTTCACCCTTACCCCAGAACAAGCGCAGGACCAACATTTGCAGGCCAGGTGGCGCGAGGCCTCAGACCAGGAGTGGGGATGACGCTGTAGTGCAACCTATATGCTCCTCGGGCGTGTACCCAATGCAACGGGCGGTGGCCACTAGCTTGCGCTGGCCACAACGACGGTCAGTCGGAGCTGTCGTCCTCCTCCCCGCCCTCACCCTCCTCCAGCTCTCCCTCGTCCGCGTCCTCGCCTTCGCCATCCTCCTCATCCTCCCAGTCCTCCCCGCTCATGCCCGATACCGCCTGGTAGCCCTGGCTGTCCCGGTCCCCCTCCCCATCATACCGGTAGTCCCCGTCCACGTCCCAGTCCTCCTCCTCGCCCCACCCGTTGCTGCCCTCCACGTCCTCCCGGTAGCCCTCCCCGCCCGCCGTGAGAGCGGCCAGGTACTCCTCCACGTCATCCATCGCCCGCCACCCGCGCTTGCGCGATCCAGTCATGGGCTGCAGCCCGCCGCGATCCCACTGCTCTCGAGCTCGGCCCGAGGCCAGCAGGCAGCGCCGCAGCGCCCGGGTGTGGGCGCTCCGGTCGAGCAGGCCCCGCTCGCCGCAGAGCCAGGCCACGTACTCCTCAGGAACGGACCGCAGGCACTCGCCCTGGTACCGCCCAAACGGCATGCGGCACTGCTCAGCCGTTGACCGAGTCAGCGTCACCTCGCCGCCCGTGTCGTGGGTCAGGCGGCCTAGAGTGATGAGGTGGCCCAGCATCTCCAGGCGTCCGGGGCTGCCCTCGAAGAAGCCCTCCTCGCCCACCGCCCAGGCCAGGTAGCTGGCGGGCACCTGGCGCAGCGGCCGGCCGGCGTACATGCCGTAACCCATGGTGGCGGCCCGGGCCTCCGCCAGCTCCTCGGGGTCCAGCTCCTCCTCGTCCTCCTCCTCCTCCTGCTCGTCGCCATCCCACTCCTCCCCCCCGTCCTCGCCTTCCTCACCCTCCTCCTCCTCCTCCTCCTCGTCTTCCTCCAATTCATCTCCGCCGCAGCTTGGGGCTGGCCCGGTCCATGCGCTGCTGGCCCGGCCGCCTGCTGTGCCCCCCCGAGCTTCGGGCCTGTGCGATGCAGCGCCGGACGCCTTCTGCGGCACTGACCCAGCTTCCCGCCCAGCGCAAGCTGCCGCCGCGGCCTGCTTGCTAGGCACCGGATTGGCACCGGCCGGCGCAGATGCCACCTGCTGGCTGCCTGCCTGCAGCGCCTTGTGCGCCGCTGCCTGCATGCGCGCCGCCGCTGCACCCTCAGGCGTGCCCCGGTGCTGCGCCGCCCCGCGGCCGCACTGCGCCTGGCCCTCACGGAGCAGGCGCCTGGCGCTCCTGCCGGCGAGGTCGCGAGTCTTGGCGCAGAAGCTCGCCTGGAGGCAAAGCGAGGGGAATGGGGGTGGGTAGTTGGGGCGTTGAATGGTTTCGGTAGCTGCGTAGGCGGTTTCTTGGGGAGTCATTGTGAGCCCTGGTGATGACCCCGGCCACGCCCTGGCGGCCAGCACACCGGTGACCCTTATGAGGGTCCCACCTTGATCATGAGCGGGACTGCCGCCGCCAGGTACTGCGCACGGGACTGGTGGCCGTCGGGGCCCTGGAGAGAAGGAAGTGTCCAGAGTTGCGTGGGTTTGCCGAGCGAGGACAAGCGTGACAGCAAAAGGCAAGCTGCCTATGCCCTGGCAACGGCCACAGACAACGCACCTGGCTGGCAAAGTATCGTCCTGACAGGCAGTTCTTCACCTGCGCGGGTTTCACACGGCGGGGCTCTTGCGCCTTCATCCCCGCTGCCCCGGCAAGCTCTTGCCATGCAACCTGATATACCGTGCCCCTCCTCCATAGCCCATGGCAGATCTCGGCCACCATGCCAGGCAAGCCCTGCTTCTCGCTTGCCAGCCTTGCCCACTGCAAAGTGTGTAAACCCACCAGCACGTGCAGAGCCGTCTCGCCCGTGGCCGTGGTGGCGCGCCTGCCGATCTGCAGGGAGCCCAGCAGGTCGTCCAGCGACACCTCCGCCGGACAGGGTCTGTAGGAGAGGCAATGTGCGAGGGTGCGCAAGAGTAGTGAGGTATGAGGGGAAGGCAGGTAAAAACTTGATGGTGACTCCTCAGGGGCCTGGGGACCCGCAAGAGTGCCCGAGGGGGCCAGGGCGGTGCGTGGCGGTGCCCCCGGGCGGTACAGGCCGACCTGACCTGAATTGCGGCGGGTAAGGACTGCTGAGGCGGGCGAGTAGGTATGTGTCGCCTTCCGGCAGCACTACAGTATCAGGCCTCATGCCGTGTTGGACCAGGAACGCGTCAAGCCGCCCGTCCGCCCACGCCGCGTCGATGATGCACCGCAGGAGGACCTCCGCGACTGAACGGACATCGCCACCCAGTTCGATCACCTTCGCAGCTTTGGCAATCACGTCGTCCAGGGTCGAGGAAGCGTATTCGAACGAGTCCGCGGCACCTTGCTTGCCTTGAAACGAGACCACGGACACCCACAGGTCGTCGAAAGCCCCGGCCACGCCTGGGGACCTCTTTGTACCACGACGACTACTGCTTGACATGCTTGATATCGAGCCCTGACCCAGCTTTCAGCAGCTGTCGCGAGAGATGGGTCGCACAATGCTGCCTCCGACCATCGGTGTCTTCTTGCAGTTCTGAAAGCGCGGTCACGTATGGCTCAAGGATAATGGTCATCGTAATCCTGCACACGCCAGCGGCTCCCGTGCGGAGCGTGGCCTGGTCGCACGGCAGCCCCTGCCGTGCGACCGCGGTGCTCTCCCGTCTCCCTCGCCCTGCACGGCACGGCTGCCCCGCCTTGAACTCAACCGGAACTCCTGGCAGGCTCCTTTAGTGAGGCGCTTCCATTGTCTTGCACTCAAGGGACGAAGCTATTCAGTGACAGCCTTACACATGCAGCAGCGCCCCAGTCCTGCACCGGGAGGCTGCATCAACGCCGGTCCACCTTCCACCGAGCTTCACGCCAGCCCGAACAGGGCCGCGACATCCTGCAGCACCAGCCCGGCCCCCGCGCCCGCTGCCCCCTCAACCCCGCCCAGCGTGCACAGCAAGCAGCCCGCCGGTGACATGGCGATGGGCTCTGCCGCACTGGCCACGTCCGCCACCCGCCACGTGCCCAGCTCCCCGCCTGCTACGCCCCCGCCCCCGCGCTGCAGCAGCCGCGCCCGCCGCGGCACCGCCGTCGCCGCCAGCCGCCTCCCGTGCAGCGGCCACCAGAGCTCCAGCGTCTGCCTCCGCGGTGCATAGATCGCCAGCAGCAGCGCGTGCTGTCCCGGGCCCTGGAGCCCACCTGCTCCTGCGCCAGCACTTGCCGCTCCTGGGCCTGCTCCGCCAGTGCTGCCGCGTGGTGCGGCCGCCGCCGAGGGGCCCGCGGGCGGCAGGGTCGATTGCGGCTGCCGTTGTTCCCCCGCCAGGCTTTGAGGCTGCTCCGCCTGCGCCTGTTCCCGCAAGCGCCTGCGCTCCACGGCTGCGGCGGGGACCTCCAGCCACGCGACCTGGGCGTCCCGATAGCCCTGCGGGACAGGAGCACGGCAAAGGCGGTCTAGAGGTATCAGAACTAGACCAGGCCGCTGCAGACCAAGCCTCACCCCGCACGTGACTGTCTCTACCGGCGCAGCCCTTCACGCCATCACACGCGCAGCTTCGGGTCTACTCCGCCCCGCCCTGCCCGCATCCCCACGGCCTGGTCGCCCACCACCCCAGCCTGCCTGGCCGGCCCCTTCCCCCGGGCCGCACCTTCCACATGCGGCTGACCAGGAGCTGCCCCGCCTCCACCAGCAGCACCCGCCCCAGCCCGTCCACCCCCGCCACCAGTGACCCGTGGGGCGCGGGTGCGAGGCCCAGCACCGTGCGCCCATCATCACGGAACTGCCGCCACAGGCCCGTGGGGGCCGGCCGCTGGCCGGGGCTGGGGTCGGAGAAGGAGGCCAGCGGCACGGACGGGCCCGCCTCGGCGCCAGCGGACCCCCCAGCGCCGGGTGCGACGCCCGCCAGCAGAGGGTTCATCATCAGCGCGCGGATGCCTGAGACGGCAAGGGCAGAACTTGCGGAGTAAGGAAGCCAGGCTGAAACGCTGTCTGCCAGCCTTGGCACCGCCAAGATTGCTGGGAGCCCAAGAGCTAAAAGCGTGCTGTTGTCACCCCCCAGCACCCACCGCTCCCGATGGACAGCGGCGCAGCCGCCACGGACCGAGCAGTGCGCGCCAGCCCCATGACCCCGCTGGTGACGGAGGTGGCCACGCTGCCAATGTACGACAGCGCGCCGCCGGCCCCCGCCTGCTCGTCCACCTCCAGCGCCGCCAGGCAGGCGGGTTTCCCACCGCCTGTAGGAATGGACGGTGATCGAGACCCGGGTGAAAGTCGTACTCATAGCGGGGATCCACCCAAGAGGTATAGACCCTCTCAGCGCCAGGCCCCTACCGGCGATGAAGATGGTCTTGCCCGAGGCGGACGAGGCTGAGCTACCCAGACCCTGTGACACGGGGCAGGAATGCGGCTCACACCTCACAGCACGAGATTCACCTCGCATCGCTCCACAACAATGTCCGATGGCCTCAGCCATACGGTACCCAAACCCGCGTACGGACTGCTCATCCCAGCATCTGTACTTGCCCGCCCCCACGCCCCCCCACGTGCCTGCAGCAGGGAGTACAGGTCCCGCGGGCGCTGGCCCACGCACACCGCGCAGCTGCGCCCGCTGCCGCCCCGCACCGCCCCAGGCACCTCCCACTTCTGCACCGCCAGGGGCTTGATGTCGGGGCCGGCGGGGGCCGAGGAGCCCCACAGCCCGAACCTGTACGCAAGCAACAAACCCATGCCGCGTGATCACACCGAAAATTTGCGTGCCCACTCCTTGCATGCATCGCTTCCCCACCGGTCCCCAACCCGCACCTGCTGCCACCCCCGCCTCCCCCCGCCGCCGTCCCGCTGCGTGCCGCCGCTGCCGCCGCGTAGCAGCTGGTGGCGGCCGCCCGCAGCTCCCAAGCGGGCAGGCGGGCCAGCGCATCAGACCACCCCACAGTGACGTCCTCCACGGCGTCATCAGGCTTCAGGCCTGATGGGGTCGGGGCAGAGGCCGCCGCACGCATGGCTCAGCGGTTAAAGGCTCCCCTTTCCCCTATCATCTTGGCCGTATGGGACGCTGGACGTGCAACCCCTGCCGAGCATCGCCCGGCCCACTCACCCATGCGCCACGTCCGCACCGCCAGGCTGGTCACCGGCCCCGCATGTATCCTGCGCAGCACAAGAGATCCGATGCGGGTCAGCTGCGAGCTTCAGTTGCCACTCGCCCCAGCAAGCGCCAACCACCGGCACCGGCGTGCTGCCTCTTGCTAGCTGCCCTCAGTCCTATCCTCTGGCCCCCCCTCACTCACGCCTGCCTCATCAGCACCGCCCCGCTGTCCGCGTCGTGCAGCTGCAGGCAGCCGCTGCGGGTGCCCGCCAGCAGCAGCAGCACGCTGTAGGCGGGGCGCTGGGGGCAGGCGCGGGCCTGCAGGTCAGCGTCCTCCAGCATGGCCTGCTGGGGAGGGAGGGAGGGAGGGAGGGAGGGAAGAGGGAGGAGGGAAGGAGAGGTGGGGGAGGCATGTGGTGTACACGCCGGAGGCAGGGTGCAAGGGCTTCAGATGCCGGTGTACCAAGCTGTGGGGGCAAGGGTGGAGTTGGTGGCGCATTTTGTGCGCCTGTCCCTTCCCCCCGCACCTGAATGGAGGCGAAGACGCGGCCCCCGCCTCCGCTCGCCCCGCCCCCGCTCCGTCTCCGCTCAGGGCTGCCAGCGCCACCCCCGCTGCTGCGGCTGCCAGCCGCCACTGGGGGCTTGGCGAACGCGATCCACGTGAGAGCCGTGATCGGGTCCTGACAGGATACTGGGGGCCCTGCCGGGGCGCCGCAGGTGAGGCTCCGAGCCGAGGAGCTAGGCCCCTGCAGGTCGGGGCCATCCCGTGGCCCGGCTGAGGCGTGCGTCGCACGCCTGTTCTCCAGAGCCTGTAGAGCAACGGCAAAGGGGCACAAGTACGCAGCGGTCGACTTTTGCCGATGTAGGCCGTCGGTAAGATTCCAGGTAGGCCTGCTGGGGGCGCGTCCCTCCTACCGTAACACCGCCGCAACCCTACCGAATGCTCATCGGACGAGGGTACGCCCTCCGGTGCGGTTGTCAGAGGGCAGACGACAAGAGCTGTGCCACAGGCAGCTGCCAACCGCGACCTGTGGCACGCGGGGAAGAAGACGTGTAAACGGGGTGTGCCGGGTCCGGGTGGGGATGGTACGCTCGCCGTGTCTGCTCCAAGCCTGGGCGCGGCGTAGAGGCACAGCATCTGGGCGCTACACGGTTGACGCTTCGCTAGGGCACTGTCCCCTCATACAGCTGCGGTGGAGCAAGGCTGGGTGGTGGTGAGGAGCTACCCACCCGTCCGGGGAGAGGGCCAGCAGGAGCGTGCCATCCACGAGAGCACCGTCACCGCTGACGCCCAGCAGCTGGCGAAGGTCTTGGAGGTCCATTGTCTACACGGAACCCATCTTGGGCCTCCAGGCCCGGCTAGCGAGTGATAGCAGCGGTCAGCGCGCGACCTCGGGAGCGATTGCGCCAAGTCCCAGCTGCTAAAAGTACGTGCGGTGTGCGCAGCAGGGTTGCATAGAGCCATCACATTAATCTGCGCCCCCCGCCAGGCTCAGGGCGACCTCCCGCGCGGAGCCGTACGCAGTACAGCATTGTGTGCAGCCCGCGCGCCCCGAGAGCCCGCGAGTCGTTAGCAGTCTAGACACCAACATCACCACAAGCACCCCCCCAGACGCTACGCCACAAACGACTTGCTCCCCAGACTCTGCTTCTGGGTGCATGCGACTTGGCCATCTTGCTGTCTGAAGCGTAGCCATGGTGAGCCTTGCTGGCTACCGCTCTCGTCGTGCTCCTGGCTTACACCTCAGTCTCGCCGGTCGCAGTCCGATATCGAGTCAACTCTCACGAGGATACAGGGGCACAAGGTGGGCAGCGTCTTGCCGCGGCCGTGCCACCGACAACTGGTTGCTGACAGTGAAAGCGTGCGCTATCGCAGGGCGTAATTGGCGTCATCATCGTGAACAACCAAGGCGTGCCCCTTCGAAGCACCTTTGAGCATGTGCGATGGCGCTGCAGCCGCGACCTCTGCAATGCTACACTGTATAGGGCTGCTGCTTACAGGGTGTGCTGGGATTGCTGCGCAGGACGCCATGACGAAACAGTACGCGGACTTGATACCCAGCCTGGCGGACCTCGCACGGAACCTCGTGCGCGACCTAGACCCGCAGGTAGGGGCTAAGCGAGGATCAGGGCTGGTCAGAGGGTCATGGGTTAGAGGGGTGGGCGTGGGAGGGAGGGTTGGGGGCTTTGGACCGAAGCGGGGTCACACCCGGCTGGCGGGGCGGGGGGAGAGGGCTGTCCTAAGCTGGGTTGCCCTTAGTTCCTGAGCGCTGCTGTTGCCCTTGTGCAGAACGACCTCGAGTTCCTTCGGATCCGGTCACACAAGCACGAAATCATGGTCGCCGCAAGTGAGCATCGAGCTGTGGGCTGGGTTGGCGCGTCTGGCAGGTGGCGCATGGAGCCAGGTGGCCAGCGGGGCCTATCCCGTGCGCGGCTCGGGATGCGCCCTGCACACCTTGCACATGGCCTCACTATCGTATCGTTACACTGGCCCCATCTTTCGCAGAGGACGACTTCGTGCTCCTGGTCATCCAGGACCCCAACGCGGCGTCCACGTAACAGCACCCTGCGCTGGCGAGCTCCCAGCACTACGGGGCCGCCTTGGCACCAGGGGCGGGCGTCAGGGATGGGGCACGCGGGCCCCACCAACCAGCCGTGGGGCTCCGCAAGGGCATAAACTAGACACAGAGCTTCGGAGACTTCATTCGTTTGGATTATGCTGGGCAGACATGGCCCGTAGCGGCCCGCCGTGGGAGCGGCAATGCCGTCCAGTAAGGCTGCGTCAATCTTCACGAGCTCCCACCACCCGTCGGGGCGCGGCGGGTAGCCGGCCCCTCCGGCCTTCAGCCAGCGAGCAGCGCATCACCGCTTGGGCATGTGGCTCTTGCGGTTGCCTTGCACCTCCCCGGCCCCCTCAACGTCTACGGGGTGCAGCAGGCTCATGGCCGCGTCGTCTGCGAGCATGGAGCCTCGTCGCACGGACGGGTGTGCCACGCCGCCCACTATGGAGAGGGTCGAGTCCTTCTCCTTGACCAGGCGGTTGAGGTCCGCCATGGTCACGTCCAGGTCCTTGGTGGCGTGCAGCAGGAAGGTGCCGCCCACGATGGTCACGAAGCCGCAGCCCTCGGTCATCACCTGGGTCACGCTCTGGACGTCCTGGGGGCGGAAAGTGGAGACGGGGGAAGGAGGAGGGGCGCATACGTAGTTTACATGGTGGCGGATGCCGGGGTACGTGGAGCGGCAGGGGAGGACTAGTCATGGGAATGAAGGGACCGCTGGGTGAAACGGGTGGGGCTGAAGTCTGTATGTACATGTGGATGAAAGGGGTTTGACTCTTGGTTGTGGGTGGACTCGTCATGGGAAGAAGACAGGGGCACCGCCCTGGCGTGTAATCTATGCAGAGCATGCACAGGGTTCGGTGCGCCCCGAGTCCACCATGTATGTTTGCTCCCAGAGAGCTGCAAAGCCCGACTGCATTGATTGAGGCGCGGAGAGAGACAGCCGGCGGGCGCTGCTTGGCGACGCAGTACGCACCCTGAACATGATGATGGACGCCAGGATTGTGAGCAGCGTGAACATGACGTAGTACACGGGCGACACGATGGCCGTGTTGAAGAGGTCCAGGGCCTTGTTGAGGTAATTCATCTGGGTCATGACGCACACCACCACCACCTGAGGCCAAGGCCGAGCGGGGAGAGCAGCCGCTCCATTTGGGGTCCAGAAGGCCACCAGGGCACTCAGTGCGTCAGCGTTTGCGTCGTGCATGCATGCGCTGCCCGCGTCTATCCCAACTTCCTTTGACACGCTGACCAGCGAACGTAGTCTTGACCAACAAACCACTGGTACAGCCCCATCCCCACCCGGTCCCCCACCCCCGCTGCCAGTAGCTTCAGCAGACTCCTGGTCCCTGCCTCGCCACGGCATCTCCCCATGTTGGCGAATCCAAACCATCAGTCGCCGGACCGTCAACAGCTGCTTGCTGACAGCTGCCTTCTGTATGACCACCCACTGCAGTCGCCCAAGGGCCCGAGAGCCGCCAGCTCCAGCGCGCTCACCGTGATGCACACATAGGTCTCCCCAAACAGCAGCTGGTTGTCACCCTGGAACGTGAGCTTGAGGGCAATGCCCAGGGCCTGCGGTGACAGCAGTAGGCAGCTCAGTCCTTGCATCATCTTGATTGCTTTTGGGGTCCATCAAGGTCCTTGAGGACCTTAGGGTCGTCCCGGGTCGCCACCGGCACAGGACACCCATGCCATGGCGTTCATCGGCTGCTTCTGACCGCCATCGCCCGCCTACCTTGCAGCTCATGACCGACAGCGAGCCCGCCAGCGAGCATATCCCCAGGTACACGAAGATGCTGGTGGTGCCGTGCTGAGGCGCCACGTAGAAGATGAGGAAGATGATGACACAGACCGAGAACACCGCGTACCCCAGGAAAGCTGCAGTCGAGTAAGTGAACATGGAAGGGTCAAGCATGTGGCCCCATGCTTTAGGGCTTAACCATCGAGCAGGGTGGGCCGGGTGGCTGCGTGGCAGGGCGGTGTGGCCCCTAGCCGAGGGACAGGAGGCCCAAGGAACCCTCCCTACCCACCTGGCTGCATTGCCAGCTGAAATACCTCGATGACCGAGCCTAGCTGGCGCTCAGGCGGTGCGTGGAGGACGATGGTCAGGCTCCCGGTGATGCAAAGGAGGCAACCGAGGCTGCCAAACATGTTCAGCTTCTCCTGGAGCACGATGTGTGCCAGCACAGCACTGCGCGGCAAGGCAGGCCCCTGTCAGCACCCCAGCCAGCGCAACCCCCCGCCCCCCGCCTCCACAGCCCTTGTACCTGACGATGATGCTAAGGGCTCCGAGGGGGGTCACCAAGATCGCGGGCGCAAATGCGTAGGCCGCGAAGTTGGCAGCCTCTCCCACCACCATGGACAGCAGACCGGCCCACCATACTGGCTCCTTCAGATAGGAGAAGCCCCCCGCGCCTGTCGTGCAGCGCGCTGCGGGTCAGTTGCAAGAGTGGAAAATCCGTCGCTGCAAGCTCACGCACCGGCCCGGAGTCCCTGCGCCGCGGCAATCCGCAAGCCTCGTTTCTTGATAATGAAGCTGGCTCCAATGAATATGGAGGAGCTAATCGCTAGGGACAAGCCAATGAGTTGTTCTGTTGAGCTCGAGAGCGATGCCGTGGCCTCCGTATCCTCCATAGTTGAGGCTGGGCCTGCCGGCCCTAACGCAAGTAGGCGACAAGGCTCAGGTTTGCAAGTAGGCAGAGCTGCAGCCGCGACAAGCGCCAAATGCACCGTGCTGCACGAGAAGCTAAGCCAATGTATCGGGTGTGCAAGGTCACTATTGTGAATGAGCAACGCAGAGTGGAGTTTGGTGGCGACGACCCGACGCGGGGGAAGACGGGGGATGGTGCCGTGCGTGTCAAGGTGCCGTGCACACGGCACACGTCCACTGGTCCAGAGGCTGCCCTCTCTACCTGCCACATTAGGACGATCGATTTCTAGTTCTCCCGTGGCACAAGGGGACGGGTGATGAGGCACGGGGAGCTTGCACTGGCCAACGTGCCGTTGGAAGACATCGTCCATGTCGCATGTCCCATGACGCCTCGCCAGCCTCTCACTCAACGGCCTCCTCAGCTCACCGCACACCTGCCTACACTCTTGGCGTCTGCAGGGCATATGGCTCTGCGCTTGTGCTCCGCTTCCCACCTGCAATTATCATGCACGGCCTGCTACTTGTACTCTACACCTGCCCATGGTGCCCCATCTGCCCGCTTAAGTCTTCTACCCCTTGCCTGAGTGCTACAGCCCTGCTTTAGTACAGGTCCGAGGGTAGCTCCAGCACGCGGTCGCCCTCTTTCGCCTCGCTCCCCTTCGCCCCGCCTGCCTCGCCGCCCGCCGCCTCCGCGTCTGGCCCGCCCGTTGCCGCGCTCGCCTCTCCGCTTGCGCCGCTCCCCGCCTGCTCCTCCGCTGCCCCCGTGTCCGCTGCCCCGTCCGCCCCCGACGATGAAGATGCCACCTCCCCGGCGTCCCCGCGCGCCTCCTCGGCGCCCGCGGCAGCTGCCCCGCCCGCCTTGGCCGCCTTGACCTCCGTCTGCAGCACGCGGCACAGCCCCTCCAGCCGCTCCTTCTGAGTGCGCACGCGCCGCAGCTCGTCGCCCTCGGTGCGCAGCTTGCCCGTGAGCGACTCCACCTGTGAGGCGGGGCCGGGCCGGGCCGGACAGGGAAGAGAATCCTTAGCTTTCCGCGCCATAACGGCCCGGCGGACTCGCGTGTCTGCTGTCATGGACTGGCCTGCCTGACACGATGCTGGACACGGCCTGAACCGCTGTCCCAGCACCGCACCGCACCGGGAGTTTCCTGCGCCCGCAGACACGCAGCAAAGCTAGGCACCCCCCAGCGGGCAGCCCACCTGCTGCTTGAGCTGCAGGCGGTCCTGCACCAGCGCAACGATGGTAGAGTCGTTGGCCTCCGCCCGCTTGCGGGCCTCGTCCCGCTCCCTGGCGATGTGCGCGCGCGCCTTGGCGCTGGCCTCCATCTGCTCGCGCAGGCTCGCGAACGTCTGGGACGGGCGGACATGGCGCGGGAGGTGCAGTCAGTCCAACATACAGTTAAGCCGTCACGTGCAGGGCACGCAGGCGACCCGAACGGTGCCGGTCGTGGCGATGTCCCACCAGTACTGCTCCCTCAGCCTGATCCCTACGTGTAGCAGGGTGCCAATGACTGCACGGCGCTTTCCAAGCTAACGCCCAGGTTAGACAAGCTCCCCTTTCTCGCCCGCACCTCGTTGCTCTTTGTGAGCGTGTCCTGGAACTCCGAGAACTTGTCCGCGTAGTGCTCCAGCTGCGGGGGCGGAGCGCGGGGGCGGCCGGCAAGGGGCCGTGAGGCGCGCGTGCGTATAAGGGGGTGTGTTCACCGGACTGCACTTGGGCTTGGCGCTGCCCCTCCGTCCCTGCCCGCTGCCCCACCTGCGTCTGCAGCTCGTCCTTAGCGGCCGAGAGCATGGCGTTGCGCTGCCGCAGCCCCTCCAGCTCCGAGAGCTGCGGCTTGAGCGCCTGGAGGGTGGACGGGACGGGCGATTGATGTGGGTCGGTGGTCAGGTGGGCTTGCCCGCAGCAGGGCTGTACCAGTTCCGCCCACAAGCCATCCAGACACCAGGCAGTCCCGTAGGCCAACATCATGCGACCTCAAAGCCCGGCCCCCGCTTACGTCCATGGCTGCGGAGTACTTGCCGTTGGCCTCCTGCGCACCGAGCCACACGGGAGCGTTAACGTTGGCGCTGTAAAACGTGATACGAGCTACTCACACGCTGTGATAGGCGGGCTCAGCACGCCATAGCCCAAGAGCCGTAGTCCTCAAAGCTCCCCCACTCTGCTGCAGCTTGCGGCCTGACCGGCGCCGCCCTGCTCTGCCCTTGCCCCCTCCGCCGACCCCCACCTGCAGCAGCTCCGCCCGCTGCTGCATCTGCGTCGCCAGGGCCACGGCCTGCTCCGCCTTGGCGTGCGCCAGCTGCAGCTCCAGGTCCTTCTTCTGGACCTGTGGTGGCACAGGCGTGGGAAGCAGGGTAGGTGGGGCCAAGAATGCAGTTGTGGACGAGGTAGGGCCGCAGCCAGCCCTCCACAAGTCCATTGTCCCGGACTGCCGTCACTGGTGCAGACCAGAGCTGTTCCACACCCCGGCCCGAACCCCGGCCCCACAGTCCCCGCCACCCCACCCCGGCCCCGCAGTCCCTGCAACCGCAGCCCCCGGCCCCCACCAGTGCGTTGAAGGACTCGAACTGCCCCAGGAAGGCGTCCAGCTTGGCGCGCAGCTCCTCGTTCTCCGCCAGCTGCCGGGATCGCTCCGAGGCCTGGGCGTCCATCTTCTCGCTCACCTCCTGAAGAGGGCAAGCGGAGCAGCGGGGCGCAACGTCGGCATGCCGGAGCCCCAGTGGCCCTCGCCATCTGCGGCGATGCAGCTGCCCGAAGCTGTGCCACCTGCAGCCGCCTCGCATACGGCTGTCCCCTGGCGTAATACCGCCCAGTGGCACCGACCGTCCTCCCCAGACCCCACAACGGCCCTGCGACCTCCACCCCCCGCAGCCCGGCACCGTTCCCCCTGCCCCCCTCCTCCGCTCACGTTGATGGCCTGCGTGAACCGCGCCTGCAGCGCCTGCCGCTGCTTGAGCTCCTCCTCGTTGCGCCGCCGGCTCTCCTCCGCCACCTGGGGACACGACAACACCAACGGTTTATCAGCGAGGCCGGCCAAGGGCAGCGAGCTCCAGTTGCGCAAGTGGGGCAGGTCACGGCCGGGCGGCAGCGGCTGAGTTGAATATGGAGAGCGTGGAAGAAAGCATTTGTGAAGGCTAGAGCGGCGGCTGCAGGGGCTTTCATACTGCCAGGGTGTTAATTCGATGGGGTTGGTGTCGCTCCACCGGGCGGCTGAATTCCCAATGTCGCTCCGCTACGGCTACGTTTGCTGGGCGGTAACACTTGCTGCGCACGGCCGCAAGGCTGTTTACTTTGACGCAACGAGCGGGGGCACTGGGATACGTGTATGATAGGTAGGTAGCAAGTACTGGCGCCAAGCGCGCGGGCCGCTGGCGCCGGCGGCACGGGGCCTGTGCGGCACGGGCGACTGCAGGCAACCACTGGGGAGATCGATGCCACGCTGCGTGCGGACCCGCGGCTGATCAAAGCGCCCAAGCCCGAGCCGCTGCTGAACGAAGTGTTCGGCGCCGTCCTCCGCTTCTACACTGCCGACAACACCCTAAAGGCGTCCGGGGCTCCGCCAGGGGCTCCAACGGGTGGCAGGCCTTCGGCGGCGGCATCCTACCAGCAGCGCGTGGCCGAGGCCGCCGCGCAGGCCGCCGAGGACGGGGTGCTGCCCGGTGGCTACTGCTACTCGTGCTCGGAGGAGCTCAGCGGCCGCAAGCGCATGCTGCTGCCCGCCGCCGTGCGCGCTGCCGGCAGCAGCGCGGACGCTGGGGCCGGCGCCAGCGCCAGCGCCCGGTCGGCCGTGGTCTGCGGCGCCTGCTACGGCAGGCTCCTGCTCGCGCACCCGGCGGGCCTGACGCCGGAGCTGTGCGGCGAGCGGCCGGCCGTCGCGGCGTGGTCCCGTGGCGACCGCGTGGCGCTGGGCTGCGGCGGCCCCGCGGGCTGCGCGGGCTGCACCACGGAGGGTGCGCCCTTCGACCGCAAGCGCAAGGGTGAGCGCCGGCAGGCCTTCCACTTCACAGGGGGCAAGGGCGTCAACCGCGTGTTCACGTACAAGAAGAAGGCGCGGCGCGCCCAGGTCAAGGCGGCGGCGTCCGGCGTCTGAGCGTCTGAGCGGCGTGAGCGGTGCAAGCACGGGGGCTGAGACGTGCCGGGCAGGACAAGGCAGGGCCGGCTGAGGTTCGGGCCGCAGCTAGGGGACGCTGGGGCGGAACGTTAGCAACGGTACCCAGCAGAAAGCTGAAGGGCGATGGGCGGATTTAAGGACGCGCAAGTGGGAGCAAGTGGGCAAGTGCACGGCCGGCGGAAGGAACAGGGGGGCTAACGGCGCACGACGGCTCAGCGGGGAGGAAGGAAGAACAGAGGTCAAGGCTCAAGGCGCTGCAGACATGGGCTTGGTAGGAGGGAAGGACGTTGACTGGCCCGCCGCGTCATATCGTCCGGGGCTACGAAGGCAGTAGGCTGCGCGTTGACGCAACGAGCGGTGTGCCGACGTACGCTAGGACGGAAGGAGGGAAGCGCGTTGAAGGGAGGACTTTAGGAAGTGGGAGTGGGAGCTCGAGGTGAGGCGCCGCAGCCGCCCCCGGCGAGCGTTCGCGTGCCGGCTGCAACTAACCCCGCCACGGCGTTTGCAATGCGGCGCAGGAGGGCACGGCGTGGGTCTTCGAGTCGAGGCAGGACCTGCTCAGCCCCGCCGAGACGGCCCGCGCCAACGGGAGGCTGAGCGGGCAAGGGACGGAGGGAAGACAACGGGGGGCTGAGACAAATTTTGACGGAGGGAGGGAAGCGCGTTGCAGCGGGGCGATGGAGGCACAGGGGGGGGACGGGAGTGAAGGGTCAAGCCGGAGGACAGAGCTGGCTTTGGGCAGACGGTGTGCCGGCCGGCGGAAGGAAGGAAGCTTGCTGCAAACACTAACACTAACAGGTGAAGATACTTGCGGTTTGCAATCAGCACAAATTTTGACGGAGGGAGGGAAGCGCGTTGCAGCGGGGCGCGGGGCGGCACACAATGGGGGCCTACGGGTGCAGCGGGGATGGGGGGTGGCCAGCGAAGCGAAGGCAGCGGAGGAGGAAGACCGCTGAGGGCGGCAGGTGAAGGGCCGCGAAGGAGACGGCGACGGGGAGAGGCTGGGGAGCTTGGAAGGTTGGCAGGAGGGAGGCAGAGTGAGGGCCGCTATAGTGCGGGGTGCGGATGTAATACTGAGAGCCGACGAGCAGAAGCGGAAGTAGGCAAAGTAGGCTCAGTGTTGAGGGCAAGCGGGAAGGACAACAGGGCTGCAAGGGACTGAAGGGACGGAAGGGACGCTAAGCCGGTAAGGGTGCAACTGGGAGGAAGGAAGGAAGCAAGGAAGCGGGAAGGACAACGGACGGAAGGGACTGAAGGGACTGAAGGGACGAAGGGATGGGGATGTATGGGGATGGGGATGTCATGAGGACGGAAGGGGAGCAAGTGGGAGGGACAAAGCAAGGGCAGGGGAGACGGCGACGGGGAGAGGACTGAGGAAAAAGCAGTGGGCAAGTGGCATAAGGGCTTGGATTTTAAAAGCGGGAGGCCTTCCACGGCCGCGGCGGCAAGGGCCTGAGCCGCGTGTTCACGCTCAAGAAGAAGGCGCGGCGCGCGCAGGTCAAGGCGGCGGCGGCGGCGTCCGGCGGCTGAGCGGCGTGAGCGGCGTGCCGGGCAGGACGGAGGAAGGCGGAAGGAAGAGAGCGGAGGGGAAGGGGAAGGGGAAGGGGAAGGCGGGAAGCGCGTACGGAGCAGGGACGGAGGGACAAGGGGGTCGGGGCGGGAGAGGGCGGCAGGTGCAGGGAAGCGAAGGGGCGGCACGGCAGGGCGGAAGGGGCTGATGTGGTGCGTAGGCTCAGTGTTGAGGGCAAGTTCGTAACTGTAAGGTTCCGGTGCTAAGCGAGGGCTACGGGCGACGGCAAGGGGCCCGCGCCGGAAACAATTTTGGGTTTCCCCACCACCTCTCGCCCACCTCCCGCGCCTCCTTCTGCAGCTGCCTGCAGAGCTCCTCTAGTTTGTCCTTCAGCAGGTTGGTCTTCTTAAGCTCAGCCTGAACTGCAGAGGTATAAGGGCAGAGGGGGGGGCGCGGCCAGGTAAAGCACGACACGTTGGCCGGCAACCAGCTACCAGCCACCACTTGGTAAGCTTGAAGCTTCTACGCCCCCCGCCCAGCAACGCACGAGGCCATCCGCCGTCGGCCCATTGAGGCTGACCCAGCCCCGGCAGCCCCTCCCGGCCCGCCCCCGCCCAACCCTTGTCCTTCTCCTTGGCCACCGCCTCGTGCTCCCGCTGCAGGTCCAGGAACTGCCGCTCCACACGGAGCAGCTCGGACAGCTGCGAGGCGGCGGCGGCAGGTGGTGAGAAGTGGGCGTGAACACATGGGGCCAGAGGCAGGACGCCCGTGACCGCCCGCGGGGCGCAGAGCCCCCTGACAGCACCGTAGCATCACCGCTGGGCTTTCAGCTTGCCGCTTGCAGCCACCCCGGCATCTGCTTGCTCCTTTTCCGAGCTCGCTCTCGCTATTGGCCGTCCAAGCTCTCCGCAACCCCCCCCGCCTGCCTGCTGCGTGTACTTCTGCTGGATGTAGAAGATGCGGTCCTCCACGCTGTTGGAGCGGTCGCTGCAGAACTTGGACGCCTGTGGAGGCAGCAGGCGGAGGCGCGGCAGAGGGAAGGCACGAGGTGAGGGCCAGGCAGGACCGTGGCACGGATGAGACACCGCGCCCGGCGCTCTACGTTCCAAGACCGTGTCGTGAGAACTCATCACGCCAGGCGAAGGCGCCGAGAGCGAGTCACCATGCCCCAATCCCAGGGCCCAGCTCAATTCGCGGCGCACCTCACGCAGCTGCTTCTTGCGCGCTTTTGCCGCCTCCCGCTCCGCTGGCCCGCCGTGCCCGGCAGCAACCGCCCGCTCAATCTCATCGATGCGCGCGGTCAGCACGTTCACAAAGTCGGCCGACAGGTCCTGGAACGAGGGAGGCATTTGAGAGGGGACGGCTTTCGAGGGGTCCGCGCGGGGGTTGAGGGGGGAGCTCCGTCGCGTGTCGACACCCTCGCGTGTCGGCAGCGAGAGCGCCCCTTGATGGTTGACAACCTCTACCTCACAAGCGCACCCACCACGCGCTGGCGGCAAACTACGGCGCGGAGGCGGGGAAAGATCCCTTGACGACCACTTTCCCGCCGAGTTCGAAGCCCGCACCAGACGCTCACCTTGGATTTCTTTGACTTGGCAGCTTGTACCGAGACATCCTGAGCAGCTGCCGCCTTTGGAGAGGTCGAAGGCGAGCCTCCCGACGCTGGCGCAGCGGGCTCCGGCGAACTCTGCTCGCTGGCAGGAAGGCTGTCGAGCTCAAGAGACGCAGGCTCGGCAGCAACGTCAGCCATCGTTGCGGGCTGGGCGCCCCTGAAAAGAAAGCTAGAAATTGCACTTGCTGCTCGTTGCTTGTTTGTTGAGCTCCTAGCTCGGTATCAGTGTCAGGGTGTGTCGGGAACGCTTGCAGTGGGGTGATCAGAGCGTCGCAGAGCGTGTGTCTCGCTGAGAACGGGATTGTCGCGCCGCTCGCCCGCTCATCAGTCCCGTCCCCGCGACCCTGACACTGGAGCTTGCACGTTGACCCATAACCATAACAGGAACGCAATGCACTTGTAGCCTACTCTCGCTGGCCCAAAATGTATGTCGAGGACTTTGAAGCCTTTTACGAGCAAGCAGTAGAGCTTTACAAAGCCAGGCCTATAGAGACTCGGTACACGATAAAGTTCCGGCATAAGGAGGGCAAAGTGGTGCTCAAGGTCACTGACGATCGGACGGTGCGTCGCCCAGAAGAGCCAGCCTTGCCTTCCACGGCCTCGATGGGTCGTGTTGAAGACGGAGGGCGGCTCTTGGCGCTGGCAGCGGGCCCCAGAGTGCGAGGCTGGCGGCTGCGACTCTCGGATCGAGCCTTGCCTCCTGCTGCCGCTTGCAGTGCCTAAAATACAAGACGGACCAGCAGGTGGACCTCAGAAAGATCGAGCGGATTACGTCGATCTTCTTCCCGCTCATGGCGTGTGGTGACTTGCCCCCCGAGGGTGAGCCCAGGGGACTCAGCTCGGGGAGCCGGCACGCTTGGACGGGCCTGTCAGCCCAGCTGGCGGCAATCCATCTCGACGCCCGGCAGTCACAGCGGTTGTGTGCAGTCTGCGCACGAGGAGGGGCAGCCTTCTGCGAATCCTGCAAGGCCCCTGCATATGGCCGTTGGGTGTAGACGAGGGGCCCGGTGGCATATACCAGGGCAGGCCCCGCACCCAGCAGGCACGCTGCTTTCGGGGCTCAGCGTGTACACTCCTCGCTGACCGAGGGTGAAGAGGGGAGGGACAGGTGTCCCCGGATGAGCGCCATGGGATGCTGGCCTGGAAGCAGCCAGGCACAACGGCGCCAAGCCCTGCAGAGGGGCGTGTGCGATGCACGCGGCGGCACTGACCGCTGGCAGGGGCACACCTGCCACTTCTGCAGCCCTTCGCCCGCGCATGCCCTCCCGGCTGCATCCCTCCCAATGGGTGTCAGCCTGTGGAGGCCTGTGTCCCGGGGCGGGGAAGGCCCCTGATCGGCAAATGCGCATCGACAACAGACCAACTAGCATCGCTCTCCCCCCATGTGACATTCATGTCACGCTGGGATCGCTCTGAACCCCAATGGCCCTTCCTCGCAGGCGCTGAGGCTGGGCAAGCGGGGCAACAACAGGCAGCGGCGCCAGCTCGCGGCGCGGCTCAGGCACCAGGGTCAGCGAAGAAGCCCAGGCGCCGCGGGTAGGGCTCTTGCCGCCTTGCGCTGGAGGCCGGACCGGCACTTGGGGTCGCTGGGAGACAGCGTGTGGCAGCAGGGAGGACCCACCGTGCAGCACGATGTGCGCGCCAGCAGTCCTCGCTGGCCCAGACTGGCATGCAAGGGCCGTGCACGAGGCCGGGCAATAGATTGTGTCCAAGCCGGGCCGGGCGGGCATGGGCCAGAGGATTTGAGTGTTGTGGGAACCCGGATGGGTGAGCGAGGTGGTTGTGGACTAAGTGAAATGTCCTAGGATCTGGACTTGGTTGGCGCTGAGCTTCGCCCTTTCCCATGTCATCCGGGGACCGGGGGGGCAGTTGGGTAGGTTTCTGCAGGTGATGTGCTGCGCCGGGGACATTGAGTGTTGGCTGCTTGTGAAGCGCTCCCGTGAAGGGATACCCTGCTCAGCCGGCATAGCTTTGGGAACACACGGGCTTTGACGATTGCCTGGCTAGATGCTGCTCATGGCGGCAGCGGGCGAAAGGGGTGCCGCTGCCTCGGCAGATGGGGGTGCGGAAGCGCAAGCAAGCGGCGGGGGTGGGCAGAGACGAGGTGTGCAGGCAGGCATGAGGCAACGTCCAGTCCTGCGGGACCTGAAGTGGGACCGATGCGACGCTGGGGAAGTAGGAGGCATGCATTTGAGCAGCGGCTAGCCCTCATGAGCTGAGGGGCTGGGCATGTCCAGGCCCGGGACGGGCATCTGGGGCAATGGAGCGAGGCCTGCGAGGGACGACGCGGTCAAGGCCGTGGGGCGCGGACGCCGATGAGGGCTGACCTTGTGAACGGGGAAAGCCTAGGAACGTGTGCGGGTGGTCCTGGCACGGCAGCTGTCAATCGGCTCGCAGCAGAGCTTACATGTAAAGCACCCGGCCTGTTGTGCCGACTTCCCGAGAACCCGGCTATCAAGCCCCGCCTGCGTATCGACCACCTTGGCACAGTTGGCAGCCCGGCACGTAGCATGCCACCGCCTGCCTGCCAGACTACACTGGACACTGCCACACTGGTAGTCCCGCACCTGCCCGCACAAATACGGTTATGTGCACAGCCTAGTCGCCCTCAGGCCTCAGCTGCATCCCCCGTCGTCGCTGCATTGCCCCTCCGAGCACAGTTCCCCTCCAATTACTCCATGAATACCTCTGGTCGTTCACGCTAGTACACGTTGCCCCGTATCAGGCGTATCTTACACCCTGCCAAGCACCCTGCGAACCCCCATGCGGCCTCGGCTTGCATCCGGTATTCGGGGGGACACGAGCCTGCATCCTGCACTCGGGGGACACTAGCCGCATTTGCATGCCTCCCACTCTCAGTGACGAGTAGCAATCCTAAATGCACGGCTCGGTAATTGCGCCCGGCCATCCGCGCGTGTGAGGGGGCCCTGGCCCAAGGCCCCCTTATAGCTTGCAAGCGTAAGGCTGTAACTCACAGTCCCGTCCCAGTGCGTGCGCTGGGGCAGCTCGTTCTGGCCACACGGTCGCTGCTTACTCCTCCAGTCCTTGAGGACCCGTCAGCAGCCTTCGCCGCAGCCTTCGCCTAGCTCAGCTTCTTGCCCAGTTGCTGGGCTGCCTGGCTGGCCAGGTTCACGATGCGATTGACCGTCTCCTCCTGGCTAGCGGCATCGGCCTGAGGGGGTGGAGAGGTTGGATGGACAGCGTGAGTCAGGCCCTTGCAGGACATGCGGAGCCATGGGATCGACACTTTTTGGGCTGAGACGCCGCCGTCAGGCTCTTCGGGCGGCGAAGCCCCCCGGGATTACCCCGTGTTGGCGTGCGTGCGTGCCTGTGTCACACATAAACATGCGATTCACGCCTGGCCCGCGATGCCACAAGCTTTACTTTCGTTATCCCTATCGCTTGTGATTAAGAGCAGGAAGTTATCGACCACGCTCCAACATGCCGGCGACATATCTGGGGGCTCAACCTCCACGCGCGTACTCAGTCAGAGTGTGTTGCTAGCTAACCTTGCGCAATTCTCTGAGGGCAGTCGCGACACGGTGAGGGGCTCAGCCCTTTTTCGCCCCCATGGGGGCGCCCAGCGCTTGTCAAGATAGCGGCATGGATATAAGCGCAACGTTGACAGCGAGGGGAAGGGTGAGCGTGTTTGTTGCGCTGGTCGGCATGTGGGTCGGCCGGATGCGGGTCATGTGGGTCACGGTCAACCGACCCACATGACACCCTTCTCCACTCGGCACTCCGCGCCTTGCCTCGCCACTCCCGCGCCGCCCCAACCAAGGCCCCCCACTCCAGCTCGCCTGCCGCTTCGCCTCGAGGCGCTTCCGCTCCACGGCCTCCCGCACCGACTCCACCACGCCCAGGATCATGCTGGCCACCGCCGCCGCCAGGGAGGCCCCCGCGATGTGCACCAGGTGCCCCACGGCCGTGCCGCCGCCGTCGAGCAGCGCGGAAGAGAACGGCGCGTAGCTGCAGTTGGGGCAGGCGGCAGGACAGGGTACAGGGTGGATAGGTCTTCGGGATAAGGTAATGGGATGACGGTGTCGCCAGGATCGGGATGACATACGGCAGCGGAACCGGGGCACGGCGACAGGGTGCAGCACCTGCTTACCGCGATGTGGTGGCGGCGAAGGCGAAGGGCGCCAGGCAGGCCACCTCGAGCGGCTTCTTGGACAGCCGGGGAAGCCCCACGCCCACGAGGAACATGCCCCAGGCGGCTGCGGGTGCTGCGGAAGACAGCATCACCGCCTTGGCCGGCAGCATCCACCAGGCCAGCGCGGCGGCAGCTGCACGGTCAAGCGGGAGGCCGTGGACAGGGCGGGTGAGCTGAAGGCCCACCGCGTGCCCATGATAGCAAGCTGTGTCTGTCACGATCTGCTGTTAGCTACCCCCGAACACTGATAAGCGCTTGGGGAAACCGTGCAGCACAGCCTACCCATGCCGCAAGAGATGTACACAGCCCACGTGGCGATGGACCCGTGGTTCCGCTCAACCACGCGGCCAAACACGTAGATGAAGAAGACGCATTGCAGCAGGCCCTCCAGCGAGCTGTGTGCGAAACACGACGTGAGGAGCTGCCAGACCTGCGGCTGCTTGTGGTTCAGCAGCATGGAGGCCGCGGGCAGCAGGGGCACCAGCGCGCAGGCCAGGAACAGGGCGGTGTTGAGGGCGGCGATGGCGTAAGAGGGGCTGCGCAGGTCCTCGGGCAGGGAGCCGCCGCCCGCAGTGGTCGTCTCACGGGAACGACGGCTCGGTGTAGGCGATGAGAGGCCTGACACGAAGGTTGAGAGGTAGGGGTTTAAGTCGTGCGGCCTGGTGGCTGTCCAACCCCTCCCCTGAACATTCAGGGCACGCGTCGCACCGCCTACCCGCCACCACGTCCTTCAGCAAGGACTTGGCCAGTCCAGACGCTGATACCAGGCTGTCATCGGAGCTGCTGCTTGCGGAAGAGCCCTTCTTGCCGGCCGCTGCGCAGATGCCCGGCGCATCGCGCGCCCGTGGGCGCAGGCAAGGTCGCGAGGCCGGCAGCGTATTAGTCCAAGCTAGCGCTCGTGATCGGCATGACCTTGGCGAGCTGCGCTGCAAGGGTCCTAGGGCCTGCATCCCGACCGGCGCGCCGATGCTCGAGTACACGAGCCTTTCCTTGGTGCAAGTCGTGTTAAGCTTAAAAGCTTGTCAACGTTCAGAGCTTTGATTCAGTGATTGGTTTCAGGTCGGGACCGAGCTCGGTTCAGGCGTTCAGCTGTCGCGGACCTATCGAGCGCTGGGCTGCATTACGTCGGCCGGCGAGCTTGGAACTTGCTCTTGTATGCAGCGTGTCTTGAAGTCTTGAAAGAGGTCGCTGGGCCGGCCCATCCGTGCAACACTTCTAATGCGGGGGCACGCTTGAGCGTTGAGCCAGCCCGGGGCCCGCCAGCCCCAGCCACCGTCCTTGCCCGCATCCACCTCTCACGAATGCCCCTACCGTCCCGCGAAGCCTGAAACTTGTCCATCATGATCTGGAGAGTTTCACCCCCGTGCAACACCAGCGTGCCAGCTAGCCGGCAGGGGCCACGCCCACCCGCCACAGCAGAAAGGCCCGCCCAACACCCACGTGTCAACGTCGCCCCTTCACGCCGGTGCTAACTCCCAGGAAACACGTCTACCATGCAACAAATGCCTCGCAACCCCTGGAAAGCACCCCTGCGGCCCGCGCTGTATGCCAATCTATGGTGTTCCTACAGAACCTCGATGTGTGCCTCCACCCCCCTGGCGTCCAGCACGCCCTGCACCTCCCCCGCCACCGCCACCACCAGCTCGCGTGGGCAACCGTGTGGATGCAGGCGCACGTACTCCAGCGAGGGGGCCGTCAGCATCAGCTGCAGCAGGATGCTCTTGGCCAGGTGCTGCACAGAGCCGATGCCGGCCCCGGCCTCCGGGACATACGCCGGTAGGTACAGCGTGCTGAGGCTCCGGAGTCGGGAGAGCACGGGCATGGCCGCCCACGGGACATACGCCCACTCCAGGTCCAGCTGTGGATATGCGCAGGTCGTGGCGCAGGGTGAGCGGCGGGGCGACAATGCGACGCAATCAGACCTAGTCAGCATAAGCGTGAAACGGTGCATATCGCCGGGGCCGTGCAAGGGGCATTCGGCATCACCACAGCAACCCTAAAGCCGTTGCAGCGTAACCCACGCCCCATCCCACCTCCGTAAGCCACGGCATGGCGTCCACCAGGGCCATCAGGTCCAGCACCTCAAAGGCGATGCTGCTAACCGAAAGCTCCTCCACTGGCAGAGGCGCCAGGGCAGACAGCCACGCCGCATGGCCGCCCGCGTCAGCGGCCCCGGCGGGTGGGAGCAACTGCTCTTCAGGTGAGAAGTCCGCTTTGATACTCAAGCAGCACACATCCGGGTCGACCGAATTGGTGAAGCCCACTGCAGCCGTAACAGCCGCGCACGCTTCAGGGCGCAGGCGGTAGCGCACCTCGTCCTCCCCAGCCTGCGCCTCGGCCACCCAGTCGCGGTGGTCGAAGCAGAGGACCACCGAGTTGCCGAAGGACCGGAGGCTGGGCGGAGCGGCGAGCTTGCTTGCCAGGGACGGCGACATGCCTTTGATGACCTGCAGCACCTCCAAGCGTGGGGGCAGGGCCCACGTGTGCCCCCCGCCAGCGCCCGGCACCTCCAGAGCTGCCGCCTCCTCATCCGTCGGGAGGCGGATGTCATGCACTGTGAGCGAGGTGAGTGCGGTGAGCTGGGGCAGGCAGGGTGCATCCAGCTCCACAAAGATGAGGCGCAGTTCCGCAAGTCCGCCCATCTCTCGTAACGCCGCCACCAGCCCGGCCCGCTGCTCCCGCCAGGCCGGGCGCATGCGGGCGAGCTGCTCCTCGGGAGCGAAGGATCTGCTCATAGATTCCTGGCTCAAGAGTAGTAGCTCCAGCGAGAGGCTGGTCAGCCCGGTGAGGGCGGAGAGGCAGCGCAGGTCCAGGAGGGCTGGGGAGCACAGGGGCGGTGTTGCGTTGACGAGTCAGTGGGTTGAGGTCAACTGCCGTTACCGTGCCCGTGACGCCCCAGACGCTGGGCCCCTGGCGCGGGACTCTGCACTGGTAGCTTGCTGCATGAGCATCGCAGCAGGTCTCACCTTTATTCTCATCTCCACTTTTGAAGGGGCGTAGGTCATAAGTAGTCAGCTTCAGGTTTTGCAGGCCCCGCAGCTCGACGATAGCGTCCAGAGCCATCTGGGCTTCTGCGGCGAGAAGCAACAAACTATATCATCTTGCGAACACACCCCAAGACCACGCAGCCTGGCGTGAAAGCGGGCAACCCTTTCGGGTGACCTCTGGGCGTGCGTAGTGCCTACCTGCTGTGACGTGAATGGAATGCATGCTCTCAATGAGTTGTATGTCCAGGCTCCGCAGCGCGGTCGTGGAATGGCAGAGCGAGAGCACCAGTACGGACGGGAAGGCGGAGTTGATCGTGAAGGACAGGGACTCAAGATGGGGGAGGCAGCGCCGAAGCAGCTCGCCCGCCCAGTACACAGCCCTATCGCGCGCCGGGCCGGCCCTGGGCAGCACGCTCGACCAATCTCCGGAATGGAGCGACAGGTTGGAGGGCTGGAGGCTGGCGAGGGCCTCGCACATAGGCCGGCTGATACAAAACTTCCCCTTGACCTTCAGGGTCGACGGGGCGCCGGGACCACGGCAGGCCTCCAGAGCCGCGACTCTGGGATGGGGCAGAAGGTGGGGTGGGGTGAGGCATGAGACGAGGTGAAGGTAGGAGGGCGTGGCAGTGCCTCGCAGGATGCCAGGACACAGGGCCTGGGCAGGCAGTCCGGGAGACCCCGCCAAGCACAGTCGCTAGGTAAGGAGTTCCCAATGAGTAGGTGATGCCGCGCAGTTGACACGCGGGCACAGCGCAGGAGTGGCCCCTTCCTCGTTCTGATTAACCCCCGCACCCGTCAACCCCCAGTCGAACCCCAGTCCGCCCCAGTCCACCCCAGTGCTTCATTCCCGCTCACATCTGCTGCTCTCGCCTGCCCTCTTCAGGCGCAGGGCCCTGCTCAGGGCGGAAGCCCCTGTCGAGGTCGACCTCACCCTCTTCCTTCACCTCCCCAGCCCAACTCCCCACTCACATCTGCTGCTCCCGCCTGCCCTCGTCAGGCGCAGGGCCCAGCTCAGGGGAGTGAATCCAGTCCCAGTCTTGGTCCAGGTCGAGCGCCAGCTCCACGAGGCGGGTGCCGAGCTCACGCAGGGCTAGGACTCCGCGCGACACCTCCGCAGGGTCCGGGCCCGCGCCGAAGGGCACACGCACCACCAGCTTGCTCAGCTGTCGAGCGTGAAGGGCTCGCGCCTCGCGGCAGCATGCGCGGATGGCTTTCAGCGAGTCGCTGTCCTCCAGATAGTCCCAGGCAACGCCCAGTGCCTGTAACCATGGTGCATCGCTGCAGGCGAGCTCCGGCCGCTTGGGCGGCTCTGCTTGCATGTTGAAGCTTGGCGTGCGGAGTTGCGGCTACGGGCTATATACTCGCACGTGTGCTCTTGCCTAGGGTAACGTGTAAGTGAGCTATGCAGGGCGTGTGTGAACAGCATGCCCACGACGTGCTGCACGGCCCTTCCCCGCCCTGCCCCGCCCTGCCCCTGGCCCTGCCCGACAACCTTTCACGATTTCATCACCGCGGGCCCCTTCCAACCTCGCCCGCCCTCTTCTCAGCCTGGGGGTCTTCTCTGCCCGCCAGGAGCATGCGTCCCTGCGCCCGCTGGAATCTGGGTTGGCGCGGATGGCGCCTGATGGCGCGCTGATGCTTGGAACGCGCCCTTGGCCCTTGCGGTCCACAGCTCCTCCTCTCTATCTTCAACCCCGTGTCCCCAACTCCCCATCCTGCCCTTCGCCAGCTAGCCCTTGTTGAGAGCAGAAGAGTGTAAGAGAACCCCATCGGAGCGGACCGACTGCCAAGGTGCTTGGCTGCCATGAGGCACGGGCTGCCCTCGCACTCCCTCGTGACACGTAGGACAGTGAGCTCTAGTCGCTCCCCACAGCCCACACGCCCTCGACTACTGACTTCCCTGGTCCAGACAGATGTTACAGGTGTTGACCCAACCCGCACGCTCCGTTAGTCCGCCAGTCCCAGTAAGACCGGATCGCTTGGAAAGGGGACTTGCATTCCCCGGCGGCCTCACCGTCTGTGCGCTGGCAACGCCTGGTGTGCGGCAGCTGGCAGGTGCCGTGCACTCCTCAACGTACCGGTCAAGGCTTTGGCCTGGCGCAGCAGCCTTGACGGTGACGGTCAATTGCTCGCCCCCACCTGGCCCTGGCCTGGCCCCTACTCGCCCCTACTGGCCCCCCCAGGGCCCTCCCACACCCACGCGCCCCCCTGCGCCTCGCAAGAGCTGAGGACGGTACCATACACCTCTCCTCCGATGGCTCCAATGGGGAGGGCAGCGGGGCCAAGGGTGAGAGCTGACGTCGAGCGCCCACGAGCGTGCCGACATTCGCACATGGCGAGGTCCTCTCCTCCTCCCTAAACTCCATCAGCGCTGCGCTGCGCTGCGCTTCAGTTCACGCGGTGTAGCTCCCGCGCCCAACCAGCGCAGCCCAAGACAGCATCACGCCGCGGCATTCCAGCCGCGCCTTTATTGGTGGCGCAGACTCCTGCCCTAGTCCATGCCCAACTAAGAGACATCGTGTCCTGGGTCGCTAGGCGCCACGACAAGTCCGGGGACAGCTTTTGCCCCCTATCCTACCGCCGTACCTCATCTGGGTGGAGGGTGGCCAAACTAGTGCCGCGCGCGCCGCTGCCCGGGCACGCTCACCAGGCTCCACCTCACGGTCACCTTTGCTCTCTTTACCCACAACCTAGCAAAGATGGCCATGTCGCTGGCTCGCTCCGCCTGCTGCGGCGTCGCTGCCCCGCGCAGCTCGACCACCCGCGTCGCTGCTGCCCGGCCAGCTGTGCGCCCCTCCCTGAGGTAGCTAGGGTCCGGATGCCCAGCCAGAGCAGCAGATGGTATCGCGCCGGAGAACCCAGGCTGAATCGTGGTTCTCCTCGCTTGCACAGGGCCACTCCCCAGAAGGCCGCCGCTCCCAGCCGCGCCGTGGCCGCCAAGGCGTTCACTGAGGTCGCCATGATTGCCGGCGAGGCTGAGTTCATTGCGGGCACTGCCCTGACCATGGTCGGCATGACCCTGGTGGTGAGTCGCGGGCTCGCGGTGTGGACCCAGCTCGCCTTTTGTGAACGAACAACGGCGCTGTTCAAGTTGGTACAGCCGTTTGTAGTCGTCGTGCTGCCGCTGACCGTCGGCGGCTTTGACGATCGGCTCTGCTTGCTCACGACGCGCGAACCCCCTCCTTGCCGCAGGGCCTTGCCATCGGCTTCGTGCTGCTCCGCGTGGAGTCGCTCGTCCAGGAGGGCAAGCTCTAAGCATAGCACTGCAGCTCGGGGGAGAGAGAAGACATCGGGGCTGGGTTGGGGAAATGCTACGTGCGGCCAGGGGGCCACTACCGGCGTGGCGCTATGACCCTGGTGGTCGCGCCTGAGGATACTTACAGCGAACAACACGGGGGCATCGAAGAGCGTGCTCGGAGACCTGCACGCATCGAACTGGTCGCGATTTTGGTCGGTGATTTGGCGACACAGCCTGCCTCCGCCCTCGTGTAACGCCCGCTGCCTTATATGGAGCTGCGTCTCTCCCACTATTCCTTCCTGGGCTGGTGGCAGAGTAAGCTGCTGCGGCCCTGGGGGTCGCTTGCCCTCGACGATGCGCTCAACGGAGTGGACACGGCCCCAACACGGTAGCCCAGCACGAGGGGTATGCGAGGATTGCCGGCAGTAGAACGCGGGGAAGATGCGTACACAGCAGAGGGCCGCAGCGGGGAGAGAGGGGTCACGCACGAGAGTGGGACCACGGCCCAGCCGTGCCCAGCACGAGGCAAAAGCACCCGCTTGCATGCAGCTATCTGCATGTGAAGGCTGATGGACCATTGTGCGGGACGTGGAGCACGAGTAACTGGCAAGGAGCCCCTCTGTGGAAGCCGACCCGTCCCTGAGTCTCCAACAGCAGCAGAGGGCAGGGGAGGGAACCCTTTGGAACAGCGCAGATAGCCCTAGCCCACCCGCAGCGGCGCGACCTAGCGAAGCGAAGTCCTACTCGGGAGCACATGGCGGGGCCCCTAGGAGCTAGGACCCATGCCTCACCTTTCCTCTTGCCTCGTGCGCATGCAGCCGTGTCGCGTTCAGCTGCAGCCCCCTTTGGTCGTCCCAGCTCCCTCCAGTTGCATGGCCCCAGCACCCGGGAAAGCACAGACAGGCACAGACTTCTCTCAGGGACCACCGGGAGCCCTCCGCCTGCCTCCGCCTGTCTAGTCCCTGGGCCGGCCACCCGGCCTGCTGCCCAGCCTGTTTGGGTACTGGGCCACCTGACGAAGAGCTTCACCCCGTCTGGGTTCGCCGCCGCAGCGTTATCGGCCTTCCGGTTGACCTGGTTCGCTGCTCGCCATAGCAGCTCGCAGGTGCGGGGTGTGACGCTTAGCTTTTGTGCTCCGGCGTTCCCGGCGTGGCAAAGACGTTAGCTCCCTCCTTGCTGAACATGCTGTACGTCTTTCCACTGCCCGTTTGCCCATACCGTATGCGAAGCACCAGGCGTTGCAGCCCTGCAAGCTACAACACGTCCCATAAGCCCACAGAGCCTGACGGCGGCGGCTCAGCCCAAAAAGCTCCGCCCTCAGCGCCCAGAATGTCGGTGCCCTGCGACCCGCACGGCCGCCCCTATGACTACGGCATGAAGCCACATGTGACGTGGCCCCCTTATGCCCTTCACCAAGTCCTAACTCGTCCATGTGGGCTACCCCACTCGAACTCCTATCTCTTGAGCAACATGAATCGTCCTAGTGCAGTATGATGGGACCGTCACCCTTCCTGCTCTGCAACCACTGGCGGAACATGTACGCCCAGTCACACCCACTTTGCCCCCCAACCCAGAGCGTAGACTGCCCCACACGCAGTGACGCACAGCGCATCAGCAGCCCCGCGCTTGGGCTACTGGACGCCCTGCAGTATCCACCATCATAGATAACATCCCCACGAACTCCCCCCGCCGCCGCCTTAGCGCCTCCGCTTCCGCTTCCACAATGCTCGGCCAGACGGCAGCCCATGCCAGGCGTACGGCCCATGCACGCACACAGCAACACACAGCAGCACCAACAACCACACCAGCGGCCGGTAAAGCGCGCCGCCCACAGGCGCAAACCCTCGCGTGATTCATCACTAGCAGCAGCGGCGCTCGTTGACCTTCACGCAGCAAACACGCCTCCTGGTGGTGCTTCTGCTCACGGAAACCCGTTTTCCCGGAAGCCCCCGCCCGTGAGCGCTAAGGAGGTACTCGGCCGCCGCAAGGAGCCGGTCGCTGCGGGGTGGGGAGGGGAGAGACTGAGAGCGTCAGTGGAGCCCTCGGTGAAGCCATCCAGCAAGAGGGGCACGCGAAGGTAAGCCCCTGTAACCCACATCAGCCCCAGCGCCATTCCCGACAGATGACTCACGTGATGCTCCGGAGAGCGAGGCCAGCCCCGCGGTGGCGGGCCGGGAGGTACCGTTGAGCCCAAGCGTCATGGGCGAGTGGCCCATGCCCCAGGAGGGGGCCATCTTGAGCGTGCCCTGCGGCGAGTGCGCGGCCATGGCCTTGTGCAGCGGGCTCTCGGGCCGCTGCTGTATCCGCTGCACCGAGCGCAGGGCCACAACCATTTCAGAGTTGCGCTTCTTCTCGACCTGGGCAGAGGAGCGACACGGAGCGAAAGGCAAGGCAGGGTTAGTGACTTGTAGCACGAGGGTAAGGTGAGTAGCATAAACAAGGGAAGGACAGATCCCTTAACCCCGCCCACGAAAGGAGTACCAGCATCAGCCTTGGTTGGCCAGTGGTCGGTGAATCCAGTGTGCCCCGCCCGTGCCCACCTGCAGCTCGGAGCGGTACCTCCCCACGGCCGTCTCCAGCTCCCGAATGTACTCCACCGTCTTGTCGCTCTTCATATCGCCCAGCACCTGCGCCGTTACCTGCGCCTTGAGCTCTGCCTCCACCTGGCGGGGTCGGGGTGGAGTGCGGGGTGTTACTGACGGACGAATCGAGGAAGATCTAAGGGCGCTGCAAGCTCAGGCCCCCTGAGGGGACCAACATAGACCTTCCTGGACAGTCGCATGCAGCCCTGGCTCTGAACTGCTGTGTCCCTCTCACCTGGGCTTTGAGCGCATCCAGGTCGACTGTGGAGCCCAGCGGAGACGTGTTGCCGCCCGACACGGCCACACTAAGCCGCCCCCCGGGTGCGCCTCCGCCGCCGCCCGACGGCCCGCTGAAGCTGACGGCCGAGGCGGTCGCCGACAGGCCCCCGCTGCCGGACCCGGTGGCCGTTGCGGCGCTGAGGGCCACCAGGCGCTCTTGGAGGTCGGCGTTCCGCTCCTGCAGGATAGGATGCCGAGTGGTTTCACGGGGTCATGCCGAGGAAGCTCACACAGCAGGCCCATCCTGAGCAAGCTGGCTGGCTGGCATCCGCGCCTCACTCCGCTCCCCGCCGCTCACCTTGAGCACCGTGAGCCGGCTGCCCTCCAGCCTCGGCGGCCGATCCCGGGCGGGCAGCTTGAAGGCCTTGACGCCGTTGCCCCGGTCGTGCACCGGCACCACCCCCGACTCCATGCGCCGCACCAGCTCCGTCACGCGCTCCGCGTACGTGGCCAGGTGGTCCAGCTCCGCCTGCGGAAGGGAGGAGGGGGAGGGCGAGGGCGAGGTCAGCCGTCAGCGTGGAAGTGGGTCGGGAGCTCGTTTTGGCGGGGAGCAATGGCGTAGGTGGCGGTGCACCCCGCAAGGCTTGAGGGAGCAGGACCGAGCGGTCAGTGTTGAGGGAAATGGGTTTGGCATGTGGATGTGAAGGGGGTGTGAGGGCCCCGGGTGCTCACCAGCAGGATGTCCCGCTCCACGGCCGCCGAGGCCCTGGCGTGGTCCAGCTGCGCCTTGACCTCGGACAGCTGCTCCGACTGCCTGGTCAGGAAGTAGGTGCTCTGCTGCTTGAGGTTCTCCACCTGCGCCCGGTGCTCCTCGGAACCGCGGACCACCTAGACAGCGGAGGCAGAGGATTCAAGAGCAATGGTTCAAACATAGCCAGGTCTATCACACTTAGCCACCAGGAGTAGTGGGCAGCCAGCCAGTCACAGCTTGGCGTGACAAGCCTGCTTCATGTATTAACATGTCTACCCCTGCCCCCCCAAATATCCCACTCTGGGACCTGCTCCCAGGGCCAGCTGTGTGCCTGTACTGACCTGCTTCTGCATCATGGTCTCCACCTGCTGCCGCATCATCTCGCGCTGCCGCTTCTCCAGCGCGATGGCGGCCGAGTGCTTCTCCACCAGCCCGCCCACGCTGCCAGTCACCTGGGGGGCAGGGAGAGGGACAGAAGGTGTTCAAGCGTGCGGGGCCACACAACCCCCGGTCCACGCGCGCTGCACAGCGGTGAGCCCGAGCCCGCACTCGTCAACACCAGTGCTTCGCAGGACCCTGCCAGAGCGCCCTCTCAGCCGCCCTCCCAAACCCCCACCCCCCGACTCGCACTAAACAACCCCCACACACCTGGGACAGCTGCGCCCGCAGCACGTCGATGTCCTTCATCAGCCGCGCGCTCTCCTCCTCGGCGCGCCGCCGCGCGTCGTCCACCTTGTTGGCGCTGTCGACCCGCTCCGCGTCCAGCGCCTTGGTCAGCTCCGACACCTGCTGCCGCAGCTTCTTGATCTCGCCGAACTGCGCGTGCTCCTTGCCCGCCATGCGCTCCCGGATCATGTCCATCTCCTCCTGTGGAAGGCGGTCGAGGAGTTGGGCGAAAGAGTGTGAGGGTGTGGATACGTGGGGGTGGGAGCGAGGATGGGGCCCTCGAGGGGGCTGCGCCTGGCCGCCACGTGGCGTGATCCGGGCCCAACTCAGCAATTGGCCGCCGCACCTTTCTTGCCGTGAGCCGCTCCTCGTACTGCTGCGCGGAGGAGCGCGCCTGCGCCAGCTGCGTCTCCAGCTTCCGGATCTGCGCCTCCAGCTGCGGAGCGTAGGGAGGGGCGGGGGCAGGGGTGATGAGGCTGCAGGCTTGGGACGCGCATCTCGGTGCTGGGACAAGGCAGCACGAAAATCAGGCAGCCGGAGTTCTTTATGTCTTCCTATCCACGACATAGCAGTTAGGCACCCGGTGCGCTTGTCCAGTGTCAGCCCAAAGCGCCTGATCCCACTCACCACCGACACCCGTGCGTTTCCGCCCGTGCTCGTCGTCGGCCCCGCGGCTCCGGACGTGGTCTTGCCGGAGGCGTGCCCCCGATTGGACTCGCCGCCGGCCCTGCTCTTGCCCCCCATGATCTCGTCAAACATGCTGCTGCGCCCCCCCTTGAGGTCTGGCTTGTTGTGACCCCCGGCGAACCCAAACGCGCCAAACCCGCCTCCGCCCCCGGCCCCCGTGCCGCCGCTTTGCGTGCCGCCGCCGGGCCCGCCAGGCGCCTGGCCGCTGACCGAGACGTTGGCCTTGCCAAAGGTGGAGAGCATGGCGGAGAAGGCGTCCAGGCCCGCGCCGTGCCCGCCCGATTCGTGGCCGCCGGGGGCGCGCTCCAGCGGCCCCGGGTCGTTGCGCCACGAGGGGCCCGCCACGGACTCCAGCAGCTTCTGGTAGTGCGCGTGCGTCACCTCCAGCTCGTCCTTGAGCTGCGCGACCTGGAGGGTCAGGCGGCGGTGGGGGGTGGGGTGCAGAGGGATTAGGAAGGGGTTGGTAGAGCTGGCAGGTAAGGGAGTCGAGTTGACCTTTCGAAAAGAGAGTGTCCATGCGCAGCGCAACGAGGGACTAGCCCCGGCCCGAGCGAGCCCGCAGCCCCCGCCATAGCGGGCCCTCGCTCTGTTCCGCTTTCCGAGCTGCTCCAGGTCATGTCTCCCAGGCTAAAGCGATGTTCACAAGCCCGACAAAGCTCGGTACCCACTGCGCAGGCCCCGCCATCCCCAAGCTCCACGCGCACTGCGCACCTGCGTTATGAGGTCGTCCATCACGCCTCCCTCCGGCGCGCCGCTGGTCAGCACGTTGACCTGCACACACGCATCCAGCACCATGGGACCGTCAAGCACCGGACAGGATAGCAACCCTTGCTCACAACCGACCCATGAACGCAGCTGCACGGGAGCTCGAGAGCCTTCGACGAGCAACCCCACCCCCACCTGCGGCGCCGTGGCGATGGACGAGCAGCGCACTGCGAACTGCAGCGTTGCGCTGCACTCGTCCACGTTGTCGGGCGTGGGGTTGAGGCAGGCCAGCAGGCAGGTGAAGGAGTTGCCGGTGAGCGAGTCCTTGAGGATGCGAGTGAGCTTGGAGTCGCGGAAGGGCACATGCGGCGCGCCGCCCAGCCCCGTGGCCCCCGAGGGCGAGGGTGGGAAGAAGGAGCTGCCTGGCGCCAGGGTCACGGTCTGAGGGCCCTGCGGAGCCACAGGTGGAGAAGGGTACGGCAGAGGTCAGCAGGTGGGGAGGTCGTCCGCGGTTCCCGGTTTGGGTTGCCCCCCTTCATCCCCGCCCAGCCTCGTACCCAGGTCCAACAGCGGGCAGCAATCCAGGGCCTAACACTACCCACCAGCCTTGTGCGGCCACCTGCCGAGCCCCTGCCGTCCCCACCTGCGCCAGCGTCATGACCACCTTGCCCAGCGCCGTCAACGACTTGTTGATGGCGCTCATCTCCTTGAGCCGCTGCCCCTCCGCGCCGCTCCGGGACTGCCGCTCGCTGCCCGCCAGGTCGATCAGGTTCAGCCGGCCTGCGAGGGCGCAGAGCGTGGGGCTGGCGTCGGCCCACAGCATGGCCTCACAACGCACAGCCCTCCCGGCTCTTTCTGCCCCAAATCTGGCCCTAAGCGGGCTGCCATGCACCACCTGGCTGGCGTTGTGGATAGGCCCTCAGCCAGCCTCCCCGTCCGGCGGTGCCCGCTGGAGGCCTCGCGACTCAGACAGCCGTCCCACACCCCCACGCACCCGTGACGGGCTGCTGGTCCCCCCGGTACGTGACCACGGACACGGTGAACACGGTGTGGGAGCGCGAGGAGACGTCGTTGGCGGCGGTGGCGGCTGTGGAGCGCAGCGCGTAGCCCGCCCGCAGCACGGCCAGCATGTCCTCCGCGGAGGTCACCTGCGGGGGAGGCCGGGGGAGGGGTCAGGCGAGGGGCGGCAGGTATAGCGGAGCAGGTATGTGGGAGCAGGTAGATGCAGGGAGAGGGAGGGGGCTGTAGGGCGTGGGGCACGACCACGTCTGCGGCTGGCCGCCCTCAGTCGGCGGCGGTTGGCCCCGCCCTGTCATCCCAAGCCGCACCGGGGCAGCACCCCTGCAGCAGCCTGGCAGCGCCCTGGTAGGCCCTGAACCCACCTCCATGTACGTCAGGTCCTTGACGAACGTCATACCCGACGAGTCCTCCATCACGTCCAGGTTCGTACGGACGTAGTCCGACGCGTCGCGCATCAGCGCGGTCGCGCTGGCCCGTGTGGCGGGCGCCCCCCCGTCTGCCATGGAGTAGGCCGACAGGCTCTGGCCCGCGTTGGCCGGGCCCCCATCCAGGCCCGCTCCCGCCCGACCCGCGTTGGACCGCAGGAAGGCCTGAGCCGCTGCGCCCAGATCCCGGATCTGCTCCAGGTAGATCTCCATGAAGCTGGTGGGGAAGGGTGGGAATGGGCGGGGCAGGGAGGGGAGGGGTGAGTCTGGGGCGTGCGTGGGTAGTAAAGAGTAATAGAGAGGGGATTCCATAGGGGTGGGGCTGAGTGAAGTGTATGACGGTTTTGGGGTGTAAGGCGGCTTTGGAGAAAGGGTACCGCCAGCGGTGGCAGGCGTACGCCTCCTCCCCGCGACGCCTTGCCTGCGGCGTAAAGGTCCTGTATGGCAGGCTGCGGCCGTCTTTGCCATCCCATCCCAACACCTCCCCTCCAACCGTGCAAGGGGCTTAGTCGATGGGCCCCCTTGCGCCAGGGCCAGCCTGCTCGGGTACTCCCCCTCCCTCCCCGGCGGCCCACCTCACGAACAGCTTCACCCTGACGCTGTTTGCTGCAGCGGCTGGGTTCGCCGCCGCAGCGTTATCCGCCTTCCGGTTGACCTGGTTCGCTGCTCGCCATAGCAGCTCGCAGGTGCGCGGTATGACGCCCAGCTCATTGTGCTCCGGCGTCCCCGGCGAGGCAAAGACGTGAGCTCCCTCCTTGCCGAACATGCTGTACGTCTTTCCACTGCCCGTCTGCCCATATGCGAAGCAGCAGGCATTGTAGCCCTGCAAGACATGCTCTATCAAAGGCTGGCCGACCTCCTGGAACACCGCGTCCTGCCTGGACTCCGCATCAAAGACTTTGTCGAAGACAAACTCGGAGCTGTGACCTCGCCCCGCGTCCTTCAGGTGCAGAATGCGATGCTCGGCGTCCACAACCGAGGGCTCGCCGTCTGGCGTCGGTCGCAGGCGAACGAAAACTTTGAAGCGCATACGCCGCGCATCTTGGCTATCCATTTCACAGCTGCTGTCGGTTGTGCATGCGTCCCTGCTTCAGCGGACCTCTGTGAGCTGCGGGTTCTTTGTTGATGGTAGTGGTTAAATATGATGAGCTAATGACAAGGCAGGGCAGGCCTGTCCGCTGTGGGCAGCCCCGACGGACCATCGAAGGCGCGACCAATCTCACACACGCTGCAGCCAGCACTGCAGCTCGCCCACCCCTTTTGCCCCCTCGTCCCCCACGGTGTCTCCTGACAGCGTCCTGTATACCCCCCCCCCCCCGTCTTCCTTCCCCTCTATACATTTATGTATACCCGTTGGAGCGTGCGGCCACGGTCGTGGTCAAGCACCATCGAGCCGGATGGATGGATGGTCCAAGAGGCGACAACAGGGCGCCGCACCAAAGCGAGGCGTGGAACGTGCACACCTTCCTTTCACGTTGAAGCTGTTCCGGCTGCCGTCTGTGCGGAGCAGGGGCAAGGCGGCTGACACGAAGGGCGAGCACGGTGGGGGGCTCGGGCGGCGTGCCCACGCATCGGCCGCACGCGCCCAGGCATCATGAGCACAGCAAATGCTGTTAATCCGCACCCCGGCACGCTCATTGCCACTCGTTTGCCTCACACATACCATACGCGCTGATACTCACAGTCTGCACCGCGTAGACACTCTCCGATCCAGCCATGGCGGAAGCCCCTAACCCGAATCGGCAGGCGATGGGTTTGGCTGGTTCGAACCCTAACGTGGGAGGCTTGGGCGCCGGCCAGCTGGACCTCGGCGGCGGCATGGGCGGCCGCAGCGACGCGCTGGGCTCCGCGCCGAAGGGCGCTGACGTCGATGTCGCGGGCGGCCATGGAGGGACCATCGCGGGCCAGGCCGGCCGCAATGCACCTGGACAGCAGGAGCTCCTGTCGGATGAGGGCAAGCGCGCCGAGCAGCGCGCCGGCCAGCAGTAGGCGCGAGGCGAGTCCGGCGGGTCTCGCACTCTCGCTGGCAGCAGCGCCCCGCTGTTAGGCCTGTGACGCTAGCGTCTCTGGAACGGCGCTAGACTGACGCATGCCCCGCACGGCTGTGATCTAGCTGTACCCTCTAGGCGGGGGCTTGTAGCTCTCATGGGTAGCCGCTGGCCAATGCCGGGAGGCAAGAGCAGTTGCACAGAGCTGAGGAGGGCGTGAGGGCGTTTCGAGGGAGTGAGGGGCCTGGTAGGAACGCTCCCGTGCTGGCGGCAGTAAACCTTGGGCGTACTGCCAAATCCGTTGAGCTAGAGGTGTTGAGGCTGGCGCTCAGGGCTTGGCCTACCTTTGGCCTTGGACATGACGTTGCTATGTAAGTTTACACGCTGCTGTCGAACGGCCCAAGCCCTGTTCGAGCTTACCCCCCCACCCCTGCACACGCCCGTCCATGAATGGGCCTGACGCACCCCGCATTCCCCTTGCCTGCAGCCCTGCCCGCATAGACGTACTTGATCTGTACTGTGCCAGCCCAAAGCATAAGATGAAGTTTTGGTTTAGATGTAAGCAGCACACGTCCCGACGCTACAGCATTTCCCATGCTGCAGCTTATGCAACACGGATGAAACCCCTCCGTGCCCCGACGGCCGTACCACAGACCCCAATGCCCCCTCCCCGTCATGCAAAATTCAGTGCACAACTCGCCCAGATCGCTCAGACTCTCACGCCGCACTCGCACTCCTGCACCTGCATCGCATCCCCATCCATCACAAGCCTTGATAGCCCCGTTGGAAAGGGCCCCTCGACGCTGGCGAGAGCTCAGGCACAACGCATCCACGCCATTGGCACAAACCCATGCTGCCCTTGCACCTTAACTTGGTGCACAGCAGTGCTCACAGTGCACACACGCACGTTGCGGCGTTGGGTACAGCTAAGGCTGCTACCGTACTGCCGTTGCCCAGGTGCCAACATCTCATGGATATCACAGCAGGCGCAACGTACCACGCCATGCATTATCGGCCCTGTCATAATGCTGATAGATAAGCTGTTGCGCCACCCTACTTTGGCTGGGCGACCTGCAGGGTGATGCGCACATCCCGCACCTCGCCCGACCCCTCCCCGCTACTGCGGTCGCCGCCCGTGGGGCTATCCGTGCCGCTGTTGCCGTCCACCTTGGGATGTGCCATGACCGCCACGCTGGGGACCTGGCCCTTAGCGGCGTCATCCTTGACAACCTGCTTGATCTGGTTGGCAGGACCGGAGCCAGGTTCGTACCGCCTGGATCGCATGTCATGCAGCTCTCGATCTGTACGGCGGGACCGCGCATCTCGGAGCGCCCAGTCGGTCAGGAGCAGGACGCCCATGACGGCGCCCAGCGGGGCCACCCAGGCGGCGATGGGGGCGCGGTAGATCGAGTCAGCATGTACGGCAGCGCCCACCAGGCACGTTGCCCAGGCCAGCAGGGTGCAGGCGCGGCCGAGGTTGAAGTGCAGCGGGTTCCACAGGCGGTTGCGCAGCATGGTGCCCGGGTCAGGGCGCACGAAGGCGACCAACACCTGTGTGCCCACCAGACCGCAGACCACGTAGCTGCGGGCAGGGCAGGGCAGGGCAGAGGGGCGGGGCGTACGACCGTAAGAGACGCAATACTCGGCGGACTCGTCAGGCGTCCTGGTAGCCTTGGCCCGTTCTCGATGGCTCGGAGTGTTCGGCCCCGTTCGGATTGCCAGGTCCCCAGGGCTCACCCCATGATCGCATGCTTGGAGGCGAGGGTGCCCGCGACCGGCCGGTCGAAGCGGACCAGCGCCAGGATGAAGCCGGCCGCAAAGACCGCGAAGCCGCCCAGCTGCAGGATCATGTGCAGCCAGAACCAGATGGCCTTGCCGGCCACCACCTTGCCGGGCAGGATCCACCTGGGGGTGGGCGGGCATGCGAGCAGAGGGGACGGGTGAGTGACGAGAGTTGAGCTGCGGGTCGATGGGTACTGTGGTAGTAAACCACCTTGCTTGGACCCCGACGTTAACTCGCTGCGGGTCCGCTCGCTCACCTGTGCGCTGGGACCATGGCGCCCAGGGGCAGCATCAGCACCCACGCCACGGCCTGCGGGGGGACGGGTGCAAAGGGCGCACAGGTCAGACTCCGGCACCGCATGTGACGACCACAGCAATCAAGTGCCCTGCAGAGGCACACCCCAGCCACCTGGGCCCTTGCCGTCGCGGCCGCCTCACCATGAGCACTCCGTGTGCAATCATGACGCCGCTGTTGTCCTTGATCTCCTCCTGCGTGGCCGCGCCGCTCTGCATGTTGATAATGCCCGCGCCGTAGCCGTCCGGGGGGTGCTCCACCAGGGCGTCCTGCGGGCTGATGGCCCAGCTGTAGCGCATCACGCCCTGGGGTCCAAAGGCAAGGGGCGAGGGGTCCAGGGCGTCAGGGCGCAACATACAGGGGGTTGCGGCACCGAAGGCAAGGCCTTGGAGGCCTTGGCACCATGAGCGAATGGTGCAGAGCCCTTGGATTGTTGCCTATCGGCCCCACCGCTCGTGGGGCGAAGGCTGAGGCTGTGCTCACCGAGGTATCGAGCAGCAGCGGCGAGCTCTTGGCGCGTGGCTCCGACATGCGGCGGCTGAAGCACAGCGTGGTGGTGCCGTTGCCCTCCACCACGCCCGACGCCAGCAGCCACGAGGGGCGCACGATGTCTGTCGAGGCCATCTCGTACGAAGTCACGTGGTACAGGTCCACCGTACCGCGGCCGTCGGGGGTGGCCCAGCTGCGGAGCGGGAGTCGCGGGTTGTGAGCGGCACACGGGGGAGATGCACCCGTATCCTTGAGGCCCCTTTACCTCTTATGACATCACCAGCCCTTCCGCCCTCCAAGCCCCGTCAGTCAGCCCCCACCCCTCGTACACCCCCACTCACCCCAGCACCATGTCCGCATCGAACATGGAGGCGGGGTCCTCGGGGAAACCCAGCGACACGTAGCCGCTCACGTCCGAGGCGACGGCGAAGTGGGCCAGGCCCATGAAGGCCTCCTCGCCGGAGGCCAGGGCCTCGGGGCTGGGGCCCGTGCAGGCGTTGGGCGGAGGCGCGGCGCCGCCCAGCGTCCAGTGCACCACCACCTTGCCCAGGGCCTGGAGGGGGTGGCAGGGTGGGGTCGGGAGGAGGAGGGGTGTGAGGACGGGGTCTGAGGGTGGGTGGGTGGGGGGGGTAACGAGGCGCGGCTGGGGAGGGCTAAGGCGTGGGCAGAATAGCGGGATGGGAGATGGCATGTGGGCGTCATGTGATGAAGAGGGAGGTAGAGCTGTTGCAGGGGAGGCTGGGAGGCCGCACCTGGGAGCAGCGGTATCCGAGGGTCGAGGGGGCGCAGGAGGAGGGCGGGGCGGGGGGCATGGGGGGGTTGGGGGGAGCGGCGCCCTCCTCCGACAGGATAACGGGGGCCAGGGGCGGGAACGGGGGGCGGGGCGGCGGCGGCGGGGCCCGAGGAGCCTTCGGAGCTAGAGGAAGGGGCGGGGCGTTGGGGGAGGTAGGGGGCGGGGAGGGTTGGGGGCTGGGCGGAGACGGTTGGGGGCTGGGCGGGGAGGGCGGCTGGCGGGGTGCATCAGCTGGCGGACTGGGGCTGGGGGGAGGTGGGGGCGACGAAGGAGGAGGAGTAGGAGGCTTCGGGGAGGGTGGCGGCGGCGGGGGGGACGCTGGCGGCGGTGGCGAGCCGGGCGGGCGGCAGGCGGCGGCGGCGCAGTCTGACGTCACTGGGTCGACCGTCACCGTCCAGGTGCCTAGCCTACACGGGACCGTAGCAGAGGGTAGGGTTGGCACAACACCACAGACATGCAATGACAAAATCATGTTGCTTGCACAGAGCCCCCGTGCTCATCCCACTGCCGTCCTGGCCCATCTCGTCTGCCTCCCTTCCCTCCAAACCTCCCTGCCCGCCCCCCTCCCTCGCCCTGCTGCCCCTCTCCCTCCCCCGCCCCCCGCACCTGATGTTGGAGATGCCGCAGTTGGTCAGGCACTCGTGCGTGGCCGAGGAGGACACCACCGACACCTCCTTGCCGGCCGCGTCGCAGGGAAGGCGCAGCGTGAGGCGGTAGGTGTTCAGGATTTCGGCGTCGTTCTGCGACCAAGAGTGTGGTGGGTGTGGTGCAGGGGGGTTAAGGCGGGGCGGGGGCGTTGCAGTCGGGCGTACTAAGGGGCAGACCGAGGGTTGCGGGGCATGTGAGTCACCAAGAACTGTTGAGCTGTGTCCAACGACGGTTCAACTTCCAAGCTGGCGGTAGCCAGCTAGCTCAGGCCATTCTTCCGCACCACCCCGCGCCCGCCGCACCTCGATGAAGCCCGGCAGGCTGCTGCTGTGGGGCGCCAGGTACACGCGGTTGCCGCAGTTGGGGTCCTGCAGGTAGCCCGGGGGCGGGCCCGCGGGCGCCTCCAGGGAGCCCAGGCTGGAGGTGAGCAGCGCGCGGCGGCCCTCGGGGGCGCCGTTGGAGGCGAGGTAGGACACCTGCGGGGGGCAGGGAAGGGGGCAGAGGCACGTGAGCCACGGCCCCCGGGTTGCGGCGGGACTCGGTCGCTGCCCGGGGCTACCTGGCAGGGTGATGAGCGTGGACCATGTGCCGTGTGCTCTTCTCTTGTCTGTGCCCCAACCCGCCCCCGGAGCCGTATATCTAAAACCATGAAGCCCCCCCCCCCGACGCCCCAACACTGCTGAGCCCCACCTCAAGGACGTGAGCTTGGCCAGGGCAGAGTCTGGCCCCTAGGTTCTCCTCGCCAAGATATGCAGCCATGGACGTGCCCAACGGGTCTGGGACAATCTCCCAATGGTGCGGGAAGACCTCGTCCCTTGGCGGGTGGGAAGCACAGGTCTCATAGCTCTCGATGAGCTCGGGGTAAGCGCGACATTGCAGGGTTACGGCCGCCGCGACGACAACCAGCGCCAGCGATAGCGCCTTTGGCGCACACACGGCTTGGCGAGCCATGTAGAGGCGAGACGGCGTCGCTCGCGTGCGTTTCAACAAGGGCGCGCGCGTGTCGCGTGCGCAGTTGTGCAGCGTTGGCCCGCGCGTGGCGCTGAAGAACTCCAAGTCACCGTCACAACATAAGAGTAACTGCCTTATGTAGACGGCTACACTGCGCCGCCTAACACGTAGACCAAGAGTGGTTCGACGGCGCGTGCATGGCCACTCGGCACGCGCCCCCCGAAACCTCTGTCGGACAATTGTGTCTGCCAGCCGCCGGTGACCACCGCATTGCTCGCAACACATGGAGTTGCATGCATAACATGCTGGGACCGCAACTGTGGCCTAGCACAGTTGCCGGGGGCGGGCCCGCATGTCGCACCGGACTTTGGCATTGTGCAGGGGAGCGCTTCGCAAGCCAGCAGAATTGGACCTACATGTTGCATAATGGCATTCGTGTCGGACTGTATGCGGTAACCCCACGGTGGGGCCCGACGCGCCCGAAGCGGCGCACGCGCCGGGCAGGCGGAAAGTCGGAACTTGCCGTACGGGGGACGCTAGGCACGCGCCGCGTCGCACGCACCCATGCATGTACATAAGCCCAGCAAGTGCAGGCCAAAGTCAGTGTGCCCAGTAACACTCAACTTCACAGCCGTGAGCCCCTTGTAGTGCACTCCCGCCAAACATGTCTCGCTCCGTGCTCGTCGCGGTCCTTGCGGCCGCGAGCCTCGCGCTCGCCGTTGCGCAGCCGACGACCGTCGGGACTCGCTTTGATGGCTTCTCGTACGCCTCGAACGTGATTGGCTACGTTAATATGACGGCCGACCTGTGTGACATCCAGGTGCGTGCCGCTCAGCCGTATCGGGTTCCGCGCTCGCGCGCAGTCAGGGGAGCGTGCAGTGATGACGTGGTGCACAGCTATGCGGGCTTGATCGCTGCGAGACTAGAGCCGCCGTGCTCAAGCGCCCCCTTCCCCCTTCCCCCGTCCCCCACCCACCCCCACCGCTCTCCGCAGGCCGCCGTCGCCGCTGGCAACTTCGATGAGGCGCTGTCCATCTACTCGACCGGCAAGAACTCCTTCTCGGGCCTTGCCAGGCGTACTTTCTTCGTGAGTCGCTTGGGCGCCTGCTGGGCCCTACGCCTTTGTCTTGTTGCTCTGGCCCCTGCCGGCGCCCCTATCAGCCCCTGACTCGGCCCCGCCCCGCCCCCTGCATCCTTCGCAGCGCTTCGCCTCCTACGCCCCCTCCGCCTCCGGCGCCCCCGAGCCCCTGCACGATATGTTCACCATGGGCCGCAACAGCACCTGGCTGGACGAGGCCATCAAGTGAGGGGGCGGGGTCTGTGGGGCGATGAGCACCCCTCACTGCTTTCCCGTTGTCATGACGATAGTACCTTAACTTCATCGTGCTGACACCCGTCCCTCACCATCGTCCACCAGGGCCGCCCTTGCCAGAGGTGACGGCCACCTGGCCATCGGCCTGATCCACGTGAGTGCTGGTTGAGGCTGCCCGGCACTGCTCGGATGCGGATGGGGGTGGTCAAAGACAACAGGCTTCCGCTCCGTGTAGGCGGCGCGGGTTGCTGCTAGCTCAAGCTCTGACCCTATCTCCACTAGGGGCGCCTCATCCGAGGTCCCTCCTCACAACCCAAGAGCACGCTCGAACTGCCCTCACCTGCCCTTGATGTGCTTCCCGCCCGCAGGTCGCCACCATGAAGTACATGCTGCACGAGGTGGACGAGGGCTACAACAAGATCGCCAACTACCTGGCCGACCCCGCCAACGGCACCAGCTTCATCAACGACGCCTCGGGTGGGTCGTGTCGGCAGCGCACATCTGTGTGCAGGAGAATGCGTCGGCGGGTTCCTGCATGAGACGCGGGATTTCGCTGGCCCGGGCACCCAACGCCACCCCCCTGTCTCATGCTGATTACCCCACCTCCCACCCTCCGCTGCGGCAACGCCCAGGTGCTCCCCACAACGTGGACGAGGGCTTCGCTCTGTGGGCCGGCGGCAGCGCGGACGCCTGCCAGACCCTGTCGGGCGTCGCCGCCAAGCTGGCCAAGGACATGGGCACCGTCTTCATCAACCGCCCCTTCGTCAACACCGCCGTCACTGGCCTGTGGAACGAGCTGCTGGCCACCGCCCGCCTGCCCACCGTGGACATCCAGGCCTACGCCGACGCCCGCAAGCACTTTGTCCGCGTGCTGACCATCGCCGGCATCCAGGGCGTCGCGCACTCGGCCTACTCGGTCCAGGCGGCGCAGGCGTGCGGCAACGAGGAGCAGGAGCAGATGGCCCAGGTGGGCACGCGGCGGCTGTGGGGGTTGGGATGGAGTCCGGGTGCTTAGCGCCGCTTGGCTTGCTCCTTGACCATGTTGATGCTTTGGCCCGCCCGTAAGCCATCTCTCATCAGCCTTGGCTCATGCTCCTGCCTTCTGCCGCTATCCCCCGCCCCCAGGCCGGCGTGCTGACCCACTGGGCCTACCTGGAGCCCATGCTGGTGTACCGCCGCACCAAGCCCGAGATCATGTCCGCCCTGGCCTCCGCCATCACCGCCGCCCGCCCCAACTACAAGACCAAGGTCTACCCCGCCGTCCGGTGAGGAAGGGACAGTGCACGGGGGCATGCGGCTCTGGTGGAGCACCAAAGGAACCAGGATGTCAATGTGCTGCCCTTGCTCTCTCCTTGCCTCCCGCTACCTGCCGCCTCACATGCCATGTCCCCCGCTCCCGTGTACCCCCCCCCCTCAGGTCCCTGCTGCACAGCATGGGCCGCAGCACCCGGGAGGTGGGCACTCCCGATGTCAGGGACGTCACTGAGGGCTGGGGCTGCAGCGCCCGTGCCATCAAGAGCCTGACGCTGTAGGCGTTTCGGGTACACTCGGATTGACATGCGCCCCAGAGGGGCATTGCAGGCATTCAGCGCAAATTTATAGCCGGACATTGCCTAACGCCTGACAACGTCGCTCCTACATATGGGCCTCCGCATGTTACGGATAAGCCTCAGTGATGTGGGGTTGGTACGGCATGCTCAAGCACATAGCAATAGTGTGTTTATACGTGAACGGAGGGCATATCCCCTTCATCATGCTCGCTTCCTCTCATTACCACGTGATCATCCATATCCCAGGTATTTCCTGGTACACTCGGCAGCGTGAGCACTAGCACAATTGTGTTCGGATGTTGTTGTCTGGGTTGGGGCAGGCGGACCGGTGCCAGTTTTGGCTTCAGAGTTGAGAGCTTTGCAGCAGTGGATGGTGAGTGACGGGCGTCAGCTCTCCCGGTGATTTGCGGCGGCGGCATCTATCAACGTGTTGAACACAATGGTCATCCTTGGCAACGGCATGGGCTTGGCTTTTATGAGCAAAGCCTTTGCGCCAGGCAGGAGTGGACTGATGCAAGGTTGAGGTGTGCAGGAGAGGAAGTGTGTAACGACTTGAGCGACTCAACAACGCCCTTGTCTTGCCTTCACGCGCACGATAGGTGCTCCATCCTCAATATCCTGGCGCAGTCAGCATCTAACCTGTTACCAACTCGTAGTATAGGGGCTCTGAGAGTCTCGTTCCCGCCACAAGTCCTGGTCACGTTCTCTTCAACTCATCAGTGTGCACCTTCACCCCGCTGTGCAACCGAAGACGAGAATTGCGCCAACACCTAGCCTGAACCCTTGACTCGGGCCCCCTCGCTACTGGCTGTTGCCGTGGTGGGCCCTGGGACCCGCAAGGGGGTAGCCGGCGGGGACGTTGCTCATGTCAATGACGGCAACAATGCCGTGCGGCCACTTGTACTCCTCCAGCTTCCAGTCGCCCTGGCCGGGTTGCAGCTGATGAAGGTGAACCACAGCGTTTCCCTGTCCATGGGGCCACCCTTTTCTAGCCGTGACCGCGGAGGTGCAATACATGCCCCACGTTGAGGTGATGGATGGATGATCTCATTTGGAGTAGGGGCCTTGCCGTCTAAGTCAGGGGGCGGCGTGCTGGCTTGCAGGAGGCAAGCCTGCCAAGCCACGGCGTTCAGCTGCCGTGCACCCCGCTGGGGTCCCTCATTGTAACCACCGCGGACTGAGAGAAATGCAACTGCGAGCAGAAGGGCCCCCCTGGGCCCCGGCCCTCAGGAGCGTCTCCCTTGGGCGTTTAGGAGAGCCGTGAACTTGCCCTGCGCCTTCAGTTCTGAGGGTCCAACACAACTCCACCTCCTGCCGGCAGTGCCGGGATACCTGCTCGGAAGCACCCTCTCGGGACCAGACCCGGATAACTCAGGCACACTCTGCCTTGACCTTCCTGAGTCAGGGACTTCGGCAATATGCAGAGCAGCACTCACGAGCCTGGACAATTGCCCTTTCGAGTTGCGTAAGGGCAGGCGGGTCGGACTGTATGCGGTAACCCCGCCTGACCCCGCGGCGGGGCCCGACACGCCCGAAGCGCAGCACGCGCCGGACAGGCGAAAAGTCGGCTTTGCCGTACTTCAGACGCCCGGCACGCGCCCGCGCCGCACCCATGCATGTACATAAGCCCAGCAAGTGCAGGCCAAAGTCAGTGTGCTCAGTAACACTCGATCTCGCAGCCGTGAGCCCCTTGAAGTGCCTTCGCGCCAGACATGTCTCGCTCCGTGCTCGTCGCGGTCCTTGCGGCCGCGAGCCTCGCGCTCGCCGTTGCGCAGCCGACGACCGTTGACACTCGCTTTGATGGCTTCTCGTACGCCTCGAACGTCATCGGCTACGTTAATATGACGGCCGACCTGTGTGACATCCAGGTGCGTGCCGCTCAGCCGTATCGGGTTCCGCGCTCGCGCGTTGTCAGGGGAGCGTGCAGAGGTGACGTGGTGCACAACAATGCGGGCTTGATCGCTGCGAGACTAGAGCCGCCGTGCTCAAGCGCCCCCTTCCCCCCTCCTGTCCCCCTCCACCTCCCCTTGCAGGCCGCCGTCGCCGCTGGCAACTTCGATGAGGCGCTATCCATCTACTCGACCGGCAAGAACTCCAACGCGGGTCTTGCCAAGCGTACCTTCTTCGTGAGTCACTTTGGCGCCTGGTGCGCCCTACTCTTCGGCTACGCCTGTGTCTTGTTGCTCTGGTCCTCGCTCCTCGGGCCCCTGCCGGTGCCCCCATCAGCACCTGATTCCCCCCGTCCCCGCCCCCTGCATCCTTCGCAGCGCTTCGCCTCCTACGCCCCCTCCGCCTCCGGCGCCCCCGAGCCCATGCACGAGCTGTTCACCATGGGCCGCAACAGCACCTGGCTGGACGAGGCCATCAAGTGAGCGCCTGTGATGCTGTGCGCGTTTCGCGCCCTATCCAGCCAAGTACTTGGCGTCCGCCTAGATGCCCGAGATGGGAGTAGAAGACATCAACGAAGACTAGATGAGACTAGTCTTAGGTCCTGGGGCCGGGAGTATAGCAGCTGACACCCGTCCCTCACCTTCATCCACTAGGGCCGCCTTTGCCAGCGGTGACGGCTACCTGGCCATCGGCCTGATCCACGTGAGTGCTGGTTGAGGCTGCCCGGCACTGCTGGGATGGGAGCTTGCCTGCGGCGCATGCGCCTATCCTAAGGGGCGCCCCGTCTAGCTAGGTCCCTCGCAACAACTGGCGAGCATGCCCTCACCTGCCCTTGATGTGCGTTCCCGCCCGCAGGTCGCCACCATGAAGTACATGCTGCACGAGGTGGACGAGGGCTACAACAAGATCGCCAACTACCTGGCCGACCCCGCCAACGGCACCAGCTTCATCAACGACGCCTCGGGTGGGTCGTGTCGGCAGCGCACATCTGTGTGCAGGAGAATGCGCCGGCGGGTTCCTGCATACGACGCGGGATTTCGCTGGCCCGGGCACCCAACGCCACCCCCCTGTCTCATGCTGATTCCCCCACCCCCCACCCTCCGTTTGGTAACGCCCAGGTGCTCCCCACAACGTGGACGAGGGCTTCGCTCTGTGGGCCGGCGGCAGCGCGGACGCCTGCCAGACCCTGTCGGGCGTCGCCGCCAAGCTGGCCAAGGACATGGGCACCGTCTTCATCAACCGCCCCTTCGTCAACACCGCCGTCACTGGCCTGTGGAACGAGCTGCTGGCCACCGCCCGCCTGCCCACCGTGGACATCCAGGCCTACGCCGACGCCCGCAAGCACTTTGTCCGCGTGCTGACCATCGCCGGCATCCAGGGCGTCGCGCACTCGGCCTACTCGGTCCAGGCGGCGCAGGCGTGCGGCAACGAGGAGCAGGAGCAGATGGCCCAGGTGGGCACGCGGCGGCTGTGGGGGTTGGGATGGAGTCCGGGTGCTTAGCGCCGCTTGGCTTGCTCCTTGACCATGTTGATGCTTTGGCCCGCCCGTAAGCCATCTCTCATCAGCCTTGGCTCATGCTCCTGCCTTCTGCCGCTATCCCCCGCCCCCAGGCCGGCGTGCTGACCCACTGGGCCTACCTGGAGCCCATGCTGGTGTACCGCCGCACCAAGCCCGAGATCATGTCCGCCCTGGCCTCCGCCATCACCGCCGCCCGCCCCAACTACAAGACCAAGGTCTACCCCGCCGTCCGGTGAGGAAGGGACAGTGCTCGGGGGCATGTAGTCTGGTGGAGCCGTAGAAAGGAACCAGGATGTCAATGTGCTGCCCTTGCTCTCTCCTTGCCTCCCGCTACCTGCCGTCTCACATGCCGTGTCCCCCGCTTCTTTGCTCTCCCCTCAGGTCCCTGCTGCACAGCATGGGCCGTAGCACCCGGGAGGTGGGCACCCCCGATGTCAGGGACGTCACTGAGGGCTGGGGCTGCAGCGCCCGTGCCATCAAGAGCCTGACGCTGTAAGCGTTTCGGGTAAATGTGATGTGTAAACGTGACATGCTCAAGCACTAGTAATAGTGTGTGTATACGTGAACAAGGGCGTACACCCCTTCATCTTCCTCGCTTCCTCTCATCATCACGTGATCATCTACGGCTAATGGGGTACCTGCTGGTCATCTATATATGCAGCGTGAGCAGCGTCATATTGTGTTTACGTGTCTGGTCAGGGGCCGGCGAATTGGCTCAGTGGCCAGCCCTCTTGGTGGTTGGCGGCGGCATCTATGAACTCGATGAACTCAATGGCCATTCTAGACAACCGCATGGGCCTGGCTATGAGCAAAGCCTTTGTTGCAGGCAAGAGTGGGCTGCTGCAACGTTGAGTTCGCAGGAGAGGCAATGTGTAAAGGCTCGAGTGCGCCATTACCGCGCCGTGCAACCGGAAACCACAATTGCGCCCAGCCGCTCTCTGACGCCAATTGTTCCTCGCGCTGCGCCCACTGTTCCCACGGCTGAACCTCTCGTTTCCCTCTCTTCCCTCCCTTGCTTCCGCCTCGTCACGTGGTGATATGCGTCATGACCCCGCTGCGCAACCAGCCGTGTTACCCGTGTAACCTGCGCCCTGCAGCGTTGTGCTACGTAAGCCGCACCCTTGCCTCCTCCTCGTTCACCACTCGCGTTACTTGGTCACTAGCCGGCCCTCACCGAGGACTGATGACTACTTGGTTGGTGGGCCCTGGGATCCGCAGTGGGTATCCGTCCGGGATGTTGCGCATGTCGAGGCTGGGGTTGAGCACAGCGATGATGCCGCGCGGCCACCTGTACGGACCTGCGGCGGCGGTCCGGGGCCTCTGCGGGCCTGGCCACATCGGCGGCACACGTTCGGGGCGATGTTGTGGATACGTGTACTGTATGCCAGCTGAATGGCGGTCATTATAGTGAAATTTGCAAATCTCGCCAGAGGCGTCGCAAGATGTTCGGGAAATGTAAAGTGCTGCTATGCCTATGTCTTACCCTTGTCGGGGGCTGCTCGCGAGGTTGGCAAGGGAACCCGCCTTCCCGATTGGCGGTGGCTCAACTCGGAAGCAAAAGCTACACAAGGTTAGAGCTAATGAGGAGGTACTAACAAATCAGCGCAATGTTTAGAGAAATCCTTGCAGAGCGTTTGGTCCATCGATCTACGCGCTCGATTCTCGCTGCTGCGCGCGGGCACGTTCACATGCGTTCAGATGCGCTCAGGAGACCTCCTCTTCTCGCTCAGCTGGACATTTGATCATTTGACCACGGTTTAGGGATGGCCCCATGACCCCGTCCGATCCGCGACTTCACCTCCAGACCCCCTCGCCCCCCGGTCATGATCCAGCGTTTCCGGTCTGATACCGTACCAAGCTGTGGAGGCGCGATGCCTAGCAGGCACACATCAGCGTCTTCTGACACTCAGATCCGGGCCTTTCACACTTTTGACACGCGAGCCATGGGGTCGATGTAGCAGGGCATGACAGGAGGGACAACTCCCTGGCGACAACCATGGCGCTACCAGGTTACGCAGGTTACTCGTTACCACGATCTCGCACGCCGTCCTGTGTACACGGCGCAGAACCACAGAGCATGCCCGCCTCACGACAAGTTCAGTGCCGTCGACTGCAGTTTACCAGTTGCTGCCAGCCTTCATTCCTGTCACCTCACCGCAAACGCAAACCCCTCTACGAATTGACCGGATGCCCGCGTGTGTCCATGCCTAACCGTGCACAGCCTATAGCCTCAGGAGAGAGGAGCGGCGTCACCGTGACAGGCAAAATAGGCCGCCGGCACATCGGCAACATAAAGATTTTTGGTGCAGACAGCGTTTTGCTGCGGCTGTGCGTCTATAGGTATCACTATCACCCACTACCCTCTACCTCACAACAGCACCGTTCCTATGCACCGTTACTGGCGTATAACAAGAGCAATCCCGTTAACCCAGTCACCCCTCCCTCTCCGGCTGCCGGTGAGTTGGCCCCGGAACCCTGAGCGGGAATCCGTACGCAGTGCTGTTCAAGTCAGTGTCAGGGTTGAGCTTGGCGACGACCCCCCGCGTCCAGCCGTACTTATCCTCCAGCGCCCGCCAATCACCCTCGTCACGGGCGCGGTAGTGGTAGTGCATACCCCCACCGTGAGCAGCGCAGGTGAGCCCGGGCACCCACAGCAGCCCCCCACGCTTCCTCGGGCCGGGGTTCAGCTTGGAGACAATGCCGGCCGGCTCCCAGCCATACGCCTGTTCCAGCTTCCTTTCGTCCTCTCCGGGCTGTAGCACGTGGTAGAAGAGCTCGCCGCCGTGGCCGCCCTTTGTGAGCCCAGGCACCAACAGGGGGTAGCCGTCGGGGACATTCCACATGCCGAGGCCGCGATTCAGTACGGCAATGATGCCGTACGGCCATGCGTTCGCCTCCTCCAGCTTCGAGGCGTCCTCGCCTGGCTGGAGAAAGTGGTAGTAGAGAGGCCCGCCGACAGCATTGGTGGGCCCGAAGACCCGCAGCGGGTAACCACACTCAACCTTGTGCATCTCCTTGTCGGGGTTGAGGGCGGCCACGATGTTGTGCGGCCAGCCAAACTGCTGCTCAAGCAGCCAGCTGTTTTCGCCGGGCTGCAAGAGGTGGATGAACAAACCGGCGTCACCGTCGCCCTGGGCAACACGGCAGCACAAGGGATTGGGGGATTGGGCGAGCTTGCGTTGGCAAGAAGCATGGGTGTGAGCGCTGTTGGTGGGGGAGTCGCTGTATAGCAGAAGCGGAAGCACGTCCAGCTCCTCAGCTTCCTCCCGTCCAGCCAGTGCCTCTGACCCAGTGAGATGGTATTGGCGCCGCCCCCCCTCCCGCACCCTGCGCTCGTGCCCCGCACCTCAAGCGTAGCACCCGTCGCGAGCAGCTTCGCCGCCACACCCGCCGCCCCGCAGGTAACCGCGCATCTCAGGGGCGTGGCATCAGCCTGCAAAGAGGGCGGTTTTGGAGGGGAGCAGCGAGCGCCGAAGCAGTGACTCGCCCTCATCTGCGACCGCATCTGCATGCCGAGACCTCCGAAACCGTCCCCACCGTGGACGTCAGCCCGGGGCGCGGGCAGGGTAAGAGGCGGGTGGCAGAGCGGGCGTGCGGGCAATCTCGGGGGAAGCCCACCCTCCCGGCCTGAAGTCCATACGGACCTTATGGGAATGACGTGCAGGATGCTCCTCTGGCTCTAGGCCCGTGAGCGCCGTGAGCCTCGCGCGCATCGCTTGCAGCGACATCCTGCTTTTCACCCTGGGCCCTATTCCTGACACAGCGTGGCTGTCTACCCCTGTATTGACTTGTGTGTATGCATGGCGTCGCGCAACCCTGGTATCATGGCCCAGCGCGTGCATGCGTTTCGGAAGCAGCAGATGCAGCTGCGCGCAGATGCGCCCCCGCGGGGCAGCCACTTCATCACACGCTACGGCACTTATCAGTGTGAACATAAGTAGCGCCTACAAACTCTCCTCTCCTCCTGCCACGATTGCCGACAAAGCCGACTCGCCCCGCTCACACACTCTTGCTTTAGCAACATCAACACCTACTTGAAAAGGCAGAATCGAAAAGCGCGTGCCGGGGCGTGCTCCAGCACGCGTCCGACGGCCCGGCGTGCGTGTCAGCGTCGCGCGGAGCGGACATGGCCTCCTCGCCCGCTCCCGAGGAGCTTCTTGGCCTCATCAAGAAGGGACGGTCACGGGAGCTGAAGGAACAGCTGCAGCAGGTAGGCCATCCGCGTCCCACAACCTCACTGCGGGAGCCCCGGCAACCTTTCGTGCGCGTGCCCCCGTGCAGGGCAAGGCAGGCCTGCTGCAGGGTGCCGCTGCCCTCACCCCGCTGCTGCGCGCTGCGTGTCTGCACAGTGCTCTAGCTTTGGAGGTCTTGCTAGCCGACCTGGACCCAGACACGGCCAGCGACCTGGCCAGCAAGGTGGACTCGCAGGTACTGCGCCGAGTCCCCAAGTCCCCAGCTGCTGGCCTTTCCCCAGCCCTCAATGCCCAGCCTGCCTGCCTTTCCCCAGGGCTGCACTTTTCTGCATACAGCAGCGTACGCGGGGAACCATGCGGCGCTCGAGCTGCTGCTATCCAGAGCATCGGATCCCCTCACGCTCGTAAAGTCTAAGGACTATGGCAACATGACCGCGCTGCACTACGCCGCTTGGACGGGCGCTACGGGTGAGGGCACAGAGCTTCGTCGGTGCCGGGCTTCACGGGGCAACCAAGCTGCACCAGACACGTGAACCCTGCCAGTTCCTTGCCAGGCGGGCTCCTGACATGACATCCACCCAACCAATACTGTTCATCAGGTGCCGCTTGCGTGCTGCTGGAGCAAGGGGCGGATGTGCACGCCCTGGACAAGGACGGCATGTGGGCGTGGGCCTGAAGCGCCAGAGCTCACCCTTAGCGCCGACATACCGTACGGCACCCTACCTGGCCGCAAGGCGCCTACGCACGCCTGTAACCCAACCTTTGCTTCGCCCGTCCGCCTTCCCCCTAACGCTGCGTCCGCGCAGGGCGCCGCTGCACATGGCCTGCGCCGCGGGGCACACCCACGTGGCGGCCCTGCTGCTGCACGTGGAGGCAGCGGCGGCGCACGCAAGCAGCAGCGGCAGCGGAGGAGGCGGTGGCAGTGACGCAGACCCCTTGGCGCCCTTCCAGCGGCTCGCGGGCGCCGGCATGCAGAAGTGCGGCCCGCTGCTGCGCACCCGCGCCGGCTGGACCCCAGCGCACCTGGCTGCGTGCGCGGGGGCTTTGGGCGTCCTCCGCGTGCTTCAAAGCTTCCGACCCGACTGCATCGCGCTGCCGTGCCGTGCAGAGGCGGGGGCGGGAGAGTTCAGCGGGTGGACGCCGCTGCACTGTGCGGTGGCGTGCGGCGAGGCGGAGGCCGTGCAGGTGCTTATGGGCATGGGGGCTGACCCGGCCGGTCCCACGGGCTTCCCCAGCCCCAGGGAGCTTGCCACGGACCGGGCGACGTGGCTGGAGTGGTGGCACCTCCGGGAGGATCTCCCGCGCTTCCCAACCGAGCTGGGCCGGGAGGACAGGCTCGGGGAACAAAAGTCGGCAGAGCGCAGCTTTGCTGACGTGAGCTCCGCTTTCAAGCAGGGGTTGCGGAGCAGGGGCGAGCAGGCCGATGTCGGCGGTGTGCCCGGTGCACCCTCCGCCTGGAACTACGACATCCCCTGGGGCTCAATCACGGAGGTCCGCCCGGTGGTGGTGACAGAGGACGTTGAGATCTACCATGCCCTTTATCAGGGCACCGAGGTGCGTGCAGGAATGCCCCATGACACCGCTCACCTTGCACCTACCCTCTGTCCCTTCCTCCTGTGCTATTCATGTGCCCTCCCTCCTTGGTAACCATCCTGTCCGTGTCATCTCCCTCTGCCTGCTCTCCTCGCAGGTTGCGCTGAAGGGCGTCCCAGGTGACTCCTCAAGGCTGCGGAAGGAGTACGCACTGATGCGCTACCATCCGCCCCACGAGCACATCACACACCTCATCGGCATGACCGACGATGGCCGGGGGGCGCTGCTGGTCATGGCCTGGTGAGCGTGCGGGCGGGTCTCGCAGGGTGCACGGCGGCTGCTAAGCCCCATGTCTTGAAGATCAGGCTATAAACAAGATACCTCGGAGGTGTGCTGAATGCCTGCAACTAGACCCTTGACTTGCGCCCGCCTCCGCGCCCCACCGCCTGTGCGTCTGTGCGCAGGCACCCATTGGACCTGCAGCGGCTGTTCCTGGAGCGAGCTGAGGCCAGGCGGCTAACGCTGCACAAGAAGCTTGAGATTGCGACGGAGCTTGCTGTGGTGCGTGGGACCCGGGCAGGCCTTCGTCAGTAGGAGCTGGCCAGCGGGAGCGGTGCCATCAATTGCGAGTGTTTAGGAGGAGAGGTGGTCATGCAATGGGGATGTGGTCAAGGCACATGATTGTTGGTGTGACTAAGACGAACGGGTTGTTGCCGCGCAGCACCGCAGAGCTCTTGCAGGGGGCAACGCAGACCCTTACGTTCCCCCCCTTCGCTCACCACCCGAAGGGTCTGTGGTGGCTCCACGCACATGGCATTGTGCACCGTGACATCAAGCCAGACAAGCTGGGTCGGGCTGAGGGGCCGGGCGTTCGGGTGCACCAAGGCGCCTCTCCTCAGGCAGTCCACACCCGCCATGCCACCCCTGCCCGTGGTGTCCCCCAGACAACGTTCTGCTCAACGGGGACCTTCGCGTCAAGGTGGGTGGGGCCGGAACGTCCGCACAGCATGGTAGCATGCGCTCTTGTCCACAGCAACTGCAGAGAGCTATGAATTGAGCAGAAGTAATGTCGTGATCGCCCTGTGCCCAGATCACGGACTTTGGCATCAGCCAGCCCATGACGCAAGATGGCGGGATCCGCACCAAGCAGGGTATGGGCAGCCCGCTCTGGATGGCCCCAGAGCTGATAGCAGCGCATGGGACCAAAGCCGCCTACACCCAAGAGGTGGGTGCCGTGGTCGGGTTACGCGTTGCAGTTCGTCTGATCTAGTGTAGCCTCTGTCCCCCAGTCACCTCAGGCCCGCCTGCCCCTCGGCCGCCCACCCGCCCCCAGGTTGATGTGTACGGCTGGGGCGTCATCTTCTGCCAGCTCATCTCGTCCAAGCACGACAAGCTGTACGAGCTGCTGGCGCCCGAGCTCATCACCCCAGGAACTGACGGGGTCGTACAGTACGGACAGGTGCGGCCGTCGACCCACCGATCTCCCCGGGGCGAGGAGAGGAGCTTTGCGCGTTGTGCTTGTTGCCCTTCCACACTCAAGCCTGCCTTGCCCCGACCTCTGCCTCCCCGCCCCCCTCCCAGTTGAACGGTCTCCTGTACTCGAAGCCGGAGACCCTCTACCAGATCCCCGCCATCCTCCTGCGCAAGCTGCCGGAGCACCTCGAGGCCATGCCCCCGGCCGTTCGCGAGGCGGCCCTGGGGCTGGCGGCGGAGTGCCTCAGCGTGGATCCCAGCCGGCGGCCCGGCATGGACCGAGTGGCGGAGCGGGTCAGGGCGCTGCTGACGGCCCCCTGGCGTCCTACGGCGGAGGAACCGCAGCTGCAGCTGCCGGAACCGCCCCAGCTCCCCCCGTCACCTGTCCCTCAGCAGCCCCAGCCCAACGTGTTCGAGCTGTCTTGGGGCATGAGCAGCGCCAGCCTGCACTGATGCCTAGAGGGGAGGTCGGGGACTGGGGGAGGGCCATGGACATGTGTTGGGTTGGACTCCGAGCGTGGTGGGAGTGCTTGGTGCGGGTGTGTTGCGCTTTGTGGGGGGGCCCTCCCGCGAGTCGAGGCGGTTACGGATGTCATGAAGGCTTAAACGAATGTAATTTGTGCTGCATATGGTGCTTGAAACCGTCTTGGGGCGTCTGGGAACGGTGCCGCGGTGCTATAAGTACCAAGCAGATGCACGAACATGCTATATGTGCAAGCATGACCATGATGATCAAGAGTGCCAACAATGCTGATGAAGAAGGTCGCGGGTACTTGTCGCTCGGAGGCATACAAGACAACACTGTCCATGAAGTACGTTGGCTTGGCCTGTACAGCAACATTATGCACATTAATCACATGTCATGGGGGTGCAGCATGGCTGAAGCTGGAACACCCTCCATCCTGTCGTCCCAATCTCCCCTATCCAACTGATGGCAAGCAAAGTGATGAGGGGCTGTGGACACACGTCGAGACATGACACATGAGACGGCAAGTGTTACACCCCTGCGTGTCCTATCTTCTCCATGGCTTCCATTTTGTGGGAAGAAACGGGTGAGGTTGATAGTCCGTTCCCAGCAGGGAAAGGGCGCGGTGTCCAGCATGCATGCCTTGGCGTCCAATACAGCCTGCTCACTCCTCACATGCCCCTGCGGACAACGGACTGTACGACGCCCCTATTCTGTTGCCAACGCTCATACCGTATCCGCGGCAGTAATCCGCCTCCCTGTCCCTGTGGATTGTACGACACCTTCTCGATGTCTGTTGCCCACGCAATCCCACACGCCTCACGCTTGACTCAGCCCCGCCGACAGCGGCAGGCTGACACTACTACATGCGGTACTTCCCACGCAGCTGTACGTGCGGTTTCTACCCCGGCCGGCCGACCCACGAACGTCTCCACAACACGGCTCCTGCGGCTTAAAGCCCTGTTCTCTACTCACTCTGGACCTCAAACCTCCCAGGCACGGTGACACGCCAGTGCCCGACACCAAAATCATTGTGAAGGCAACTGCAGTAGTGAGCCACATGGGCCAACGCCAGCAGATACACCCTCACACTCATAGATAGATACGCATAGATAGACCGTCACGCTGCTCATCTCACATTGTCGATCCCTTCCTAGGATAGTCTTCCCAAGCGGCAGCACCTTGACTACGCCGCATGGACCATGCCCCGTCGTCAAGAAGTCTTGCTGCACCTCCACTCTAGACACCAGGGCTGTCACACCAGGTCACGTCACACGCCCCACCCACGGCAGCCACGCACGGCCTCAGCCGGCAGGTTCAAGGGACTTGCTTGGGCAAAGCGACACTCCGGCCCACGGGCCCCTCAAGCGCTTAGCTAGCCCCACACCTGGACCGACTCCGGCACCAGGCCCCTGACGCCCTCCGCGAGCTGGAGGATCCAGCGCAGCCGGTCCAGCACGGCCAGGTTGTGTGGCGCCCCGTCCTCCTTGCCCTCCCAGATCGCCTCTAGCACCTGCGTGTCGGAGCGGGAGAGGGGCCAGAACGCAGAGCGGAGTATCAGACAACACGGTAGGGTGTCAAGGCGCTTGGCTGAGTAATGCATTGCGTGTGCTTAAGGCTGGCCTGCTGGCGAGTCACAGATTGCCCAGGTGCTTTCTGGCACCTAAACCGTACCGCAAGTTGCATTCGTCCCGGCGGTTTCGCTCACCTGCCGACCAGCAGCGCTCAGCGAGACTGCGGCCAGACCCGCCTGTAGCGGCGCCGGCGGAAGGGCTTGACCGCTGCCTTGCGCCTCGCCTGCCAGGCCCGCGCTCTGCGCCAGCGACCGAGCTGCCTCCACGGCGGCCAGCGCCGCCGCCTCGCCATCGCACAGCAGCAGAACGGCCTGTACGGCGGGTAGCGACTGGTACCGGTGTACGGAGAACAGGTGCGGCTCCAAGCCGGCGACGGCGGCTGGGTCAGCCTCCGCCACCTGGCGGCTGATCCGCTTCGCCTTCATGCGTAGCGCTGGGGCGTCCTCCAGCAGGGCTTGCACAGCAGGGCCCCGCAGCAGCACCTCGGCTGTCCAGCCTGTGTCTGGACGGCCGCTGGGCTCACCCGCCGCGGCACCCCCACCGTCCACCATACGCCGTACCACCCGCTCCAGCACCGCAGCGGGAGCCAGCGGCTCCACGTTCTGTACACCGCTGTTAGCATCGACGCCTGCCCGGGCATCGGGCGATAGGGCAGCGCGCGAGGACGAGAGCGCGTTGCGGACGCCGCCGTTGGGGCCAGGCGAGGAGGGCGGGGCCGAAGGCAGGGGGCGCGGCAGCTGGAGCCGGAGCTCCAGGGGCATGGGGCCCTGGGCCCTGAGCTCAAAGACCTCCGGTGCGCCCAGCAGCCGGGTCAGGCGCAGCACGCTCTCCGTGCTGGCGTCGGAGCTCCGCATGCCGCTCAGCAGCACGGCCGTGCTGCGGGCCAGGAGCTCCGCGGCGGGGTTGGGGTCCGGCAGGGGCTGCACCAGAGCGGTCAGGCGGAGCTCCAGCCGGCCCAGCCGGGGGCCCAGCTTCTTGGAGGGCAGCAGCGCCTTCGCCAGGAACGACAGGATGGCTGTGGAGGGCGCGGCCGGTGCGCCGCTCTTGGGCGCCTCCATCTTGAAGGACTGCAGCCGGCCGTCAGACAGGGTGCAGGACACGAGTCCCTGGTCCCACGCTGGGCCCTCGCCCTTGCCGTGGCTCTCCGGGAGGTGGGTGTGCAGCTGCAGGCGCTGCGTGGAGGCCGGCAGAAAGTCCAGGACCTGGCGCAGCTCCTCGGCGCTGTGCAGCACCAGGGCGTCCTCGCAGGCGAGTGTGAGCTCACGCAGCGCTGTCATGGCGGAGAGGGGCGCCGAGAGCTGGGCGGTGGTGTTGGGCGGGCGAACTGTGAGCGAGGTGAGCTGGGCCGCCAGGTTGGGGCTCAGGACGCTGAGCCAGTCGGAGTGGTTGAGTGTGAGTCTGGTGAGGCGGGGGAGGGACTCCAAAGCGGCGGAAATTTGACGCTTGAACGGTCGGTTGTCGGGAGGCGGGGTCGCCAGCAGGTGGAGAGTAACGAGGGCCGGCATGCGGAGCAGCACCCTCGCCACGTAGCTACCCTTGAAGGGCTTGCCGGTTTCGGCTCTGATGGTGAGGATCTTGACTTGATGGCGTGTTGCCGGGGACGCGCCCGCGAAGGATAAGAAGAAGAGGTCGGGGCTCGGGGGGAGGCTGTATGGGCCCGGGGCATGACCGGAATGGAGCGTAACCATTTTGACGGACGGAAAGCGCTTCAGCCAGCGACCATCCTTGCACAGAGCAGCGAGCTCCTCTGGCTTGATGCCCAGGTTTACATGCAGCGCCTCGACGTGCTCATCTATCGCTTCACGCAGCGATGGCGACGCGAGCCGCGCGTTACGAAGGTCACCAGTGCTTAGACCTGCTCGCAGGGCAGTATATGCAGCTCGAGAGAGGTTGTGGCCCAAGACGTCGAGCAAATTCGTGGGGCGGGATTCACCGCCCGCGAGGGGTTTCTTCTCATGAGCAGCCATCTCTACATCGCTATGACGAGAACGTTTGTTTTTCTGATGCGGTTTGTGTTGACGGCGAGGCTTTTGTGGGCGCATGCGCCTGGCCTGGTAACGCAGGGCCCAGAATCCGGATCCTGGGCCTCCGCCCGGGCCCGCGCGGTCCCGAGCAGAGGCCCCCTGTCCGCGATACAATCTGGCATGTAGCTGCAACCCGCACGAATACGCAGCCCCATACCCCAGATCCCCGAGCGCAACTCGTGCCTGGGTAAATGGGTACATACGGGTACATGGATGGGCAACGCCGGCTACACTCGTGGAACTCCACCCGACACGCACCAGAGCAGGGTTGGCTGCCCTCCAGTGCGCAGCGCACTGCCGACTTCGCACCCAGCGCCTGGCGCAAGGTGCCGATTTCCCGCAGCGAGAGCGAGCGTAGGTCTCCCACGAGGTGTCGAGGTGGTGTGTGGGTCCTGGTGGCAGCAAGCGGTGCGTGGGTACCATTCGCCTCAGTTGCTGATCCGAGTCCATACAGGTGCTCCAGTCGGGATGCGAAGTAACGGAGGCAGGCTGAACGGCTGCTGCATGACCCCAACAGCCTGACTTACATCGTGACGCCACTAAGTCTCTTGTTGCCCCCATCCTCACCTTGGCACCTCGCTGCCGCCCCGATGATGCTTACCTCGTACAGCGTGACTCCGCGGCTGCGGGCAGAGCATAGGAGGGGGTCATGGCAGGTAACAGAGTATGTTGCATGGCGTTCGCGTCAGGCTCTTAGTGTCCACACCCTGCAGAGGTATGGGATGCGGCGAGGCCTCACCGTCGGCCGTCGTCCTCGGCTACTTGTACTCCGGGGCAGCGTAGGGACTCGTGCCCACCGCAGCCACCAGCTCCCCTTGCGCCGCGGGGAGCTTGCTGAAGCCGAAGTCCACCACCTGCGGAGAGAGGTGCCGGGAGGTACCGGTAACCAGGGAGTGAACCGGTGCGGGGCGCAAGGAGCGAGAGTACCTCGGTAAGTCGAGCACTGCGAATGCAAGGCAGGACACAACGGCTTGGCCAGCGCTGCGCCTCCTGCCTCCAGCCGTGGGCTGGGACGTCAGCCACGCCAGGCAAGGCCAGCCAGGCCTTGCAGTGATACCCCTGGCCCAAGCCTGTCGGCCTCACCTTTGGACCAGCATCTGTGCAGGGGGCCAGAGGGATTCCTGGGTTTCCGGTCAGTACCCGCGGGAGCGTGCTCACGCACACACGCTCATCCAGTCAGCTGGAGGCTGCTGATGTGCTGAACCAGCATGTAATTATCCCCCGGGGAGCCCACGCCGAGTAGCACCTCATCACCGTAGCCTCCATCGCTGAAGGATAGGTCAACACGGTCGTAGCCGCTGACCGCATGTGTTTGGTGTACACTGCTAACCCCCACGCGCGTGACGTGCGAGGGGCTCTGGCAGGGGCGCTGGGCATGTAAGCTTTAAGGGAGCTGAGCCTCTTGCACAAGCGCTGTGCGTTTACCTCGGGGATAACCACGTCGAGGCCGCCAGGGAAGCCAGGCGCCAGTGGGGCGGGCACTCCGGTGCCCGACACCCTGTGGAGCAGTGGGGCGAGGCGCCGTCGCTGACTGCCTCCGTTGAGGCCAGGGTCCCATCCCACCGTTAACCCCAAAATGTCAGTCAGGGGCAACCTGCGGCCCTCTCGCCCCAGAGACGCAAAAGCAGACCAGTGGCCACCGCCCTGGAGCGGCCATGGGCGGGCCCAGCGAAGGCCCAACGTGCGATGCCAAAGTCGCTCCACGGGCTCGCCGTCTACTCTGCTCTTGTGTCCCTTGCCCACCCACACGTTACCTCTTAGCAATGGTCTCCTTACCGACGCCAAACACGACTGCGGGCACTGACCGCCTCGTCATTCCGGTCGCCCGGCTTGGTCTACCAGCAGGAAGCTTTGAAGGCCAAGCTGCAAGGCTTGGCAGCGGTAACTTCAGCGAGGCAAGCTTCGCCCAGCGCTGCGACGAAGTGTTCCGCCAGGATGCCAGGGTGTTTTGATTGGTCTGCCTGCGAAGAAGTGCAACAGAGTGGAGACGCTAGCTCTGGCTAGCCACAAGCTACTGCAGCATTATGGAAAGCGCAGTGGAAACGTCTGTCGCGCATTGGCTTGCAGGTCTGGCTCTGCCAACGCCGTGTCCAAGGCAGCGAGCTTCAGCGCGTGGCCGTCAAGATACTCAAGGTGCAGCGTGAAGTGCGCAAGATGTTGGGACTCGCACTGGTTCAGCGTGCGGGTTTGGGGCCGTGCCGCCTCGTGAAGGCCCCCGCGGCCCCGGGCACCCCCTCTTCCCCAACCTCGCGCCCCCGCCCCCAATTCGCCCCCGCAGAAGCCGCTGGCCCAATGCAGCGATGACGAGTTGACCTGGCTGAGCCGCGAGGCCATCAACCAGGGAGGCCTGAACCACAACCATGTTTGCCAGCTGCTCGAGGTGGGCTGGAGGTTTAGTTGCGGGAGGCGCACTTAAGCTTCCATCGTCTACCGGTACGCGGCAGAGGGGCGAGGCGTGTCGAGGGCGTGCGCGCTGATGTGGGTCGCGTGACAGCGGCCGCCTGCAAGCCTGCCTTCCCCCTTGCCCCCCTAGGTCGGGCTGACGCAGCGGGTGGAGCGGCTGTCATCTGAACACGACGGCCGCGAGCGCATCTACCTGGTGCGCGGGGGTGGGGGTGCACACTGCTATAGTGTCTCAAGTATGGGAGGTGACATTGGCCAACGCAAGCACGCCTGACGCTATCCAAAGCTGCCGTACGCCTGCTGCCACTTGGCTGCGAGTCACCGCCCCGTAATGCGGGACTGGGACCCACCCCAGGTGCTCGAGTACGCGGAAGGCGGGACGCTGGGAGAGTACCTGGCCGCGCGAGGCGGCAAGCTGGAGGAGCAGTGGGCCCGGTGGTTCTTCCTGCAGCTGGTGAGCCGTCGTTTGCGAATGTATGCGCTGTTGCTTCGGCTTTGTGTGCCGCCGCATGGCCACTTGTGCATTGGCTGAACCTTACTTCATCAGCTCAATCTTACCTCACGTCCAATGGCCCTGTCACGCAGCTGAGCGGCGTGCGCTACTGCCACATGCACGGCATCTCGAACAGGTGAGCCGCTAGCATGGCTCAGCGCCTTGGGCTGGTATTGTGTTGTACTTCTGCGATATGGCCCGTTACTGTTTGCAAAGGCAGACGCAATAATAACCCTGTGCGTTCATCCGGCACAGGGACATCAAGCCCGACAACTGCCTTATGACCACTACTCCCAACAATGCGTTCCTCAAGGTGCGTGTGCGGGTCAGGGTTGGAGGAAGACAAGCACGCCCCACGGGGGTTGCGCTCAAGTGCAAAGCCGGCCGGAGCACCAGCCCTACGCAGTCCCCGCCATGGGGCTATGTGTGCGTACGCTCTAGAGATATGCTGATAGCCATGGCATCCCGTTCGTGTCCACAGGTGGCGGACTTCGGGCTCAGCAAGTGCCAGCAGGCGCAGGGGGAGCTGCAGACCACGGTGGGGTCCATGCTATACATGGCGCCGGAGGTGTACGACAGGAATCTGCGGAACGACCAGGGGCACTACGACGGCAGCAAAGCCGACGGTAGGCGTGCGCAAGTGGAGCAAGTGCTTGTTGCAGCACCACGCTTCGTGGATTTGAGCTTTTACCAAAAGCGAGAAGAGCTGGGGGAGGGTGCTGCTTCACCCCATGCGCCTTGTCACATCTCCACCTCTCCGCAATCGTGCTCCCCCAGTGTACAGCTGCGGCGTCACGCTGTATAAGGTGGGTTGAGCACATGCCGGGAGATGTGCATGGCAGCTTCTACCGCCAGGCTTCACTACCGTGCCCGACGCCGTTGGTAGCCTGCTTGACCCCTGGCTCCACGCTCCGTCCCCCCGCCCTTCCGGCGGACAGATGGTGTTCGGCCGGCCCCCCTTCAGCTTCCACCCTTTGACGGGTGACGCGTTGAACATGGACCACAAGCGGGACCAGCACCTGCTGCTGACGAACAAGGCGGCGGGCCTCGTGTGCCACCCGAACGAGGCGCCCTCCATCCCCGAGGACCTGCGGGACCTGCTCAGCGGCATGCTGCGGCCCAGGCCCCAGGAGCGGCTCAGCCTGGCCCAGGTGAGAAGGCCGGTGCTTCGAGCTGTAAGGCAGGGACGTCACCGCCACCCTCAGGTCAACACACTCAGATCCAAAGCCGTACCCGAGCTTGTCCATGCGGGCGAGCAGGTCCTTGAAACCGGTTGAAAACGGTCCGGCGCAGGTCCTGGCGCACCCCTGGAGCCGGAGGGACGTCAAGCCGGAGATCCTCGCCCACCTGGACAACGAGCCGTCCACTCCGACCGCCGAACATGCGGTGAGGCTGACAGGAAGCGCTCGGCAAAGGCGCTGGTTGCATGCGGGCCCCCTCGAATTAGAACCAGTACGCCAGCGCGGACTGTGGCCGGGAGTTTTGAGATGGAATACACCTGAGGGCTCGCCTTTGCTGCGGCGCCATATGCTTCTCAAGCGACATGTGCACTCACCTTCGTCGCCCCTCAGGCTTATGCGGCAAACTTCCGGGATTACGTTGACAAGCAGTTCGTCTACATGCGGGCGCAGCCCTGCCGGCAACGCTAGGGGGCCCTAACGGAGGCCCTAACGGAGCGTGTTCCCTCTGGGGGGCTGATCCCCTGACTCCGTTGACCTTGACCGGCCTCACATGACCGGCATCCCGAGCTGAGAGGACTGTGGGGCATAGGTTGCCTACGGCATTTGAGCGAGCGGCGAGAGGCAAACGGGATGCGTTATTATATATTAACTGTGACCAATTGATCTTGATCTGTGGTCAGAGCGCGGAAATCCGTCATCCTCATCCTAAGTTGGTCCAGGGTGACGCTGTGCAGTGCCTGGTCGATAGGTTACAAGACGGTTGGGCCAAGCCGAACCATGGACGTTGTATGTGCATTATGCCTGATGGCGGGCAACACAAGTAGGGCTTCGGACTGCGGGTGACTTATTGCTAAGCGCTGCGGAGCGCCTTTATGTTCAGCAGCAGCAGTCCTCGGTAAATACCATGCAGAGAGGTTGCATGGTGCTTGAATGCCAAACGGTTCCTGGCCAGGGCCCCTGCATGGTAGGCTGACATGTGTTATGGGCTATGCACCAACTGAGGAAGACTAGTGTCCGGACGAGGCCATTTGGCCATGTCACTTGTCAGGTTAGCTCACACAACGCACTCTCGAGTGCACCTGCAGTCTGCCGGGGGCCGCCAGAGCCGGCCTGGTGGCCTCCCGCAGCACCTGCAACCCCTCTGGAGGCGAGGACTGCAGCTTCAGCTCAAGGAGAAAGCGTAGCGTACCGTTAGTCGGTTGCTGATCATGCCAAGTGCTTGGTTGTGGAGCGTAGTAGGGCGTGAGCCGCGAAATACAGTACGCAGACCTGTGGGGAACGTGGGAGGGCACGTCGCACGTGATGGCGAGGGGAAAGGGATTTCGGGGGTGGAAGCACACGCGATTCGAGGCAAGGGAGGGAAAGCGAGTAGCCGGGGGTGGCAAGTCCTCGCGTTAGGGCGCCAGTGAGGGCGAGGGTGCACACGATTTAGGGAAAGGGAAAGGGAGGGAGGGCGAGTAGTCGGGGGCGGTAAGCCACAAGGGACCCTGAGGGGAGCAGGGGCCCACTACTCGATGCAGTTTGCCGTAGAAGTGTAAGTCCCGCCCGCCCTGGCTCGCCCTGGCACTTCCACGTGTACTGCGCACGCCGACAGAGCATGCTCTTGCCTCCCCGCAAGGACACGCGTGGCGGATGAGGGCGGATGCCCGGGGCCATCCCTCCGGTTCAACGCACCAGTCCCAGGACTGACTCCACATGTTATCCTGCACCGTCTGAATCGTAGTCCTTATTACGCCTGTTCTGCCTCTGGGGTATAACCTCGGCCCCGGCCCGTTGAGCTCGTCGATATCGTGGGCTTCGACGCGCCCAGTAAGTTCCGGCCGGACCCCTCCCCCCGCCACTCCCAAACACGCCTGCAACAAAATGGTGTGGAAGAGGCAGGCTGGGCTGCGGCCGGGCCCATGCGTGCTCATTGGGCCGGGCCTGGGCCCGACGATGGAGACGACCGCAGTCAACACGGGGCCAAGACTCGGCACGCAGCATACAATGCTCAATACCATTCACGGAGCCACTCCGTAACCTTGCAGCTCTGTCAGGAGACGGGCTTGCAAGCCATGGCGCACCAGGGTGTGCATCCGCACTCGCTCTTCCCACCCTTCTCAGCAAAGGAGGATGACGGCTACTCCCTGAGGCTTGAGGTGAGCTCTGGGCCGGCGAGAGCGCGAAGCTCATATTCTTTGGCCGCGATACAGCTTCCTGCTCTCGGTTCACGTTTAACGCGAGCTTGTGGCTGGCTGCACTATGTGACCTACGCTTGCAGCTCGTCGCGGGTCAGGTCCACCCCATTCCTCCACCGCGCACTATATCAGAGGGATCCACATTCCCGCGCTGGTAGGAAAGACGGAGGGAAAGGAAAGGAAGGGAAGGGGCGCCCCGAGGTGGCTTCGGGCAACCGTGGGGCAAACATCATCTCCCCGGGACTAACAGGCCCTTCCTGCTTCCCGCTTCCCCTTTCAGCGCCTTCCAGACGCTGCACGTCGCCGCTCACTACTGTGCAACACTCAAGGAGGTAAGCGCGCTCACGCTGGCAGCTCGCGTGGACGCGTGTGAGGGTTCACAGGACCCCTTGCCGCGGGCCCGGTTTGCCCCTGTTCCCCACCGTTGCCCAACACCCTTTCCCCCTTGGAATCCACAGTTCGTGACTGTGCTCCTGCGGGAACCAGAGCTCGAGGCTGCTATTACAGCCAAGGGCCTGGAGACGCCCTTCCTCACCATAATCGCGCAAGCCACACGGGCCTTCATCCGTGAGGGCTACGCGCAGCCCCCCAGCTTGAGCGGCGTTCCCCTTGCCGCGTACCGCGTGTGGGCGGCCTTCACCTTCTGCTACTTTCGCGGCGTCCACAAGGCCGTCAGCTGCCCCAAAAATGCAGTGGACCGCAAGAAGCTGGAGGATGGCGCCATCGAGGACGGACTCGCGTCCTGGCTCAAGCGCTTGGTGGGCCACACCGGCTGGCAGCAGGGCGCAGGCGCGGGCGCAGGTGGAGGCCTGAGGAGCTGGGTCGCGGGTATGTGGCAGCGCCTGAGCCTGGACCCGAACGTCAGGGCGGCCGCACTGGCGGACCAGATACCGGAAAGGTGCGGCGCGGCGCCCAGAATGTGTCCAGAGGACAGCGAGCCCAAGTGCTACCGTATTGCGGGAGGCGGCGCATAGGCTTAGCTACCCCTTAATCTTGTACGTGCCTGACTTTGCTTGTGCCCTCCTCCGCCGGCCTTTCCTGCTCACGTGCTTGCAGGACCGTGGTGCAGAGGCCCGCGTCAAACGAGGCCGAGGCCAAGTACACACCCATCTACCCGCTCTACCTGACCAACGGTTACGACCGTAACCGCTACAAGGTGCGTGGCGGTGACCGGCTGGGGGCAGGCCGCCAGCAGAGGCTCTCCACTGCTGAGCGGTAGCATCAGTGGCTTGGCCCATGCGTGTCGGAGGGGCAGGCAGGGAGTTGGCGATGGATGCTGTGAGGGTAAAGCGGCACCGCACACCTCTCAATCCTTCCCCTCCTGCGTCTTCTTAACCCTCACGCATCGCCCCCTCCTCTCCCCAGCTGAGCGAGCTGAGCCCAAACAACATTGCAGTGACAGGAGGTGAGCCAAGGGGAACGGGCGGGGCCGGCACTGCGCATCCCCTTACATGCCGAGCATACCTCTACCGGACAGTACAACTTCCCCTGCCTCCCTGCGCCAAAGTGGGCTCAAGTGGACTCACGTCAACCCAACGCAGCACAGAGCAACCTAACTCTCCCTGCCCCCCTGCCCCCCTGCCGCCCGACCCCAAGGCGCGTGTGGCGTGCCCGCGGGCTACAGCAGCTCCAGCAACAGCGCCATCGGGCTCCTGGCGCTGAGCGACATGCTGGCCGCGTTCAAGCAGGTGCGCGAGCGGGTGTGCGTGCTTGGGGAGGAGGTGGGGGTGTACACAGACGGGGAGGCTTGTTGCAAGCGTAAAGCGGAGGGCAGGCGAAGGGCAAGCTGGGATAGCGCGTCACCGGGGCCTGGTACAGCCTGATGCCCGCTCTGAAGCTCTTCTGGTGCCTGGGTTCTGCTGCCCTGCCCTCACCAGGCGGTCGAGGGGAAACCCAAGGATGACAAGTCCAGGCTGGCCAGCGCGCTGCGGGACGAGGTGCTGCAGCGCGCCTCGGCGCCGCCGGCCGACCAGCCGGACCCTCTGTCCTCTGCCGAGCACGCTGCCTACCGCCCCCACCTGACGGCCTGCGTGCTGGGCTGGGCGGACGCCCTCGACTGCACGGCCCGCTGGGTGGACAGCGCGGCGCAGTGCGCGGCGCAGGCGGGCATCGGCAGCCCCCAGGCGCCCGTGCTGCCGGCCGCTGCGCTGCTGCAGCTGCTCTCGGACCAGCCGGAGATGCCCCCGGGGCTCCAGGCCACAGGCTCGCCCCTGCCCTCCCCCTACAACCTCTCCCGGCCGGAGTCGCCCCTCGCCGGCGGCGAGGGGCAGCCCCTCCGGGAGTTCTGCTCCCGCTCCACCAACCCGTCGCCGCCGTTGGCGTCGCCCCAGCACTCGGCCCCGTCGCCCACGGCGCGCGCGGCCAGCGCCGCGTTGGCAGCGGCGGCGTTCTGCGGCACGCGCCCGAGCGGCAGCATGGAGCTGATAAACACGGGCGTGGGCCAACTGGCGCTGGCGGAGTCGGGCCAGCTGCCCCACGCGCCCACTCCGCTGGGGGTCCTCCGCCAGCTGCGGGTGGTCCTCGCGCACGCGGCAGTCACAGCCGAGCCCCTGGCGGCCTCGCACCCGGCCTTGGCGCAAGGCGTGCGCGCGCTGCAGGCGAGCGTGGCCGCGGCGGTGCAGGCGGCGGAGGCAGGCGCCGCCGAGGGGCCCCTGCGGCCGCCCGTGACGTCGTGGGGCGCCGTGCGGGTGGAAGCTGGGCCCGGCACTGCTGCGGGGCCGTCGGGCAGCCAGTGGGCGCCCGCGGCGGCTGGGCGGGCCGACGGCATGATGGGGCTCATGGAGAGCTCACTGGGCGGAGGCATGGAGGCGTCCCTGTGGGGGGCGCCCTACGCGGCCGCAGCAGCGCCGCAGCAGTTGGTGGCGCAAGGGGCGGGGCAGCTGCAGGGCACTCTGCCGAGCAGCGCGGCGTCAGGCCCGGCGCAGCCGGGCCACAACGCGGGCCGGGAGGTGGAGCTCGCAAGCGGTCTCACTGCGGCCATGAGCGCACCGCCGGCGCTCTTCAACCGCCGCCTGGGGAGCGCGCTCAAAGCCAACTCGGCGTGCGCCATCAACGACTCGGGCTCGGGCTCGGGCTTCCAGCAGTTCCTCACGGACATCCTGGCCCCAGGATCGACGCTCGCAGGCGCCGCCGCAGGGGCGGCGGGTGGCAGCCAGGAAGCGCGGGTCCCAACGGGGCCGGCATGTCCGCCCCGGCGTCCGCCTCAACCCATGGGCATCTTCCAGGGTAACCTCATACCAGGGTTCGATCAGGCCTACCCGGCCGGTGCCCCGTGTGCGGCAGGTGGCGGCGGGGCGATGGCGATGGAGACCTCTCAGGGAGGGCTCAGCGCCGCGGCCCCGCTGGCACACGCCCTCACCGCCCCGCCGGCGATGGCAGCGAGGCCAGTTCCGCCGGTCCAGCCCCCGCCGGTGCTGCCCCCGCCGCCTGTGCCGCCGCCGCCCCGGCGCAACGTGTTCGACGACCCCAACCTGCTCCCACCGGGGCCGCTTCCGGCGCCGATGCTGCGGGGCCCAAGCGACCACGTGGCTCGCCCATGCGACCGGAGTCGCGAGAGGGAGCGCAGCGGGGCCCACGGGCGAGGCGGTTGGGACGAGCGCGGCGAGCGGAGCCGGGGCTACGACCTCCTCTCGCCAGGCACAGACGGTCTCCCTGCGGATGTGTACATGAGCCTGGGCTCGCTGGCGGACCTGGAGCACTTCGGAAGCATCGTGGCGGAGGGGCCCGGTGCCCTGGCAGGGGGGCGCTTCTGAGAGCCTGCCAGGCCCTCGGATGCTCGTGAGTGATCGAGGTGTTCGGGCTGACGTGAGTGACCTGGTGTTGGGGCGGGGTCTTGGCATTGGCGCTGATGACGGGGTTGCGAAGAGTGATTGGGACGCGGCACAGCTGCGCCGACGGCATGCCGGCAACAAGCAGACGCCGGGCGCGTTGTGGGCGCGGGGGCCTCGAGCATGGTATTATGGAAGTTGTTGCAAGTGACCTTGTCCCTGGGTATCGAATCATTTTGTGCTGCACGCGTGCGTCTTAGTTGCGGCGAGTGGACACCGCGCGTCGGTGCGTGTTGAGGGGCGCGGTGGCGGGGTGACAACGTTGTTGCAAGTCTGCTGGGACTGTGAGGGGCATGGGGGATGCGGTCCATCAAGAGGGAGCTGTGGGGATTGGCGGGCTAGTACTGGGGCTCCTGCTTCGTTGATTCATGCACGGGGATGGGAGAGAGGCCGTTGATAAGGCACGAGCTGGTGGATGGGGGGCCTCCGGGTGGGGGCACGGTGCGGGTGTGCATGGGGAGGGGCCTCGCTTTGGCAACCGTCATGTGCTGCGCATGTTCTGCCGCGCACGAAGTCCACAGCACCCAAGTTGAGTTGCAGCGCCAAGGCATACAACTGTGATAAGTGTACGTCCAGACGTGTTCTGTTCTATGGTGTTCTGATGGAGATGCGGGCTAGGGAGTCCTGACTAATGGGGACGATTCTGAACTTGACCCTAAGAAGCGTTCGCCGTTGTTGGTGCAAGAAAGGGCAGTCCGGCGGCCCAGGGAAGCATTTCTTGCCATCAGGGGAACAAACGCCGGTGCGGCTGGAGGAGTAGAATGGGCGGGCAGACCGATGCCGCTGTCGAGCGGACAATGTGAGGAAGGGGGGATGTGGGGATGTTGGTTGAGGGGACCTCGAAGGGGCGGCGTGTCGACTGTGCAAGAGGCCAGCCAGAGACAAGCGCGTGCGAGGTTTGCTGTACCTAGCCACGGTTTCGCGCCCTGGGTCCCACTCCCAGAAGGTGGCGACTGTTGGTGACACAAACCCTAAAGGGCGGGTCCCCACTCTTTCATCTCTGACCCCACTGTGCCGGCGTTGGCAGGCCCAGACGAGGCCCATGCCAGTTGAACACGCCCGCCGCTTGTAGACGCTTCTTCTCCTCTCCTCCCGCCTCCACTGATGACACACGCGTGCTCGCTTTACAAGGCTTTCGTTGCAAACGCCAAACATGTCTCCTGGCACCGATCGCCTTGTCGTTCCGGTCACCCGGCTCGGGCTACCAGCAGCAAGCTTTGAGGGTCAAGCTGCAAGGCTTGGTAGTGGAAGCTTCAGCGAGGCAAGACTGGACGCATTCTGCCAGGATGCCAGGGTGTTTTGATTGGTCTGCCTGCGAAGAAGTGCAACAGAGTGGAGACGCTAGCTCTGGCTAGCCACAAGCTACTGGGCAATATGGAAAGCGCAGCGGAAATCTCTGTCGCGCGTCGGCTTGCAGGTTTGGCTGTGCCAACGCCGTTTCAAAGGCGGCGAGCTCCAGCGCGTGGCCGTCAAGATACTCAAGGTACAGCGTGAAGTGTGCAGATGTTGGGCCTCGCACTGGTTCAGCGTGCGGGTTTGGCGCCTTGCCGCCTCGTGAAGGCCCCCGCGGCCCCCCACCTCGCGCCCCCATCCCCCACCCGCACCGCGCAGAAGCCGCTGGCCCAATGCAGCGACGACGAGCTGACCTGGCTGAGCCGCGAGGCCATCAACCAGGGAGGCCTTGCCCAACACCACGTGTGCCAGCTGCTCGAGGTGGGTTGGGCTTCAATCGTTGGGCCAAGGGCACACGAGGAAACGGGAAAGGCAGGTGCGCGCTGATGTGGGTCGCGTGACAGCGGCCGCCTGCAAGCCTGCCTTCCCACATGCGTCCCCAGGTTGGCTTGACGCAGCGGGTGGAGCGGCTGTCAGCTGAACACGACGGCCGCGAGCGCATCTACCTGGTGCGTGGGGCGTGGGGGCGGATGGCTTGTGACAAGGCGAGGGCAGCAGAGCAGAGGCATGGTGATTGCTGCCTTGCGGTTCACAGCTCGTGAGGGCAGTGGCAAGCGTTCACAGGCCAGGAGAGTCGAATCCTTTGCGCATCCCAGGTGCTCGAGTACGCGGAGGGGGGGACACTCCGAGAGTACCTGATTGCCCGTGGCGGCAAGCTGGAGGAGAAGTGGGCCCGGTGGTTTTTCCTGCAGCTGGTGAGCCATGACGTGGCGCAGTGGCTCAAAGTATTCTTCGGGGGGCTTGTACTACCGTATGTGTGTCTTTTGTGTGGCTTCTGTGCGCCGTGGCCGAATGGGTCAAGGATGTCGACGCCGTGGGCTCTGTTTCCTAACCGCCAGGGGAGTCCGCGTCATCCTGGCACAACGAGCCCGGCTCTGCATTCCCTCCGTTCTTCCCCCGCAGCTTAGCGGCCTGAGATACTGCCATGCGCACAGCGTCTTTAACCGGTAAGCGGTCTGCGGAAGCTCCACCCAACTGCCTTGTGCTGCTCCGGGTTACTCTTGCGCGAGCATGCGGCTGATGCCCCGACAAAGCGCCTCGGCGTGCGCCGCCCTTTTAGCACACCCTGCCTCGGACGCCCCTCTCCTCAGAGACATCAAGCCCTCAAACTGCCTCATGTCCGCCAGCTCGGGCAACGTTCTTCTGAAGGTGAGGCTGGAGGACGGCCCCACGTGTGCCGCAGACCCACGCAAAGAGAGCAGGAGCGTGTCCGCTGTACCGATCAACCGACACGGGCAGGTTAGACCCGCACTTCCTTGGCTTGTCACGCAGGTGGCGGACTTCGGGCTCAGCAAGTGCCCCCACATTCATGGAGAACTGAGCAGCCAAGTGGGCACCCTGCTCTACATGGCGCCGGAGGTGTACGACAGGAATCTGCAAGACGCGCAGGGGCCCTACGACGGGGGCAAGGTGGACGGTAAGGGCGTGCGTGCGGGGCAGTCAGAACCAAAGTGATGTGAATCTCGACAAAGCAGTATCTGGTGCCGTGCCGCCCGCGTGTCGTCTTGCTGCTAAACATCCTAGCACCCGCCCTGGTACTTACCTCTCCGCAGTGTACAGCTGCGGTGTCACGTTGGCCGAGGTGGGGACGGGGTGGTTACGGCGAGGCCCGCCTGGCCTCGAGACGTCCATCCCCCGGCAATGGGATGCGTGACGGCCTCCCCCGCCACCCGTCGTGCCCTGCCCACAGATGGTTGTTGGCCGGCCCCCCTTCTACGTCAACCCCCAGAGCGGGGCTCCGCTGAACACGTTCGCCACAGACCGCACGACCTACGCCATCCTGCAAGCCAACAAGGCGGCGGGCCTCATGTGGCCCCGGAACGAGGCGCTGGCACTCCCCGAGGACCTGCGGGACCTCCTGGAGGGGATGCTGCGGCCCAGGCCCCAGGAGCGGCTCAGCCTGGCCCAGGTGAGAAGGCCGGTGCTTCGAGCTGCAAGGCAGGGCCGTCACCGCCACCCTCAGGTCAACACACTCAGATCCAAAGCCGTACCCGAGCTTGTCCATGCGGTCCAGCAGGTCCATGGCTTGCGACATGCGGCGGCTCTCTATGTGATTGGCTATGTGTGTATGAAATATTGGTGAAAAAGGTGCACGGTTTGCCTGGCCCAGGTCCTGGCCCACCCCTGGAGCCGGAGGGACGTCAAGGAGGCGGTGCTTGCCCACCTGGACAACGAGCTGCCGACCCCGACCGCCGCACACGCGGTGAGGCCGGACAGTGACAGGACACAAGTGGAAGTGATATCCACACATGTTCTTCAGAGCTAGGGCGTAGCTGTTGGTGGGGGTCCTAGCGGAGGCGAGCCCCTGCTCAGTTGTCTCCGTTCGGCGGCGTCATGGCGCTTCCGGACTGAGCCCCCGTGCCCCTCCCCGCGCCCCCCTTAATCTCTCTGAAGGCTTTCGCAGCGAACTTCAGAGCATATGTGGACCAGCAATTCGCCTTCTTCTTGGCGCAGCCCTGCCGCCAGGCCCTGCAGCGCTAGGCGCATTGCGGCCTTGCTGCCAGGTGCTGCTCAGCGGAACTGATGACGGTGAAGGACAACGTGGAAGTGGGGGAGGGGTTATGGGGCTGCAGTTATGGAGTGTTGTGACTGTTGTCAACACGCGCGTGACACCGAGGCTGCGGGCGCCCTTAGTCTTCCTTGACGTTTGCGTGAAGATGACACTCGTTTAGTGGAAAAGGTGCGGCCCACCGGGCGGCGAAACTGCATTGCGCTGGCACTGGCACTTGACTAGCCCTGAGGTCGGTCACATTTCGCGCTGGCACTTGCTGGAGTTGCTGCTCAAGAACCAACCTTCGACTATGACGTTACCTGTTCGGTAGCTGTGTGGTGCTCGAGAACTGACCCTCTGGCATATCGCTGAGCTGCGCACGTGCACAGCAGTTCGGGCTTTGGGAGAGCGGAATAATGGGCTGGATGGGTGGGCCCCACCCGGGGGCCGCAGGGTGAGGGAAGTGGAAGTGGAAGGATTGTGTGTCCCACAAATCTTTTGAGTTATGTTCCTTACTGCTAACTTGCTGATCCTGGCTGGAGACAATGGGGTGCCGTGGGAAGATTGCGTGTCCCACAGGCGAAACACAAGCGGTAGGGATAAGGAAACTAATGGCTCTTGTTGAGAACAAATGTGTCTATCTGGGTCGTGACTAGGCCCCCGGCCGGCTGTGCCATGTTGCGGCATGACCGTCATACTCTATGACTACTCGGTATTCAGTCTCGAGCACCACTCGTCTTAGTCTTTAGCAGTCTTGTCAGCTCCGCCACCCCTGACTGAGGTCCCCAAATCTGATACATACGCATGGAGCTACGGTCCATGACAGCACTCCACAAAAGCAACGCTCGGCGCAGTCTCGCACCTATGCAGTGAGCTGAGTACCTCATTCCGCACTGCACCATTCGCATCGTCTGTCCTAGCTTTCCCCTTCTATCCCCTTTCCTCAAACGCCCCTTCCAGGACAGCGTCTCAACGAGCAGCCGGCCTGCTTCACTCAATGCCATTGAGCAGGGGCGTGCAGCGCGCCGCCAGCTTGGGCGGCAACGCTGCCTCCAGCTGCGCCAGGATCTCGGAGCGCTTGTAGCGGGGCGAGAAGTGGATGAGCATGATGGCCTCGTTCTACGGAGGTTGCGGGGGAGAGACAGCGGTATCGGTACGCAAGCTGGGCCAGCGGGTGTCACCAAGGGCCGTCACCGGGGCGAGCTCAGCGCAAAGCAGGAGGTGGCCGGCGCTGCTCACGCCCAGCCCCTTCCCCCACCTGGTCAGCCTCTGAGGCTTCGCCTCGACGCAGTGCCCCACGGCCCCCACCCATAACCAATCTGAAGAGGCCCCTGCCCCCTGGCCCCCCCTGCCCCCCTGACCACCACGCACCTTGAACATGTCCTCCCGGTCCACGAAGTCCTGCACGTGCATGTGGCCCCGATCGCGGGCCTGCTCGGGCGTGAAGTCAATGCCCAGGTAGCTGAGGGCGGGGGAGGGGGCGGGGTGGAGTGGAGGGGAGAGAGGTTTGGGCGTCGAGCTCTAGGGTGTGCTTCAGGACGCTGGGGCGGGTGGGCGCCAGGCGGCCAGGCAGGCTTCGCTCCCGCAACCGCTGACGCGTTGAAGCCATCGCCCCGCCACCGCGCACAGGTGCCCTGAGTCTGCAACCGGCCTCCCGTAGCCCCCTCATTCCTCTGGCTTCCCTCCCAGCCCCAACCCGCCCCCCGCCTCACGTCATCTCCATGATGAGCACCTTGGCCCTCAGCGCGTCCGCCAGCACGGGGCTGTTGCCGTCCAGGAAGGCCGAGGTGGTGTCGCCAGTGAAGGCGATCTCGGGGACCTGTCAGGGGAAGGAGAGGGGGGAGGAGTAGGGAAGGGGAAAGGGCGTGAGGGAGGGGTTAGGTCGTTGGCCATCGGTGAGTTGTCACCGGGTGAGCTGTGTCACCGTGAGAACTCTGAAGGGGTGGGACGACTGCCCAGACCGCAACGTGCAGAAGGTGACAAGCGGCTGTCCGATGTCCCATCTGGCCCTGGCACATGCCCGCAGGGCGCGGCTCCAGCTTCTGCTCACCAGGATGCTCTGCGTGACCTTCTCTCCCGCGTCCTTGCGCTTCTTGATCTCCGCGCCCTTGAGGCCCTGCAGCTCCGGCAGCAGCTTCTCGCGCTTGGAGTAGAGCACGTAGCCCTGCGGGGTGGAGTGAGGGAGGGGGAGGGAAGCATTGGGGGGCGGTTCAGAGCCATGGACAGTTGTGGCTTCAAAGGGACATTGGCTGCCAGCAGGAGAGAAGGAACCTGCATATGCCGTCTGGCCCGTGATGGCTGCATGCCCGTGCGTGTGCGACCCACCTGGGACTCGACGGGGTGGCAGGTCGGGAAGCTCTTGACGATGAACTCGGTGCTTGGGATGTCGATGCTCATGTCCGCGCCCGACTGCGGAGGGAGACCACGGGTTGCGTGCGGGAGGGACGCCAGGTGAAGGGGCCGCTCAGGACTTGAGCACCCCATGCCCAACTCGCGCACAAGTCACCGCCCAATGGGGCGGGCCGCACGCCCTAGCCTTGACGAGTGCGCCCCCAGCCCCCCAGCCCCCGGCGCCTCACCTCCAGCTCCAGCACCTCGAAGTCGATGGGGGGGCTGTTCTGCACCTCCTGAGCCACGTCCACCACCCGCCGCACCTTGGAGCCAGCGCCCTGCGCACCGGCGGACAGGGGGGCAGCAGGGCCCGAGGGTTGAGGAGTGCGGCCAGCAAAGCGCTGTGTCCGGCTGGCGGCACGGCTGCAGCCTTGCGGCACGGAGCACCAGCCGTGCCCTCTCAGGCCTGCCCCCGCCCCACTTAGCCCAGCCCCGGGCCCCCACTCACCACCGGACATACCACCCGGGAGGAGGGAAGCTCCAACATGCGCCGAGTGCACACGTGGAAGGCGAGGCCTGAGGGCGCATGAAGGCAAGCGGTTGCGAGGCTCAAGGGCTGACGGCAGGGGAGGCAGTCTCATTCCAGCATTGCCTTCCGCAAGTGCCCGCCTCCTCCCCGCCCTGTCGCCCACAACGCACCTCCTATGTGGTCAAGGTGCGTGTGGCTTAGAAGGATTGTCGGCTGGAAGCAGGCGCGCTGGGGGAGAGAGGTGCAGGGAGGGCAGAAGCAACACACCAGTGCAGGCGTAAGGACCGGCCTGGGCATACTGTCCACAATCCTCAAGTGAGCGCCAAAGCCCCCTACACGCGCGAGCTTCTCCTGCGATCAGGTGACGCACTTGTGGACAACGGCCGATGTCGAATGTAACTTTCGCCTTGGGCACAATGATGCTGGTCTCCTGGGAAAGGGGGTGCGGGATGGGGGATGGCGTTGAGAAGGAGAGGGAAGTGGGGCAGAGCCAGCGAGGTGGGAGGACGGACCGACGGGGTGGGGAGGGTGTTGACAGGCAGGTCCCGCTAGTTAGCAAGCGGATGGGGACCATCGAGGTGTGCAGCACGTGACCCGCACGGGCAAGGGGCCCGCTAGCTTTGGGGGGCCCGCTAGTTAAGACTGTGGGGGCCCCGGACGGTCTTCCGCAGGTCTCACCTGCCCTGAGATGCTGATGCCCTCAAACTCGTACCCACACAACACAACCTTGGTCTGCCGGCTATCGGCCATGAGGGGGGCTGATAGAGCGAGTGGGGTCGGATTGGGCGCCTGGGCAGGCGCTTTGCCCTGGCCCTGGGCCTTGCTGGGCTTCCCCTGGGGCTGGGCCTTGCCCCCCTGAGGATGGTCGAGCGCTGCTTCCGCAGTTGCCAAGTGCTCAGCCGCCTTCTCAGAAGCGGTGTTGAGTGGTGGTGCTACGCAGCCTGCAGCATACAGGGCAGAGCGGGGCGAAAGGGGGGACGCTGGTTCAAAGTTGGGATGTGCAGGCATTTCTGCGGGTGACCAAGCAACTCGCACGCGAGGCCCCGAGGCTTGCCTTCATGGCCAGCGTGGTGAGCTGAGGGCTCGTCGACCGCGTGCTCGACCGTCGCTGCAGGCATGTTGTCTTGTCGCGCAAAGCTAAGGATATCGTGAGGGAATGCTTTGGTGTGCAGAGCTGCAGCCAGTATGACTATCCGGGGGCCCGCTGGGGCTTTTCAAGGTAGTCCGCGCCGATCGCAAGATGAGCGTTGGGCCCCGGCCCGCCCCGTTGGGCCCCGGCCCGAGCGGGCACTACGAAGCTGCGCCTGCCCACTTGCCTACGTTAGTCGCGCGTACTGCAAGCCCCGCAGAGAAGGTGTGCCCTCGCGCGGGGACGCAAAGCGCATTCTGTGTGCTGGAGGAGGCAGGAAGCCGTAAAGCGGCTACAAGACTGCATAGTCTAAGGTTGCGTCTGTGTCACTCACCTGAGCGTGTGGCCTGGCAACCAGCGTGGCGCAGCTTGCAGTCTGATCGACGCAGACGCTCTTACGCCGCACGGGGTATCAAATGGATGCGAAGCAAAGGCGCCTACCGCGGTGTGCAGCTCGAGGATCTAGAGCCGTGACCGCGCTCCTGCAACCCGCCGGAAGCGTGCCATCGCTGTGGCAGTGCTGACTGGTGAGGCTGGCAGAGCTTCACGTCCTTAAGGTGGGGCGGCCCCGGGGTGGGGCACTGGGTGGGGTGAGCCCTCAGCTGGTCAGCTTTTCAACTGCCCTGCCGCTCCCCCCCTTCCTCCTTCCGCCTTTCCGCCCATCCCACACATCACCCGGGCCACACGTCACCGGCTCCCCGGCGTCTGCAGGCATGGCGAGCAGCGACATCGTGCGCAGTGTCCGCGCCACCTTTCCGCCGCTGACCACCTACGACGCGCGTACCAGGAGCTACCGCCTGCTGCTCCCGGTGCGACCGCCGCAGCGCCGCTGGCTTGCCTTCCATGCGGCAGGTGCTGCGTGCCGGATGCTTGCATCTGTTCCTGCTTCACAGGACCTGCTCATACTGCCTCTAATGAGGCCCCACTCGCCCGGCCTGCGTGCAGCTCGCGAAAGACGCGGAGAGCGGAGGGGCGAGACAGGTGGGGCCCCCGGCGGAGTGGCAGCAGCCGCTAGAGGCCGGTGCGGCTCCCGCGCAGGCGGCGGGTGCGGCGGCGGCATGGCCCGCGTGGGCTCTGCAGGGCCTCATTGTGGCATCCGAGTACTGCGCGGCTCTCACTGAGGTGCGGCTGGAGTGACGGAAAGCAGATTGAAAGGCCGCTACACAGTGCCCCGCGCGTCCAACGGAGAGGGCGGTGCTGATGTCTTTCAGGAAGGGACTCGGGGCACGGGTGCCGCCACGCAGACAAGGCCAAGCATGCCTTCAGGGGCCTGCCCTTGCCGCGAGGGCTGGTCAGCGCAGGCCGCAGGGACACGCAAGCTGACGCTGACCGGGCAAGCATTACAGACGCCGCCCCTTCGCCTGTCCCCCACCGCCCTTGACAGTACGTGGTGTGGTGCTTCGGCGCCCCCACCCCAGCGACGCAGCCCTTCTTCGATGCCATTGCGACGGCGGCCCAGGGTTTCGTCACGCTCGGCACCGCCCCCGCCCCCGGCCCTGCCGCTGACGAGCTGAGCCGCACGGGCCACACGGTCTGGGCGGCCTTCACGCACTGCTACTGGCTCGGCGTGCCAGGCGGCCGCGCGGCGGACGCCACCCCAGACAGCGCCAACCCGCAGGCACTGTCGAGGCGGGATGCGGCCAGGGCGTGGCTCCGCCGCCTGGTCGGCCCCGTGTGTGAGCTGGCGCGGGGCCTGCAGGCCGCCTCCATCGGCGGCTGGCGGGAGGGCGGCCCGGCGCTCCGTGCGGCCCGGGACTGGGCGGCGGCGACCAGGGAGCGGCTGCAGCTGCCTGCGGGCCTCACGGCAGCAGCGCACTGGGCGGCGCAGGCGCAGGCTCTGCAGCCGGCCGTGCAGCCCAGGTCAGAGGGAGGTGGCCCATGTCTGCGTCTGCCGTGCGCGCTTCGCTTCACTTCATGCCTGTGGCCCTGATTCCAAGCTGCCTTCGGCCTGCGCTCGCAGGGAACGAGAAACGAACCCCCAGAACATTGGGGTCTTCGTGCCCGTCTACCCTCGCTCCTTGACCAACGGCTACAGCAGGAACCGGTTCAAGGTGCGCGTGCCTGCCCTCATGCCCGCGAGCTCTGGCGGCGTGCCTCGTGTTCACGCCCTCCTCCCCGCGCGCAGATGGACGGCAAGACGAACATAGACGTCAAGGGCAAGTGCGGAGTCCCCGACACGTTCAGCAGCACCCACAACTGCGCCATCGCGCTGTTGGTGTTGAGCGACTTGCTCAGGGCCGCCAAGCAGGTGCGGTTGAGGGGCAGAACAGACAAGCCTGCTCAACCCCTTTTTGTGGAACGTGCACCGTGCCTGTCGGGCGTGAGGCCACCCCGGGTCACCCCCACCCACCCCCACAAGACCCACCTGTGACTCTCCCTTGCCTCCATTCTCACGTCTTCCCACCGCGCAGGCGGTGGAGTCCCTCAAGGTGCCTGAGGACAAGGCCGCGGCCAAGCTCCGCCTGGAGAGCGCCATCACGAGCCCGCCCCCGCCGCCCCAAGGCCAGCCGCACCCGCCCTTGGACCCAAACCTCGACTTCCTCCGGCCCCACCTGACGGCCTGCGTGCTGGGCTGGGAGGTCGCGCTGGGCTTTGCGTCGGCTCGGGTGGCGGCAGCCCGCGCGTGCGCGGCCTCGGCGGGGCTGCAGGCGGCTGACCTGGACGAGCCCCTGCCCCCGGCCGTGGCGGTCCTACCGCTGCTGCCATTGCAGCCGGCAGCCCAGGCGTCGCCCGTAAAGCCGGCAAAGGCGGCGCAGGGGCAGGCGGCAGGCGCGCGCGCAGCTGCAGGAGCAGGTGTGAGCCAGGCAGGCAAGGCCGGCGGAGGCGGCCGGTCCCGAAAGGGCGGTGCGGCGGCGCGGCAGGGTGCCCTCCCGGAGGCGCACCGGCCGGCCGAGGGGCCCGGGTTCCAGCAGCACCCGGTCCAGAGGGCGGCAGGGGGGCCGGGAGCAGTGCCCCCAGGATGGCCGCTGCAGGCCGCGGGCGGTGGCTTCACCGGGATGCTGCTCGACACCGATGCGGGCGCGGGCCCGGGGCCTGATGCCGGCGCGGGCGGTGCCACGGGGCGGCCCCAGGCGCCCGGCCCAGCGGCGGCGCTGTCGGGGCAGCTGCATGACCTGAGCCTGCAGGGCGGAGGCGGCAGCCCCGCGGGCGGGCAACAGGTCCAGGGCCAGGACCGGGAGGTCTTGATGGCGCTGCGGGCCCTGCTGCACCAGGCGGCGGGCATGGCAGACCGCCTGACGTCGGCCGGTCCGGGCGACGCCGGCTGCTGGGTCAACACGATGAAGGCGCACATCGCAGTGGCCGCGGTCAGCGCCGACATGGCCCTGGGCGCAGGCGCGGGCATGCCCCTGTCGCTGCAGCAGCCTGGCGCTGGCGGCGACCTGCCGGCAGAAGTGGTGGCAGCGGCGGCGCCGGGAGCCACGGGGCCGGAGGCTGGCGGCGCAGGGTCTTCGCGGGGCGGAGGCGCGGAGGCTATGGACGCAGAGGCGGAGGGTGCCACGCCGGCCGAGCTGCCACCATGCAGCGGGCCACCAAGTGGTGCCTACCCTGGGGCCTCGGCCCCGCTGCCGCCGCTCACTGCCTCCCTGGCCTTCTACATGCACCAGGGCGGCGCGGAGGCGCAGGGCTCGGGCGCTCTGGGCGCAGGCGGCAGCGCTGCAGCGGGCCAGACGGCGGCGGCGGCGAGTGGCAGCGGCGGCGGCTCGGGGAGCCTGAGCGGCAGTGCGTACGAACGACAGCTGGCAGCCACGCAGCTCGCGATACAGGCTTGCATCACCGTTGAGCTTGGCGCCGACACCAGCGCCAAGCGGGAGGCGCTCGTGCGCGACTGCCTGGCGGCAGCGTGGCTGGGCGGGGCGCCGGGGGCTTCCCAGGCGCTGCCTGTGGGGGCGAACGGGGCGCTTCGTGACGCCGCAGGTGTCGGGGCATTGCGGGCGACGCCCGATGGCTTGGAGGCAGGAGGCAGCGGGGGCGGGGACGGTGGCATGGAGGCCATGGAGACCTCTGGCGGGGGGCTCGGCACTGCAGCCCTGCCGGCGGGCAGCCTCAACTCATTGCCGGGCGGCTCGCCGGGTCTACCGCTGCTGCTGCCCGCGCCTCCGCCGATTCCTCCTCCTCCTGTGCCGCTGCCTCCTCGGCCCAACCCATTTGCGGACCCTTCTGGTCGGCCCGATGGGTCACCGCCACCGTCGCCGCGGCCGCGGGGCCCAGGTGACAGCGCGGCCCACCTCGGGGGGCGGAGCCGGGAGCGGGAGCGCAGCGGGCGACAGGACGGAGGCGACGGGGAGGAGCGTGGCTTTTGGAGCAGGGACCATGACGCCCATCCGCCAGCCGCCAACACCCAGGCCCCCACCGGTTTCGCCCCCGGGGGCCCCGGCTCGGACATGTTCACGAGCCTGGAAGCCCTGGTGGACCTGGAGAGGTACGGAGGCATTGCGGAGGGAGGCGGCGCTTTGGCAGGGGGCCGCATTTGACTGAAGCAGTCGGTCGCTGTACAGTCTTGCACGGCGAGGGTTTGGGCGCAGGGAAAGCGGTTAAGATGCCCTTGCCAGGTTGCAACTGAGTAGGTTTGTGTGCGCGGGCAGCGCTGTGGGCTGAACGTCAAGTCGCGGCTGGTTTGGGGCAGAGATAGAAGTAGGCGCGGGTGCATGCTTCTGCCTCCTGATTCTCGGTCTTCGGCCTGTTTCCAAGCATGGTGGGAAGGGAAGGCGTTGGGGGGAAGCTTGTGGTAAATGATATGCTGTTGATTGCGGACACCAGAACCCTCCCAAGGCCTCTTAAGGGGAAATGGTAAGCGAGAGCGTCATCCAACTTGAGGCCCACGAGCCGGTTCACATTCTGCCGTATGGTGACGGAAGATCGGCCCGCAGGGGCCTGTGACGTGGACTGGGCTTGGCCCTGCTTGGCGGGATTGGGGGGTGGAGGCGCTTGGGAGGCTTTGGACCTGGGCATCGTTGGAAGTCAGCTAAGCGGTGCTATCGTCTTTGTCGACTTAGCATTGGTTGAAAGCCTACAAGCAGACGCTTGGATTGAATCGCTTGTGTAAGGATACGTTGAGCTTGTAGCATACCGTCTAGAGCGTGGCGTGGAAGGCGTGGAAGGCGAGCTTCAGGGAGCACCTGGGAAACAACTGGGAAACCGGCGGGAAACGCCGGGGGCCCGTCAAGGCCGGCATGCGGACATGGCCCACCGGTCCCGAGCCCCTTGCACCGCTGTGCATGACTGTAAGGGTACGAGTGACTTGCCAACATAAGGTCTTGCCTTGCATGCTCAGGGCGTCTGGGATGATGGGGTGCTGCTCTAAGCCGCGGTGACGAATTCGCCGTGCTGCCCCGCCCTCTCGAGCACCATCCTTGTGTTACATATCGATGTTGAGCATGAAGTAAGGTGGCCCGGGGGAAGCTGGGCTGAACGAAGAGATGCGGTACCAGCGGCACCTCCCTCCATGGAAAGGGAATTCCTTCTGGGGCCCCTCATTGTAACCACCGAGGAGTATATTTACATCAACCTTGCATTGCTCAGGTTCTTAGAGGAATCGCGAGGAACTTGTACCAGGTAGCTCATGTGTGCGGCCCTCCGTAGCAGTCCAAGGAGCTCAAGCAAGTGCACACTGGCGCACTAAGTGCCCAGCTCCCGGGCCCAGGTCTGTCCTCAGGCCGTCAACCCAATAAGCAAATCGTATCCACAACTAGACAACGGTACAACGTCTGTACTCTGTAGGCAATTGGCCACCTAGGCCCAGGCCTCGGTCAGGAAGATCGCGACGGCAGTGGCCCACAAGGGTCATGGGATAGATGGCGGCAGCGGCCGCTGTAGAGAGAGGGCCGGTGGGCCAAGCTCAGCTATGTACAGCGCGCATAGCACACGAACTAGGTTGGCACACACTTCTGTAAAGGTGTCACGTCCCCAACGCGTCCCTGCATGCCTACCCACATAATATGATAAACAATCCACATTAGGTTGAATGAAAGACAACCGGTACCGGTACTGCTGGCCACACGACGACCCCAGCTCCAGCTCCACTACTCCGACGCTACCGCAGCCTGGAGGGCCGTTCCGCGCCACCTGCAGGCCGTACGGCGCCGTACGTCACGCCGCCATGCGGCCCTCTAGGGGTGCTGACGATGGAAGCCACAGCGCTGGCTATGTCGTACGCCATCGCAAATGGACTGGGGCTCAGCCGCGGCGGCGGTGGCGGGGCTTGCGGCGGGGGCGGTGGCGGGTGGATCATTGGTCGCGGCGGCGACCCTTGTGGTGGTGTCGCCGGCGCCGCCGCTGAAGACTTGTGAGAAAGCGCCGCCGCAAGTGGCCTTAAGGACAAGCTTATGGGCAGGCGGAATGAGCCCCGCTTGGAGGGCGGAGCCTTGGCGGTTAGCTCCTTGTACCTCTCCAGCAGCGATCGCGTCCTCTCCACGACCTGCCGCATGGCCGGCCGGGTTCCGGGCTTGACGCTGAGGCAAGCACTGGCCAGGTCGAGGACGTCCTTGTGGAGAGCAGGCGGCAGGTGGCTTAGGTGGCGGGGCAGCTTGGCGAGGATGCATTGCGGCATGCGCTCGCGCTGATCCTGAGGGCCGTGCATCTGCAGGTGGGCCACCTGGCCGGCCAAGAGGATGGGAGGGGCGGTGGGAAGGGTAGGCATGATGTTGGGAATAGATCAGCAAACCCCTGTCACCGTGCGTGCCCTCGTGTCCATGCATTACCGTTTCCATTACCTTTCACCCCCGTCACCCAGCACAGCCAAAGCACAGCCAAGACCAGGCCCACCTGCTCGCACCAAAGCCGTTCGCCCTCCCCCAGGTGGATGAGGTCCTTGTCCAGCAGCTCATAGATTTTGTGGTCCTTGCACGACACCAGCTGGCAGAAGATCATGCCCCAGCCATACACGTCCACCTGCAGGCCGGCGGCGAGCGACGGGTGCTTACAGGGTGCGGGGTGGCCGTGCTAGTAGGCCTTCCCAACTGACCACCCCAGGCACGACCGGACCACCGCGAACCGGCATAGCAGGCTCGAGGATACCCTGGAAAGCCGCTCCCTCCCTCCCAGCGGCTCGCGGCACCGCTCACGGGTCCCCTCCTGGGACGGGCCGGCACTGCCCGCCGCGGCAGTTGCTCGAGACTCCAGGCCCCATGGACCGCAGGAGCCCAGCAGGCCTATCTATTTAAGAACAGTCATAAGATTCCGTATGTACGATGGCTGGTGCCGCTTGCTGTCACATTGCTGGCAAGGCCGGCAAGCCGTAGCTAGGTGGTTGTAAAGAGTTGAAAGCTGCTGAGGTTCGCTCCTTGTGTTCGCACTGCACGGGCACGTCTGGCAGCGCTGAAGGCGGGGCGTCCACAGGCACACAGCCGCTGTTGGCGTTTGCGTTGGCGGAGGCGGAGGCCTGGCTGCCGCCTTGCGGGTACCAGCCGCCGCCACCATTGGACGAGGCGGAGGCCTGCGCCCCCCCGCGCCCCCCGCCCCCCGCGCCGCCCTGTCCCAGGCGCTCACCGCCTCGGTGTACATGGGCTTGTGACCGGCCATGAGCTCGGGCGCCATCCACAGGGCGCTGCCGTTGCCCTGCTGACTCAGGACTCCCCCCTCGGCCGCCTGGACTTTGCTGATGCCAAAGTCCGTGATCTGTGGGTTGGGTGGGCGCATGCCAGGGACAGACTTAGCAGGCGAGGGGGGGCATCTTCGTTGAGCGGGTGCTGAGAGGAACGAAGAGAGCGCGATGCAGCGCACGTAGGGACCACGAGGGGTTGCACTGCTGATGACATATCTCACTCGTCCGTAGGCTTCGCGCGCCCGACCCTCTGCCAGTCCCGTATCTGCTGGGGCCCCGACCGCCCCGTCACCCTCGCACCCGCACGTGCAGTTCTTCCGTGAGCATGATGTTGTCTGCGGGAAGGGGGGCAGCTCACGTGAAGACGGCCGAGATGCGCATGCAGAGGGAACCGTTAACATGGGGTTCATGATCCGGCTCCTACCTGGCTTCACGTCACGGTGGACGATGGGCTCTTCCATGGAGTGGAGGAACTGCAGGCCCTGCAGCAGGTTTGGGGCCAGGGCGAGGAGGGGTGATGGGGGCGAATTTTTTTGCCGACTTTCACCCTACGGCGACATCGTCGCGGGCGCATTGTGCCATGTCCATCGCACCAAAGACTCGGCGCTTGCCTCCCCTCCTTGCCTCCCGGGTCCTCACCCACCCTCCTGTGCGCCCCGCCCCCGCCCCCCGCCCCACCATGGCCAGCTCGAGGGCAATCCTGAACCGCGTCGCTGACGTCAGCTTGTGCTCGCCCTGGCGGCTGCCTTCGGCCTTCTTGAAGAGCTGGTGCAGGTCCTCCGGGTACCTGCGGGCAGCATCACACCGACGACATGACGAGGGACCTCCCGAGGTCGCAAGCGGCACATGCAGCCCGGCTACCACGCCCGGGGAACTATACGGTGCATGCACGACGCCCGCGGCCGCAATTCCCTGCCCCAACTTCTGGTAGTGCCCCAACTGCCCCATGCAGCGTCCATGGTACATGCGGCGGCACGCACCAGTTCATGACGAGGCACCTCTGTCCGGAGGGGTCGATGGTGATGCCCATGAGCTGCACGATGTGCTCGTGCGGGGGGTAGGCGCGCATCATGTCGAACTCGTGCTGCAGCGCCTCGTCGTCGGCGCGGAACAGACGCTTGACCGCAACCTGCGCGTACGCACAAGGGCGGACAGGGGTCATCACTCGAGGTCGGGTCGCACGCAAGCTGCTGCTGCAGGTGTCCCAGGCGTACGGTACGGTCAGGTACGGGCGCGTACCAAGGATGACAAAGCAAGGATGCTTGGCGCGGTTGAAACCTGCTCTGAACGCACCCACCGGAGTGCCGCGGTAGGTGTACTTGGAGACATGACCGAAGCCCCCCTTCGGGGCGGGCCCGAGCTCGCATGGCTCCAGGTCCTTCCACTCCAGCGCAAACCTCCACTTGCGGGGACCGGAGCCGCAGCGCCGGGAGCGCCACAGCGCCTCCGTGAATGCCTGGTTGACGCGAGCGAAGCAGAAGGCCGAGTCGACCTCCCCGGGTGTGGTCCGGAGGAGGGGTATGTAGGACCGCAGGGGCCACGACTCCCGCCACGTGTCCTGGCACTTGGCCATGCCGTACGCCCCCGTGACGGCGCATCCCATGTTCGCGTTCAGCTCCGTCAGCAGCACGGACATGGCCTCCGTAGCACCCGCCAGCACAGAACACATGAGCGGCGTCCAGCCTGCGAGCGGGCCGGCCTGCTCGCCAGCAGGGACGTCGAAGTGCTGTGGCCGGACCTCACGGAGGGCCTTGAGCGCGTTTGGGCAGTTGGCGCAGGCCGCATAGTGCTCCGGGGCCCAGCCGGAGCTGTCCAAGCGGCTGGGCTCGTCGGCGGGGCCTGAGGATGAACACCCGCTGTCTCCTTGGGCTGCGACTGATGACAGGACTTTTGTTCCGAGCAGCATTGACACCATGCGCTCGTCGCCGTTGGCGCAGGCTAGGTGGACGGGCGTGCTGTATGAGAGGAGCAAAAGGGCGAGTGTGGTGACGCTAAAGAGAGGGCGGGGCTAGGGCACGAGCGCGCGGCAAGCAAGTAGCTGCCCGACAAAACTGTTTCCCTTAGCTAGGGCTTACCTGCCGTGCACGTCAGCCGCGAAGATGTCGGCGCCAGCTTTCAAGAGGATGCATGCGATGCCTGGTCAGTGGGGAGGGGCAGCGGAGGAGGTGAAGGGTATCCAGCGGTTTGTGAAGGCAAGATGCGTCCAGGTAGGCAACCATGCCTCTATGACACACCTTGGCAGCCCGTGCTGGCAGCGTAGTGGAGTGGCGTGACGCCGTCCAAGTCCGGCGCGCTGGGGTCCAAGCGTGGGGGGTCCTTCAGCAGAAGCTGCGGAGGCAGATCACGAGGTATGGGGGCGTGAGATGTGTCTTCACGGTCACGCCACGTATCAACCCCCAGCGCTCATCCAGCATCCCATGCGCTTTTCCCGCGTCCAGCCAAGGAGGAAGCACAGCAGCAAGGATCTGCACTATCCCCCGCAGCCTCTACTGCCTAACCAACTACCAGCGCGTCTGCGAGTCACCTTGATGGCGGCCAGGTTCTTCGCGTGAACAGCCCAATGCAACAAGGAACGCCCGTCCTTATCAACGGCACGCGCCCTGCTGGGTCCAGCCAGGCGCAGGAACCTGTGCGGTTTGGACGATGACGGATCAGCCTTGCCGTGGATCGATCCACGGTAGCTTGGGAGGAGTTCTGGTCAGCACCCTAAACCCTCAGCTACCGTACCGCACTCACTCTCTCAGGATGCATGCATCATTCTTGCGGCTAGACCAAGCGCTGGCGCAGAGCAGCTCGAAGCCCACGTCCGAGGTCCTCAGGAGATCGCGGTGGGCCTGGCCTGTGGAGGCAGCCAGTCGGTCCAGCTCCGCCCTGACGGCCGCTGCGTCATCCTCCTTGAGCGCTTTGTGCAGGTCCTTGGCCCCAGGGGAAGCCCGCAACTCCAAGGGGCAGGTCCCGTCAACGTCATGGTCATTGATGGACCTGGGGGGGTATCCGGCGCGACAGAACCGTGAGGCAGGCGCTCGGGCTTCAAGCAGCGGGCAGGCTCGCGCCTTCCGCCTGCCTTCCGAGGGGTGATCCGCTGGCCGTTCGCTGGGCCTGTCTGTACCATACCCACCAATCAGCCAGACCGCACGCCAAGGGGAGGGGCGGAACTGCTACGCGACTCACCCGACAGGACTCCAGATGCTCGAACACTTGGCATATGAGACTCCAGAAGCACAGGTAGGGGACGCGCAGGACGCCCCTTGGCCCATGGCAGCGGCAGGGGGCCCTAGACACCGCAAGAGGGGAGACTGGGGTTGATAAGCGTGGGGTCAAGCGTGTGCCAACCCCGACGTCGGTTCGCACCACGACCCCTCGAGGTGAATGGCGAATGGTCCCAAGGCTACGCGACGGCACCCGAGCAGCTTTTGCCTGCCCGTCCCGAAGGTCGCGCTCGCTGGTCCCCCTGAGCATGCCGGGCCCTCGGTTCGCGAGGCCCAGCCGCAAGCCTTTGCTAGCGTGGCTGCAACCACTTTAACATGACTCCGCGAGCATCGCCCGCGCGGGCCCGCTCACCCTGAAATAACCAACGCTGCAAAGCCCTCGCGCGGAGAGGCTCCCAGGCCACTATCAATGGTCGAATGGCTACGAGCTTGCTAGCGCATCCTACCGTAGGGCCGGGCAGCCAGCGGTTGCAGCAAGCGGAGAAGTGCAAGCGATGCAAACCCGAGGGGGCGACCTGATGGCTGTGATCGCTCTGGGGACGGACTACGAACGACTGCAAAGGCATAATACAGTACTCGAGTTTATGCCGGCGGCCCCTTTTCTGGCGATCTGGCCGTTGGGGATGCAGGCAGGCCCGAGCCAGGCCCGGCCCGGGCTTCATACGCGGGGGGCGTCCCCCGAGGAGTCTCACCCCCCTGACCAGTGTCCCACTACCGGCCTGCTGCCGGGTTAGAAGTGAACAGCAGACCATGAGGGCTCCCGCGGGTGCTCTCGGGCTGGCGCGGCTTGTAGGGGGAGACAGGGGAATTCGGCCGGCGGGTTCGTGTCGGGCGAGGGCTCGATTCCCTTGATGTGATCATAACGCGCTTCAATACTCCACTCACTTCCACCTCTTAGTGACTTGGAAATCCCCCAGCAGCCTTGACGTGGTCAAAGCGTGTGCATTCGGGCTTGCTTGCAGGCTCGACGTTGAGGCATTTGCAGCATTCTGAAGAACAAGCACTCACCAGCGGCTTAGCAGTACACAGCGGTTGACGTAGGCTCGGACGTGGGCAGATGTTGTCCTCGCAACTCGGAGGCCCGCGCCAGAGGCCTGCGGGCAGCTCAGCTGGCCACAGGTATGCGGTGCAAAGCAAGAGCTCGTCACATCTCTTGACGTCGCGTGACACCCGCGCGTTGGCACACGGGCCCTACTCTTGAGCCCGGGTGTGCCTGCCTTCCAGCCACAGGCTCACGCACGGCCGCTGCGCCTGGCGTGCCGGCCTGTGGCGCACGCAGCGCTCCAGCGGCATGCCTTCATCCGCTGCTGGGGCCGAGGGGTCCCGCAGCAGTGGCGGTGTGGTGATGCGGGAGGTGCTGAACCGGGGGGAGCGGACCAAGCTCGACCAGGGCGACGACCGGGACTTCTACGGTGGGGTGGCGGGGCGCCGGGATGGGTCGAGGGGGGCGTTGTATAGCACACACGACCCACTGCGAAGGCTTGTGAAGGCTCAGTGAGAAGCTCGGGGCAGGGGCGCCTGGTCCGCACCCGCCGTCCCCAGGCCCCCACCCCCCAGCCCCGTATGCATACCGCAGCCCCAGCCCAATCTGCAGGCTCACGCAACACCCTCTCGTCCTGCTCAACCCCCCTTGACCCTCCCCCCTGTCCCGTGTAGACGTGCCCCGTCTGGTGAAGCACGTGGACGACTCCTTCCTGGACCAGGTGGGTGGAGGGAGCGGACTGGAGGGGACAGGGGTGAAGGCGGGTCCGGAAGGGAAAGTTGTTGAGGTGTGGGGCCCGAGAGAGGGGCGGACGGGGCCCCATGCTCTTGGCACCCACGTTGGTTGAGGCCTGCCGCATGTGCGTGCATTGCAGGTGACGGAGCTCTACCGCCAGCGGATACCGCCCGGGGGGACCGTCCTGGTGGGTGGGTGGGGGCCAGGCTCACGCAGAGAACCCTTGCTTGGCCTTGCTGACCTTGCTTGGACCGGGCCTTGAGGCTCGAGGCAGCCTAGGGGACAAGCCTCAGCGGGACAATGGCCCCCCAAGCCCCCGCGCCTAGGATAGGCGGAAGCGGCCATGCGTCTCCTCACCCCGGCCCACACGCTGCTCCCCTCCTGCGATCCCATCCCTGCCTCCCCAGGACCTGTGCAGCAGCTGGGTGTCGCACCTGCCCCCCGAGGTCACCTACGCCAAGGTGCGGGGGCGTTGGGCAGGGCACCCACCCCTCCTAGCGGGGACCTCCGCACCCTGGCAGCCCGTCCGCCTCGTGCCACGCGGCGCGCAGCCTACCCTCCCGCCCAGCCCCATGGCCACAGCCCGCAGCCTGGACCCTTCCCGCCCCTGCCTTCCTCGCTGTCCCCAGACATGGCTCGCCCCTGGCAACACCCTTGGCCCCGCCTCCAGCCCGTCAGCTGCCTCTGCCCCTCGCCCCATCTGCAGCCTATCCCCCTCAGCCTCACCACCCCTACCCCCGCCCCCGCCCCCTCAGGTGGTGGGCCATGGCATGAACGCCGCCGAGCTGGCCCGCAACCCCCGCCTCGAGTCCTTCTTCGTGCGCGACCTCAACAAGAGCCCCGACGGCTGGGCGGCCGCGGACGCGTCCTTCGACGCAGTGCTGTGCTGCGTCAGGTGCGTGCGCGGAGAAAGGGGGCAGGGGAGGGGCAGGGTTGCGGCAGGGCAGCCGCTGCTGCACCCGGCTTTGCTGTAAGGGTCCGGTTGTGCTGTGTTTTAGCATTAGCCTGCCTCCACCCGCCGCGCGGCACGAAGTTAATGGACAGACAGACAGGCGGATCAGCTTGCCGCCGCCCCTGACTCTCATCGTCTCCCGCCTCAACTCTTCCCTTAATAACCTCTCCCCTCCTCCCTTCCCCGCCACCCTCTCTTTCCTCCCCCCTCCCCCAGTGTGCAGTACATGCAGCAACCCGAGCGCGTGTTCGCGGAGATCTTCCGGGTGCTGAAGCCGGGGGGCGTGTGCATCATCACCTTCTCCAACCGCCTCTTCTACAACAAGGTGGGCACAGCGATGGCGACTGGGGTTGGATGCGGGTCAGACTGTGCTCGAGGTTGGGGTCAAGACGGCTGGACATGCCCGGAAGTCTGGGGCCGGGGACAGGTGGCGTTTCCGGTGGCCACGTGAGGCGTACGGCCCAGTGTGGGGACGCGGGCAGCATCTGGGTCGGGCGGCCTTTGTAGGGATGCGCAGAGGGCCGTGCGACTGGGTTGCCGCCCGGGTGTCACTGTGAGTGAGCGACGGCCGCGTGCAGCTGACCCTGAACCGCCGCCCTCCGGTCCACCCGTTTTCCCCCTGGACGGGACGCGTTCCCGCTCAGCTTTGCTCACCTCCTCGTCCTCCCGCCCCCCTCCTCCCTCTCCCTCCCGCCCCAGGCGATCGCTGCGTGGCGGGACTCCACCGGCTACGGCCGCTGCCAGCTGGTGCGATCATACTTCCAGGCAAGGACCAGCGGGGGTTATTATAGACAACGGGGGTGCGGGCGCGGGCGAAGGCGGGGGCAGGGGTTGGGACCTGTGTTGCGATGTGGGTCGGGACTCGATGGGCCCGACAGGCCAGGATCATGTACGGCAGAGCATGCGCGCAGTACCAGTACGGCACACACTCCCTGACCTCCTCTGCCATGCCGCCACTCCGCCTCCTTGAACCGCTGCTTGCCCACCCCACCCCCTCTCGCGCAGGCCGTGTCGGGCTTCACGGCCCCCGAGGTGCTCACCGAGGTGCCCCTGGCCTCGGGCGGCGGCGGCAAATCCGGCGGCGGCGGCCTGGCGGCGCTGCTGGGGCCGCTGGGGAAGCTGCTGGCGCGCAGCGGCTCCGACCCGTTCTATGCGGTGGTGGCGTACCGCAACTTCGTGCCGGTGCGGGAGTGAGGGCCGGCGGGAAGGGTGGGGTGGAGCGGTGATGTGTGGGGAGGAAAGCAGAGAGAGAGTGAGAGAGAGGGTGCGATGTGGGTCGGCTCGGAGGGAGTGCAGAGCAAGGGGGAGGACTCACCGGGGGGTTCTGGTCCGGCCGGAGCCTGGGAGAGGCACGTGGGTCGGGGAGCGCGAGGATGCGAGAGATCAGAGCGAAGCCCGTAAGAGAGAGAGGGGCAGGAGCGCGAAAACCCGAGTTGTAGGAGCATGTGAGGTTGGCAAGATGTTTCGTTGTTTCATTCGGTGGGTTCAGCCTGGCGCAGAAGCTATGCGCACGGCGTCTGTCTGGGTGGTGGGCGTGTGTTGGTGTTGCCGAGGTGATTGGGGCTCCGGAGAACTTCGAGCTGGGCTGTGAGAGCAACGGTCCTGCAACCCCAACGCACACCGTCGGCCGTCCCATCGCCACCCGCCAAGTCTGCTTTCTGCGCACGGGGCTGCAACGGCACCACAACAGGTAAGTCTGGCCACGCGTGAGCAGGGGCGGCGTGCCGGCTGCGGGGTGCAGGATGTGCTGCCCCTGCCCTGATGTGCCCTGCAGCACCTGGTCCAGGAGGAGCACGGAGGACGGGAGGAGCCGCCAAAACTGGCGGCCGGAGCATGGCCGACGCGTCAAGTGGAGTTGCATGATGCACTAAGCGGCCAAGCTAGCGGCTGCAGGATGTGGTGAGCGGGCAAGGCGGGGGTGCGGGAGATTCCGTGGGGGGAGTGGGCCGGCGGTGTCGTTTAGAGGTTCAAGCTTGGCATGATCTAATGAACTTGTGCGTTGTGCGCACCGCATAACGCGCTGCCCTCGCTGTGCTTGGCCAGGGGCGGTTTCGGCCTGGGGACGCAGAAATTGGCCTCGCATTGGATCCGGTTCTGGTTTTGGCGGGAACGGCCCATCGCGGCGCGGCGCAGCGACTTAAGGGCGCGCCCTCGCCGCCGCACCCCAGCTCACGCTCTCCGCTCGCGACCCCCCGCTTCCTCGTGATCTATTGTTAGGCTTCCTGCGCGACTCCAGCTTCAGCTGCAGCAGCAGCAAGGCGACCCGAGCTCCTGACGTTGCCAGTCCAAGGGTGAGGATCGATGGAGCTTCCCGTGGCTCCGGGCGATGCCGCAAATAGCCCCGACGCCCCACGCGGAGTCCGCATACCTTAGCTCGTAGGTGCTTGCTGCGCGGGGATAGCGGGGCTCCACGCACCCCCTCGGCCCCACGCGTTCAACCTCGTTGCTTCACGAACCTTGCCGCGCCGCTTTCCCCCGCGCTCGCTGCTCCCACGCCATCTGCACCTCCTCGACGCTAGCTTTAGACACCTAGACACCTCGGCGCCGCTCTGACGCTTGCTCGAGCGGCCCGCTAAGCCTCCCCGCGCTTCGACGCCCGGCGCAGGCCACAAGCTCCTGCTCAGCGCCCTTCGGGCGCTCGCTGCTGCCAGCCCAGCTGCTGCGCATCTAGCGACTCGTCAACACCGACATGGCCCTGCAGCGCCTGCCCGCCCGCTCCGCGACGACTGCCCAGCCCCGGACCTCAAGCGGCCTCGCCCAGCGCCGGCTCGCGACCTCCCGCGGCCGCGTTTCGCTCGCAGCTCGCGTGCTCAACGTTGCCTCGGGCTCACGCCCGGGAGCGCCGCAGCAGCCGCCCCAGGCGCCCTCGTCGCCGCCTTCGGGCGCGCGGCGCGTGACCTCACCCTCGCTCCCCTCCATCCTCGCCGGCGTCGGCGGCACCGTGCTCCTGGGCGCTGCGGCGCTCCATGCGGGCGACCCCCACAGCGCCGGCCTGGTCGGGCACGGCCTGGCTGCGGCTCGCGAGTTCGGCCCCGGCGACCTGCTACAGCACAGCTTCGGCCCCTCGCGCACGCTGTGGGAGATGATGCTGCACTCCCCCCAAGCCACCGCCAACGCCGCCGCCAGCGCCGCGCACCACGCCAGCCACAACGCGCTCGTGCAGCCCTCGCCCCAGGCGCTGCTGCACCTCACCGCGCCGCCCGCCGGGGCGGAGGGCGAGGAGGGCGGCCTGGTGGCTCAGGCGCGCAGCGTCGCCGACGGTGCGGTGGCTGCGGTTAAGGGCGCTGCGGGAGAGGTCTGCGACGGCTACAACCGCTGGCTGGAGGTGAGGCAGTGGGCGTGCGGGGGACTTCGGGGATGTGGGTCGGCGGCGGATGCCGTGAAGCGGGGAGCGGGACTTGGGGGAAAGCACTTTTGTTACTCCTCTTTACGGCAACCCGTTCGTTCTTTGCTTGCCCCGCCCCCGTACCGCTCCTCCACGCGTCCCTTGCCACCACCACATCATCATCCTGCTCCTGATCCACCTTCCCTGCCACTCCCTCCTTTGCCCCGACCCGCAGGAGAGCCCCCTCATGTGCAAGATCGTGACGGGCAACTTCTTCACCATTGCCGGCGACATGCTGGCGCAGCTGGGCACCGGCGGGGGCGGCCACGGCGACACGGGCGACGCCTCTGCCACCGCTGCCTCGGCGGGTGGGCGCAAGAAGGTGGACTTCATGCGCACGGCGCGCCTGTGCATCGAGACCTCCGCCCTCGGCACCCCGCTCGGGCACTGGTGGTGAGTTGCTGGGCAGGCTCGGGCTCTGCGTGTGTCGACATCATATGGGTCATGTGGGTCAGGAGGGATCTGGGTCAGCTGCCTGCGCCTGCACTGCTTTCATGCTTTGCGATCCGCCCTCGCGCAGTGCCGGGCTCGCATGCCTCGTGCCCGTCCCTCGTGTCCACACCTCTGATCCTGCCCGCCTTTCCCCTCACTGCAACCCTGCTTTCCCCTTCACCTGCAGGTTCGGCCTGCTCGACTCGTCCATCATGCCCGATGACCCGCACTGCCCCGCCGCCGTCATGTCCAAGATGCTGCTGGACCAGGTGTGCTTCGCGCCCGCCGGCCTGGCCATGTTCTTCGTGGCCATCAAGCTGCTGGAGGGGAAGCCGGGAGACATCGGGCCCACGCTCAAGAAGAGGTGAGCGTCAGAGCGCGCGGGTGCTCGGGTGCGGCACGTTGGGCGGCTTCCGACCTTGGTAAAGGAGAGCAGGCGGCCATGACCTTTTGGGGTGCATGCATGACTTGCGCTGATGCCTTGGTTTGCGATGCGCGCTTGCTCGTAGCAGCTGGAAGCGCACTTTTCCCCTGCTTTTGGGCTTGCCCTCTCGCTGCTTCTCTTTCGCTGCTTCTTACTCACCAATTCGCCTGCGCTCGCGCTGCCCCCACCCCCCCACCTCCTGCAGCTACGTGAAGGCCCTCCTTGGCGGCTACCTGCTCTGGCCCGTCGCCGGCGTGCTCAACTTCGCCCTGCTGCCCAACGAGTACCGCCTGCTCTTCAACAACTGCGTCAACATCGTGTGGACCTGCTTCCTATCCATCGTGAGCAGGGGACGGGGAGCGAGGGAGGGGGACGGTGGCCTTGAAGTGGCATGCGGCGTGCACGTGGCCTTGCACTGCACTTCTCGGTGAGAGTCCTTCCGTCATAGACTGACTTTTTCAACCCCCCTTCGCTGCGGCTCTTCAGATGTCGAGCGGCGACGCCGACTCCTCCGAAACTGGGGAGACCGCCTCGCCGGCCTCTGCACCCTCCGCCGCGTCCTCCCACGTGGCCCAGGAGCTCGCCGCCGCGGCCGTCGTGGCTGCGGCCGCCATCGCCGCCGCCGGCGACCGCCCCTCCTTCGGCTACGTGGCCGGCCTGGCTGTGGCCCTGGTAGAGGCCGCCGGCCTCTCCCTCCCGCCGGGCGACGGTGCGGCCCTGCCGCCCCAGTCGCCCCCGCCCTCGCCGCTCTTTGCCCCCGGCGCCACCGCCTGCTTCAACGGCGTCTGCGTGGAGCTGTGCTCGCAGCCCCCCGAGGCCCTGCACTAAGGGCAGCGGCTGCGGCGGTGGCGGGTAGCGCGCGGTGGACTTGAGTCGCGTGCGGAGGGGGCAGGAGGAGGCGTGGGCCATGGTGCTGTCCAACTTTGCATGATCAACACTGGAGGCGCTCACACTTGAAGAGGCGAGGCTATCTACTCCAAGTCAGCCCTTAAACCCTATAAACAGGTGAAGCGAAGGCTTTTTTACGCGGCGGTTTCATAATCTTGGGGGCGGCGGTTGTTTACCTAGACCAGCTTCGCGGTTGTCAGGAAGGGGTGTGGCGGCACTTGTAAGCGTGTGGTAAGTGCGTGAGTGGGGTTACCTGACTCTGACATTAGTACGGGCCCATTGACGCCCGCCGCAAATATGCCATTAATTCTTGGCGGGAATCGAGGTGGTGGTGGGACCACAGCAGGGATGTTTGCGTTTGGGCCCAAGGGGATGGCGATGTCTTGGGTTGTACTGTACGGCGGAGCTGTGGCCGCTGACCTTTCTTGTGGAGGTCATGTCGCCCCGGAGCAGGTGGATCCGCAGCAGGAGGAGTAGGGCCGCAGCGTGTAGGAGCTGTGGCCGCATGGCATGACGCATACTTTGGATAGGACAATATACTTTGGCGGTTGGCTCTGTGCGCTTGAAACCGGTTGATCCTGAAGTAGGACCCACGCCAGCGCGTGCGGCCTTTGCCATCCGAGGATGGTGTTCCTGCTAGGGTAGGGGAGGTGACGCATCCTTCCCTCATGCATGTCTGGGCGGTAGGTGTACGCCCCAAGACCTTTGTGCGCGGGTGCCAGTGTCCCGACGCAATCTTTACACCCCGAACGCATTTAGCGTCATTAACTGGTTCGCCGAAGTGGTGTGGGCTTTGTGTTCGGGGTGATGTGTAGGGGTCAGGGTGATGCGTAGGGGGAAGTTGTCGACCAGTTTGGCGTAGGCGGGAGTATGGGTCGGCTTGAGCGCGCTGCGCACTCGTCTGGAGCATGACGTGTCCCTGCCATTGATGCGCTATATGTGCAACGTAGTATCAGAGAGCGAGCGTAGCTACGCACCGAGAGGAGAGAAGCAATTGATTTATATACTGGGGGCAGTTACTTAGGCCCAGGCTGGAGATGTGCGGTTGCGACGCCGGACGTATTGTTGCTTGCGCTGGCTGTGTGGCTTCGCATTCTTGCGCAACACGGTGGTCTCGCACTGAACTCTGAGCAGAGGCTTCCATCACAACGGTGTAATCTTGCATCATTGACATCTTCTTCGTCCCGCGCTCATCGATTGCCGCGGGCATTGCTCCGGACGTGCACACGCAGCACAGAGAAGTCTCGCCGCCTAGCCAAGGTTTGCGGGGCGCACGGCGAGTATGGACTCTTTCCCCTGCCCTCCGCTTCGCCCTGGGGATAGCGGCGATGAAGATGGAGGAGGCAGACCAGCTCGGTGGCACACTGTGCGGATGAACCATCAGCCGTGAAGGGACAGCTTTGGGGACGGGGACAACTCTGGGGATAGTGGAGAACGAAGGTCGGAGACCGGGGGAAAGGCGGGGACGCGTGTGGACGGGGCAGCATCCGTCGGGCGTGGGCCGTGGGCGTGGGCCGGTCCGGGCCTGGCATGGACCCCGGCACAGCCACCGCGCACCTGGCTCTAGGTACTCAGCTCTGTCCAATTACTGCATCTTTTACACTTGCTACTGTCATGACTCGTACTCGCTGAGGACCATACGCTGCTTCCGGTAGCATCGCCACAGGGCGTCATCGCCGACATCGTTGGACACCTCGCAAGCTCTGAGCACCTATGAGCTCTCTAGCACAAGAAAACTGATGGGACTATCGCTGAGGTACGTTCCGCGGCTTTTAGGCCCGAAGTGCAGAAGTTAGTTGCCGACATCTTCTCGCCGAAGCCTTACCCTTGCCAGCCCTTCATTCTGTGATGCAGTGTTGACAAGGCAGCTCTCAGGGCTGCAGAAGACGCCGGAAAGCAAGTTGGAAAGGTCGGCGATGATGCGAAGGCCGCGGCTTCTATCGCCTGTGACGGCATGAACAAGGCAGCTGCAGCTGCGGGTGACAGCCTCAAAGTTGCGGCTGGGAGTGTAGCGGGTGGTGTTCACGACGCGGCGCGTGCCCTTGAACACTTGCCCGCCCGGGCCAGCGCAGCGGCGGTGGGTGTCATCCACGCCTTCTACACCCGCCTCGAGCGCTTCACCGCGCTGTACGTGGTACTCCCAGCCACGCTGCTTGGCATCGCAGCTTTCATCGCGGCCCGCCCAGAGCTCTCCTGGGTCCTCACCTCCTGGGCGCTGCACCTTGCCCGCACGTGGTGGCCGCTGCTCCTCCTCGGCGCCGCATGGACCGTGGCGTTTTGGTACCTCCTCGCCAAGCTACAGCGCTTGGACGCAGCGCTGTGTCAGGCCATGACACTATCCCTAGGGGCCTCTTCACTTCCCGTGGGCGCCATCCTGCCGTACGCCAGCAGCCGCGCCGCCCCCAACGGCTTCCTTCTGTGCGACGGCCAGCGCTACCCGAGGGCTCAGTACGCCACACTTGCCCGTCTTGTAGAAACCCACTTCGCCTCCTACGACGACTGCCCGCCCGACATGTTCCACGTTCCCGACCTGCGGGGCAAGGTCTTGGTGGGCTGCGGCACGGACGAGTGGCGGCGGCTCACCAAGCGCGTGGTGGGGGAGTTCCTGGGCGAGGAGGCTCACGTGCTCACAGCCGCGGAGCTGCCGCCCCACACCCACGGCGGAACAACTGAGGAGATTGGCGGCGAGCACGTCCATCGCACCGTCGTGCCACCTTTGCCCCCCATGTTTGCGGCTCAACCCGGCGCCAGCAAAGCCGGGCTGGTGGCCAGCTCCGGCTTTGCAGTCCTCGACGGCCTTCGCAGCTGGGTGCAGCACCGGCACGGCTTTACCACGGACCATGGTGCCGGCTTGGAGGGCAAGCCACACAACAACATGCAGCCCTCACTGGTGGTTTCCTTCATCATCAAGGCCGAGTAGAGCAGGGGGCAACAAATTGATTCGTGTCGCCAAATCTGAGGCGCTGACAGAGCACAGTATCGTCGCTGCCACACTATCGTAGGAGTTCGGTGGTTGCTGGGAGGTGTGGAGGTTGACAAGGGAGAACGACCTGTGTGTGCGCCATGCACTTGTATGGTACAGCATGCATGCTGTACGGCAGCCTCATTCCGCCCGCGGTGAGGATAGGCTAGCGCGCAGCTCCCGTCTCGTTAAGACGGGAGCACCGCTTCATACGCCGCTTCATGCGTACTGAGACCTGTAACGTCAGAGTTGTTGCATGCCTTGCCTTCTCTACTGCCAGTCGAAGCAGTCTCTGTGCTACCCTGTCGACAATCTACTCGGAGCGCGTCTCCGCACGGCGTCCGTCAGTCGCCGTTCTCCAGCCGCGAGTCCTGGGCTACGCCCTTGGCCTTAGCTCGCAATTTTGTTCCCGTCTTAACGCGACGTCGCTCAGAGCAGCGTTCTGGATGCCAGGAGAGGGTGGCTCCTCGGCACCGACAAAAGTCTTCCCAGCCGGCATCGGTATGCCACGAACCATAGTGTGTCCTGACAGCGCACATTGCCCCTGCTTGGGTGCTGCAGGAGCCCGGCTGAGCCGTCTGCCCGTATTAGCTGGACACCTGGGGTCGGGCTCAAGTGTTACAGGGGTTGTCGGTTGATGTTGGTGGCTGGGGCTTGGGGTTCTGTGACGTGACCAGATGGAAGGCACGGTGATGCGCTCTGTACCTGGCTCGCTTCCCGGGTTAGGCAATGGGCGATGCTTTTGAAGTACGAGGTGTGCTATGCATGACCGCTGTGGGCGTCACGGGGCAAGGAAGCTGAGGGACCTGGGAAGACGGTGATGGGCCCTTTGACGGCTCCAAGCAAGGCACCCTGACTCCGTTTACAGTAGCATCGGTGTGCGGTTTCGGCTGTCCTCCGCCCCACCCCCTGAACCGCGTCAGCCCAGACCCGAGAGGGTAGTGAGACACGGCAAAATTGAGGCTGGCAGCATGCAACCCACACTGAACCGACCGTAAAGAGGCAACCCTAGCGGCAGATGGCGGCACGCCGGGAGGGCTCAAGGGCCTGCTGCAGGGCTCGAGGGCGGGAGGGTCCCGCCACTGCTGCACTTTGGTTGCATGAGGCCGAACGCACTCTCGCCGCCAGGAGACTCAACACAAGTGGACAATGGCAACTAGCTTGAACCCTGGACGAACTGGCGGGAACTTAACAGGGGCCGCAACGAGCGGGGAGGGGCTCGGGGCTTGTTGTGGGGCTGTAGTGCAGAGTGGAGTGTCCCTGAGATCGCCCCACGAGAGGGCCTCCCCGGTCCCGCCACGCCGCGTACATGGCATACTGGGGCCGCTCTGGGCCGCGGAGGGCTGGGCCGGCCCAGGCCCCGGCCCCGCGGGCCCAAGCGGTACGGCAAATCCCACATTCATGTAAAGACTCCCCGAATGTCCGTTATTGGCGAAAGCACAGCTACTAACCAATAGCCTTATCGCGCGGCCACACGAGGCCACCACCTTTCTGTGCTCGGCGCCGGAACGCACTTCTCGCACGCGTTAACGCGCGATGGCACAAGTCGGCTTTGGAAACAAGTGAGTATTCTGCCGTCGTAAGCCATCGAGCTCCTTTCGCTGTGCACGCGCACCGAACCCACCACGGACTGCCCCACCCACCCACCGCCGCGCGCGGCCCATACGGGCCCCACCTCATCCGCACCCTGCCCATGCGCACGCCGCCGCCGACAGCTCCCTTGAACGCACAAGCTCACAGCTTTCCCAAGCCCCAACTTCCGTCACGTCCTGTGCGCAGAATCGAGGTGTTCGACCTCAACAAAGCCCGACCGATTGCTCGTCAGCTGGGCGATGACATGCGGTACCTCGCGGAACACGTCGCCCTAGCCTTAGCTTACGTTGGCGCCAATTTCAAGGAGGCGGCTGGAGCGCTAGGACGGGGAGCCCAGGATGCTGCTGCCGCCATCGACGCCTTGCCCGCCAACGCGGAGCGCGCCGCCGTGGGCGCTCTGGAGCAGGGGTTCAGACCGGCCATGCACGACTTCTTTGCGTGCGCAAAGGAGTACACGTGGTGGTGCGGGTGGGTGCCCCTCTTCGTATTTGTCATGTTGGTGGCAGCGCTATTCCGCCCAGAGCCGCTGAGCTGCTCTGCTAGCGCAGCTGGGGTGCGCAAGCCTGTTGCCGCCCTCGCCGTCGGCTTTGCTGCGTTTGGGGTGGCACTTTCCTGGTACTGCCACGTGCGTGCCAAAGCGCAGAAACGGGCCCCACCGGTGCCTGCCAACCCGGCCTCCGCCTCCGAGGATAAGCGGCTCCACCTGGTGGGTGTGGACAAGCGCGGCCAGGGGGTGCGGGGCACGCCGCTGTTTGTCCGCAACCCCAGCGGAGACCGGATCTTTACGGTGGTAGCGGCTGACAGGCCCGTGAAGCCACAGCAGAAAGTGGCTTTGGTTGAGAGCGGCATGAAGTGCAAGCCCGCACTGGCTCCGGGCCATGTCAAGGCGGAGTGAGGGGGACCAGTGGGTGGCTGACGCGAGGTCTGCTGTAGGGATCCTGGGTTGCATGGCGGCCAAGACTTGGCTCTTCTAGAGGGCTGGGACACTGGCAGGGCTGGGTACACTGGCAAGGCGCATCAGTACGCATGCAGACGTACCTGGGGTGATGGTTCTTTCTTAGTGCTGGCTTAGTGGGCTCATGAGCCTCTTCATAACGTTCAAGGGGCGGGCGGAGGTGAGGGGCAGGGCGCAGCCTGTGGGGGCAGCATCTGTTTGGTCAGAGGCAGCAAGGGAAATACTCAAGGGAAAGTCGGCTTCGGAGGCGTGTCGGAGTTGGGGAGGTGCTTGCTGGGCGGCAAACTGAATGCAAGGTTCAAGGCTTAGAGGGAAAGTGAGAGAAGTGGGGGGCAGGAAAGGAAAAGATAAAGCCTTGGTAGCCGTGGCCACCACACACAGCCCCCGCCGTGCCTATGCCGAGGACCCAGTCTCCCAGGGTCCCGGTCTCTGCCGGTCGCCGACGGCATGTGCGCAGCTTCATTCAGCGACGTCACTCAGGCCTGCTTGCTTTGATAAGGAACGACGCGTTACCGGGCTGCGGCCGGCGGGCAGCAGAGCTGCCGGCCCCGCATCAGGGGAAGAGGTCAACTTCCCCCGACCCCAGCAGGCGCTCCCTGAAGGAGAGTAGTCGCAAACCGTGTCCGCCACCTACTCCTTAAGTTCCTGGCCCTTCAAAGCAAGAGGTTGGTACAGCACGAGCGGCCCAAACCGCGCTCGACTTGCACCCGAGGGTCCCACAGCACCTTGCTGAGCTTCGCATCCTGCGGCCCTCCACGGAGGGCACCTCCACAGACCCGGCTCGCTCCCTAAGGGGCCACACAGATGCCCTACTCAGCCTAAGTCGTACGCCATCCATTGCATATACTTTGCTCAGTGCTGTGCCATCCGCATCCCGATAACTCATCAGCCGCAGCCTTTAAGACCACTGCGGTTTCTGCATCTACCCCACAGCCCGCTCTCTCTACGTCACCTGACCTCCTCACCCCACGCTCCTGCGCATCCCGGACGCACACAATGGTACGCATCTCACACACAGGTACCACTATCTGTTACTTCAGCCTCCCTCATAGTGAAGATCAGACCGTGGGAAAGACAGCCAAGAGACTCAACAGTCCACTCCTGTGTCGCCAAGTTCACATGGGTAGTGCCCCCAGCGCCCCTGAATCACAACAGCCAAACATAGGCGAGTCCTGCCCAATAACAAGTCACTGCCCTATCCAAGGGCTGAGCCCTTAACGCCGCGAGGCAACCCGCAAAGCCAGACTTGGCCGGGGGCTTCTAGACAAGCGGGGCGCCCCCATGGGGGCGGAAAAGGGCTGAGCCCCTCACCCATCTACGCAACCCATTCCCCGTGGTAACCGTGGGCGCACTATACTCCAACCGAGCTTTAACGCGTTGATAGCAGGTTGTCCGGGGACCCGCACCCCTCGGCACAGACTTAGCTGCCCGGTCTTATCTACACGGACACCGGGGTAATCCCGGGGGGCTTCGCCGCCCGAAGAGCCTGACGGTGGCGGCTCAGCCCAAAACGTTGAGCGCCCAAGGGTCACTGCCAGTGTGGGTCGGACTCCTCACCACACGCTACGCTAAGCCCGCTTGCACAGGCCGGCCTCCTGCACCTGCCCCTCCCCTGACCCCCCCTCTCCACCTCCACCCCCACCCCTCGCACGCTGGAGTCCGCGCTTGACTCAGGTCCGCCCCCGTAACGTGCCGCAGCTAGAACACGATCCGGGCCGGGTGGCGCTGGAAGTAATCGAATTTGAGGTCCATGTTATCCTTGAAGCCCTGCTGGAAGGCCTGCGCGCGGGGCGGGCACCGAAAAGGAAGCTCCGTTCAAACATGTCGCCGCAAGCGATGCGGCACCTGCGCGTGCCCCTGGTCACCAGCGTCGGCGAGGCCCTCCTGGTAGCCTGTTGCTCCGAATGCGGCCTCCCCGCTAGGGCGTGGCACCCGGGCTTGGCTCCCCCTCAGCCCCACACGTGCGGCGCCCGGTCCTCCGGCCGGCCCCGATCCCTGATCCCACCCGCACGCATCCGCCCAGCCAGCCCCATCGCCCCAGCCGGCCCCGCGCTAGCCAGCTCACCAGTAGCGCCGCGTCCGGCTCCGGCTCCGGACGGTCCAACTCCGCTACCACCGCCTGCCCCACGCCCTGGCGGCACCAGGGGTGGGCCAGCACCTGCGCCAGGCTGAGCCGCTTCTGGAAACGCGCCTGCAGCATGCCGTCCAGCAGGTCCCGCAGGATGGGGTCCGCGGGCCAGGCCTCCTGCGGCGGCCACCAGCGGCTGGCGGCCTTGTTGCGTGTGAGCACGGCGCGGTCTGTGGCGAGCTTGAGGTTCAGGGGGCCGCCCGTCGGGCTGCCGAAGCAAAAGGGCATGAAGTGGCCGAAGATCATCTGCAAGGATGGCACCGGCGGTAGGTAGGTGAAGCTGAGTTGGTGTTCAAGGACAAGGCAGGGCGGGGGGCGGAGGCCTGCGGGGCTGTGGGGGGGCTGCCCTCCCACTCCAGCGGAGCCCGGCCCACGCAGCGCAGCGGTACCCGGCCCACCTGGAACAACGTCACGCCGCAGCTGTAGACTGGGGCAAGCATGGCAGGGGGCAGCGGGGAAAGACAGAGGGGAGGTACGGGCGTTGATGGGGCTGGACCATGGCACCCATCCACCCGCACTATCCACAGGAACCCACGTACTCCTGATGTGGCCCGCACCTAGACAGAGGTCACTGCTTGGAGAGTCCCTGCCTTGACCTGCGTGCCAACACCCCCAACGATACGCCGAGATGGTACGCCCGCTTTGGGTCCCCACACCCTCTCGCCTTGCAGCGAGCCCCTGGAAACCCAGCCTCCTGAACCAGATGCACCACGCTCACACGCGCACACGCTCCCAGGCTCGCTCACCGTCGACCTTGCCCCCGTCGTAGTGCCCCTGCTCGTCCCGCAGGTTCATGTCGTACACCTCGGGCGCCATGTACACAGGGGTGCCCACCACCGTGCCCAGCGCCCCGTCCTCTTCCAGGCACTTGCTGAGCCCAAAGTCCGCAACCTGCCGTGGTGGGACGGAGACCGAGAGAAGAGGCGGAGCGATGGGTGCATGGGTGCATGCTTGGGTCGGCGTTGTGGCGGCCCTGTCGGCCCCAAGCTCCGGGGCTGATCTCAGCCCACGAGGACAGAACACAGAGAGGGCCTATCTCTGCGCATCGTGCTACCGCGTTGCCCACCTTGAGTAGCTTTTCCGAGATGAGGCAGTTGTCCGGCTTGATGTCCCTGGCGAGGGACGTGAACAAGCAAGCTTCAGGGTGGAGCCCCATGCGCGTGGTGCCCCCCTTCCAGACCTCCTGCCTCCTGCCCCTCACCGGTTGAAGATGTGCTGGGCGTGGCCGTGACGGAGGCCCAGCAGCTGCGGACCAAGATACGGTGGGATGAGGGACAGACCCCTGATCACGGCGTGCCCTCCAAAGCGACGCCGCTCGGCCCAACGGTCATGCACGCACGTGGCACGGACGGCCTCACCAGCTGCAGGAACATGACCCTGGCTCTGTTCTGCTCCAGCGGGATGTGCTTGGAGAGTGCGCTCCCCTCCGCGTACTCGAGGACCTGGGAGGGGTCCGTCCGGGAGCGCGGTTGCGCAGTGGGCAGCGGTGCCTTGCTCGGGATCCCAGCCGGCTGTTGCTCCAGCGTACCGGTAGTACCCTTAGCCCCAGGCACTGACTGCCCAGGCTGCCTCGATAAGCACACACCGTCCCCGGCAACCCCAGGCCAGCTTATCAAGCCCGCGTGGGCCCCGCACCCCCCCCCTCCCCACCAGGAAGATGCGCTCTCGCCCGTCGTTGTCGGCTGACACTCGCGGCACCCTCGTCGTAACACCCACCTGAGGCACAGGGAGTGGTGCAGCCTTCGCAGCAGTCGAGGCAGGGTCGGGTCACGCCAGCTCCGATGCCCCTAAAACCCGCCTTGCAACTCTGCCCTCACACATGGTCCCATCCCTTTGTGTCGGGCCATGCGGTGGCGCCAAGGCGTTCCCCCGTCGGCGTTCTCCTGCGGAGCTCGCCTGCCAAGTACCAACCTCCCCCTTCCCGGCACAGCGCGCCATCCATCGCAACGTGCCCATCTCATGTGGCGTCCGGGTCCCCGCCCCACACCCCCGCACCCCACCCCTCACGTCAAATAGTCGGCACACATGCTGTGAGTTGAGCACGCCCTGGTTTTTGGCTTCGCGCTTCAGCTTGTCTAGATGGTCGTTGTTGCATGCGGCTAGTGGCTTCTGGAAGGGGTGAGCCGGTTGAGGCAGGGGCTCAGCACGGGCAGGGCTGGGGAGGCGAAAACCCGGCACCCCGGGAGCACCCAGTTTCTTGTCCGCACCTTGTTGATCTTTACTGCCACTGGCTCGAGGTTGCCATCCGCGTTCTTTCGGGAGCAGAGCCATACCTGTGCACAGTGGATGCCATCGCGGGCAAGGTGGCTCATATATGCTACAGCGGAGCCTGAGCTTTCATCTATGCACAGTGACGTGCTCCACGCAGACAGGGGCCATCAAGGTGAAGCCCAGTTATGAGTTCATAAACCAGCTGCCACGAGCACTTGCAAGGGCCGTAGCTTGCCTCGCCAAAGCTGCCAGTGCCAAGCAACGTTGCGTTGCCAACGAAGCCTTCGGGAAGGCCGAGCGCAGCGGCATCAACTCCCGAAGCCATTCGCGCAAGCGAGACAAGCTCTGAGTAGGCACGATACGGCGTCTATGAGGTGTGGGTAACTGAACGCCCTGTGAGTGGAGGCGGATGCAATGTGATTTTGCGGGCCCGGGCCTGGACTGGACGCTGGGCCCGACGAGGGCGCTGGACGCACCTCCTCGCCACCTCCTAGCTAGGAGGTGGACCCCCCGGCAGGCCCCGGCCAATGACCTGCGCCCACCCATGCGGTCACCTGTGCTGCCCGTCGCCCTGCTTGTTTTTCTTCCCGTCGCGTCGCACAGAGCTTCGATGCGGCCAGCTGCATACCCCGTCGTCACGGCCCCTGCGAGCCCCATGCCCTTCGCCACGACCAAGCGACCCTCGCGTCGTTGATACTTGTACCCCTAAGCGGGTACAGCGCCCCCGGCCAATGAGATAACTGCGGCATTCGTCGACGGCGCACTGCCCAGCGCCTGTTTGCTGTGGGGACGCCTGGGACGGAAACGTTACAGCCAGCCCGTGGCAGACACACAGGAGGTCAGGAGCCTCCACTTCAGTTGCTCCCCTCCAGGCGCCAGGCGGTGCCCAGGGCCCCAGGCAATCCTTACGTGCCCAGGCGGCCAGGCGTGCAGTGCCACCTACTATTCGATCCTTTACATCGGCAAGACAGGGGCTGCCAGTTCATCCGCCACGACTGCCATAAATCCCATAAGCCTCTTTCCCTAATCCTTCAGGCGGACGAGGCGGTGCCCACGGTCCGCGTCCGTCACATGCCGTGGGCTGACGTGCCGCCAATCCGTCCCGGGCTCCCGGCCACCGACCGGGAGACAGTGACCGGCCTACACAGCGGCAGGGGATGATTGCCCAGCACCACCCGGGCGAGCCTCCGGATCCCAGCCGGCCAGCCCCCAGCCCACCCATGCGCACGCGGCCTGGGGGAGGGTCGTTCTGGACACCGGAAGGCACTGGCACTGAACGGGGCAGCACTGTACCGCTCACGGTTGAGACCTGACATCTTGGCCACACCGCCTTTCTCAGCTCTCGACTCGCCCAAAGCCGGGCTGCAACCACCGCGCGCACACCAAACGGTTGATGTCGAACCCCTTGACACGCCATCCACCTGACCGCCACACACACACCGCCCTCCCCGGCTCATGCGAGCAACCCTTCTCTCTCTCTCTCACACACACACACATCCTGCTTTACTCGCTACTCACAGCTACTCATATGGGGTTAGCGCAACTCTGCGTTGGCGCCGGCTCTTGGACCGCGGCTCCCCTGCTTCGGTAATTCTCCCATGCATACTCTTGGTGCACTCATTTCGATACCACAATAAGGAGATATCGGGAATATCAATTCTGGGGATGAAGACTTTCGGAGGTTGGTAGGGGGTTGCGTCTCAGCCCCCAACAACCATGACCAATCTGATTGATACAGCATACGTAACAGAATGACTGCGCTCCATCCCCATGACATGACCTTCTGCCTAACGTTAGACTTTGTACGTTGCGCCTATGCAACCCTCGTGCCCCGCCCGACCAGCCCGGCACACTCCTCTAGGCCGCCAGGAGGGCAGCTCGCGTGTCCAACATTACCCCGAACTTCCACTCCATGTCGGCGCGAAAGGCGGCCTTAAACTCCTGAGGAAGACGCGAGGTTGAACGCGTGAACGCTAGCTGGATGGGCATGGCATGTACAGAGCGTCATGGGCTGCGATGGCTGGGTTGTGCCAGGCGGTGTCACCCAAACGCAGCTCTGAAGTACCTAACGCGGCTTACCCAGCCCCTCCCCCGCGGCCCCCCGCACGGCGCACCTCGTGCCGTGCATCCAGCACCGGCTCCTTCTTCAGCTCCCGGATCAGGTTCTCCTGGACGTTCCGAGCGCACCACGGGTGCGCAATCACCTGCGTCAGGCTGAGCCGTCGCCGGGGATCCGCCTGCAGCATGCCGTCCAGCAGGTCCCGCAGGATGGGGTCCGCGGGCCAGTTCTCCTGCGGTGGCCACCAGCGGCTGGCGGCCTTGTTCTGTGCGAGGGCCAGCCGGTCAGCGGCCAGACCCAGATCGAGGGAGCGGCCGTCGCTGGCGTGGAACCAGAAGGGCAGGCGGCCCCGGCCGAACACCATCTGCAGAGGTACACGGCACGGCAGCAAGGGAGGCAGCTGATGGCAACCACGGGTTTGCAAGGAGCTGCGTCGCATGCTGGTGTAACGGCATCCGTGCCTGTACACAGCAACTGGTGCACGACACCTGATGGCCTCATCCCGCGGGCCCACCTGGAAGAGCGTTGCCCCGCAGCTGTAGACTGGGGGCGGTGCCGCGGGGGGAGTGCCAGGGAGGGAGGCGTTGAGGCGTTTGGTTCCCCGCGCATCCGTGACTTGCGGCATCTCCGGGTGCTAAGCATGTATCTAGTCAAGGCTACCGCGTGCAATGCCAAGAGGTAACGAGCAAGAGCGCAAGCTCCTTGCAACTGCCTGACCTACCCGCACCCAAGCAACCTGCTCCGTCAGCTGCTGAGAGCACGCTGCCCTCGCCCTCCGTAATGCACAAGCTAGCGCTCGCTCACCGTCGACCTTGCCCCCGTCGTAGTGCCCCTGCTCGTCCCGCAGGTTCATGTCGTACACCTCGGGCGCCATGTACACAGGGGTGCCCACCACCGTGCCCAGCGCCCCGTCCTCTTCCAGGCACTTGCTGAGCCCAAAGTCCGCAACCTGCCGTGGTGGGAGTGACGGGAGCAGGAACGCTGGGTTTCGGAAGCCTTTTCGTGCCAACCCGGCGGAGACGCAGAGCGCACAGTACCACGGGACACCCTGTGCAGCTCAGGTCACACCTTGAGGAGGCCGCCCGCAATGAGGCAGTTGTCGGGCTTGATGTCCCTGGCCAATCAAGGATCACGGAAGGAATCTCAAAAGACCGTAGGCGGACGTCCAGCTCCGGGTGCGGGAACGAGGGGCCGAACCACACAGCCGCAACGCGGTGGGCACACAAGCGCCCCGATCCAGAAGCTGCGCGCACGGCCCTTCCACCAGCCCTCACCGGATGTAAATGTTCTGGGCATGGCAGTGTCGCAACCCGAACAGCTGCACGACATGGGGAATCCGGCATTAGTAAGGCTTTGCCAAGGGGGCTCGCTTGCCCTCGGATGCGTGCCCCTGGCACCGCCTGCCCGGACCCACCAGCTGCAGGAAGTTCCACCTCGCGGAGCCCTCGCTGAAGGGGATGTGGTTCGTGAGCGCCATGCCCTCCGCATACTCGAGCACCTGAGGTGGGGCCGCCGCAGGCGAGTGGAAATCAGATCGCCCCCAACAGAGGGAGGAGAGCCGGCTACTTAGACAAGCATGCAGGCAGCCAATGCGCTGAGAGTGTCCCTGCATGGCTGCAAGCCAAGGGGCCGCCGCCCCCACCCTCACGCACCAGGTAGATGCGCACGCGGCCGTCGTTGTCTGCCGACACGGGCGGCACGTGCTGGGTGCACCCCACCTGGCAGCCGGGCGGCGGGGAGGGAGGGAGGCGTGGGCCGGCAGCCACACACACGTGACAGCGCAGAGCAAGGGTACCCGCTGCCTCCGGATACTGAGTATTCACGGAATGCGCGGGCAAAGTGCAAGGCAGCTCAGCACCGCATGCGGCGAGCGGATCCCTCCCCCGCTCACATCGTGCAGCTGGCAAACGTGCAGGGAGGCCAGGACGCCCTGGTTGATGGCCTCGCGTCTGAGCCGCTCCAGCTGCTCGTCGGTGCAGTCCACGAGCGCCCTCTGCAGGGCAGGGCGGGTGGGGGCAGGTGGGGGCCGGCCACGGTGTGGGTGCGTGCGCGCACGCACGGCGCCCCGGTCCCGGCGAGTCCCGGCGGGTTGAGACAAGACCCGACTGTACACGCACCTTTGTAATCTTCACCGCGACCTGCTCGACCGCACCGTTCTTCAGGCGACAGCACAGCCAAACCTGCGATGGGCGCACGCATACTTCGCCCTCAGCACAAGCCTTGATCGTTTCAACGTCATAGCTCTGTATAATATTGGAGCGCCAGAGCACATCCAATCGCGAGCACACGGCTAGTTGCGCAAACATAATAAGAAGCCGCTCTCGCGCAAGCTTGCCTCGCCAAAGCCGCCTGTGCCTAGTAGCGTTGCCTGGCCCACAAAGCTTGCGGGAAGGCCGAGAGCTGCCGCCTCCATGTCCGCAGACGGGATCGGTGCCAACTGCCTGCACGCGCAGCTAGGCTAAAAGCTGATCAGTGATGATGGCCTGTACTGAGTGGGCAGCGCGATATGGCGTATGGGTGGTGACGCATGCAGGGCGACTCGATGAAGGGGGGCCCAATGCGGGCCTAATGCTGGCCCGACCGCGGCGCACGAACCGTCGCCAATTTCACGAGGCCTGGGGCTCGTACCCCAGCCGCACACGGCATCCCGCTACCAAATCCCTGCGCATCATATGATGGGTCCAAGCAAAACACAGCTGCAGGGTAACCAGGACCCCATCCACTCCAGGTTCGCACCCAATCCCTGACAATACTGGCACTATCGGCGCAGCACTGCACAGCATTATCTACGCAGCGAGCGCATCATAGCCTGGGTGCCACCCAAGCATCCACACCCCATCAGAAACACACCAACATCGCCATCACGCGTCATGCACTCATGCATGCGGCCACACGGCCATGCGGCCCGGTACCCCACAGGCCCTGGCCGCATCAAACCCTTCAATTCTTCACTTGCACAGTTGCAATCCAGTCCTAAATCGATCTGTCTTGTAACAGCAACCAGTACACGAGAGCATGCCGATGCTCCCTGAGTTCATGAGCGCACGGCCCGCCCTCGCTACATTCCCGGTGCCTTGCTACGGCCCTGTGCCGAACGGTGAGGGACGGGGCAGGCCCAGAGGCGGCGGCGGCGGGGGCAGCAGCAGAGGCGGCGGGGATGGAACCTGGGATGGGTTCTCCATGCGAAGGAGTGGGGGCGCCGAGCAGTAGTTTCTGACGCGTCCACGTGCAGGCATGGCAGGGGTCAGCAACGCTGCCCAAACTTGACGGCGCAAGGGCGCCGCAGGCCGCTCCTCCTCCTCCTGTCGCGCCACCATGGTCCGCAAACGCTTCACCACCGTGGCCATGGCGGGGCGGTCCTCCGGCCTCAGTGCGAGGCAGTCCCTAGCGAGGTCGTACGCGTCGTCTCGGAGCAGGGGCGACAAGTACTCTAGGAGGCCGCCCGACTCCAGTTTGCGCAGCAGGCAGCCGGGCAGCTGCTCCAGCTGCTCCGGCGTGGTGAGGAGAAGGCCCTCCAGCTGCGGCGCATAATACAGTGGGTGCAGGTGGGGAGCGCGGCGTCAGCATGAGGGGAGGGGGGTACTAGGTATACCTTGCTTGTGTGTTGGCGGGGCGGGGATGCAGCATGATTTGCTTGCTGCGACAAGGCGCGCATGCTGCAGCGGAGCGTACTGGCGTGACTCAGACCAGGCCCGAACCCAAGCTTACCTGCTTGTTCCATGGCGGCCGGCCCTCCCCCAGGTGGACGAGGTCCTTGTCCAGCAGCTCATAGATTTTGTGGTCCTTGCACGACACTAGCTGGCAGAAGATCACGCCCCAGCCGTACACGTCAACCTAGGGGCCAGTGAGAACGTGTGATGACTGCAAAGGGGGCTGTGGCCAGATCGGTTGCTGGATCCTGGGCGGTCATGCGACCTGCCGACCCCTACACCCCAGCGCACCTCGGTGCCGTAGCGACGGTCGGGGCCGTACTTGGTGAGCTCTGGGGCCATCCACAGCGGGCTGCCCCGGACCTGCTCGCTCTGTATGCCTTCCGGCACCTTTGACTTGCTGATGCCAAAGTCCGTGATCTGGAACCGGGGTGAAGCCCAAGCACGAAGGTTGCCGGCAGGTAATGGCCATCAAAAAACCTTTAGGCTCTAGGTGCGCTTGCGCTGGCTCACCCGGACATGCAGGTTGTCTGTGAGCAGGACGTTGTCTGCCGCATGCGGAGACAAGGCGCGGGCGCACCAAGGGGAAGTGAGCTTACTTAGGGCATCGTTGCAGACGGCCAGCCGCGGGCGCAGCGTGTCATCGGTGCCCACCTGGCTTGACATCTCGGTGGACTATGGGCTCGGGCTTGTGGGAGTGCAGGAACAGCAGGCCCTGGGGGTAGGGAGGATGGCAAGGGGGGTGGGTGGGGGCGGAAATTATATAACGAATACACATTCGCGGGCGGAGCGAGGGGGTGGACGGGCAGGCGGGAGAATGGGGGGTGGGGGCGGGGGTGCCGGGGTTGGGTGGGTTCGTGCCGCCGGTGGGTCGCTCAACGTGGGGCCCGTCCAGAAACTGAGCGCTGCCGTGCGCTGCTCTGCACCCACAACCTGCGCGTTGCTGTGCGCTGCTTTTCTTGCTAGCTATTATCTGGACTAGACCAAATGGGATCTTGTTTTGGGGGCGGGCGGAGGACGGGCTCGGTGGGATGTGGGAGGGAGGTCAGGATTGGAAGGGAAGGTCCTCGACCGCCGCTCCCAACTTGCCTCTGCCAGCTCCAGCGCCACTCGAAGGCGTTTTAGCGGAGTCAGCTGCCGTGCGCCCTTGAGCCGCTCCGCCTCCTGAAGGAACAGGCGCTGGAGGTCCAGCGGGTACCTGGGGGCGAGCACACCAGCCAAGCGGTCTCAGCCTCAGCCTCTGACTCCGTCAGTCATGTCCGCACCCGCACCCACACCCCGCCGCCCACCGGGCTCTGCCCCGCCGATGCCCACGCGGAGTCTACGCTGGTTGCCGCGCCCAGGCCGCTCCCACCAGGCCATGACGATGCACGTCTCGCGCGTGTGTGGGTTGGTGGTGGTGCCCACCACCTGCGTGATCCGCTCGTTGTACGGCAGGGAGCGCATGATGGCGAACTCCTGCTGCAGTACGGCATTGTCTGGCTGGTGCAGGTTCTTCACGGCGACCTGTGGCGGCGGGGGGGCGGGTACCCGAGGGGTTGTACGGTACAACTCGTACCGAAGACGCACCCCTACCCAGCAAGGAGAACCTGTGAAGAGCAACACTGCGTCGCCCATAGCAGCGTACGGCAGCTCGAGGAGATGCAGCTCACCTTCATGCCCCTGTACCGGGCGGAGGATACCTGCCCCAAGCCCCCGGTCGCCACGCGTGTAACCCGCTCGAGCTCCGCCCACCCAACCACGAAGTCCCACGGCCGCATGCCGGCGGCTTCGGCTGCCGCCGTCAGGCCGTGCCGCGCCAGCGCCTCCCTCCACGCCTCCGCCACCCGCGCAAAGCTGCACAGCGCCGCATCCATGTCTCGAAGCCCGTCCTCCCGCGGCACCGCGCCGTCCGGGAAGCGAGGCAGCTGCTCGCGCTTCTGCCACACGCCCAGCCATGCGTCCCGGCTGGTAGCGAGGCGGATGGGGACGGCGGGGTCCGTGGGGCTGCCCAGCGACGCCCCCAGATCGAGAAGGGCGCCCACGGCCGCCGCCTCGCCACACGCCACGGCGCAGTGCAGCGGCGTCCACCCGCTGAACGCCCCCGCCTGCTCGCCGGCCGGGACAGCGATGCTGTCGGGCCGGGCCCTGTGCAGGGACCTGAGGGCTGGGGCCGAGCCGGCGCAGGCCGCCAAGTGGGCCGGGGCCCAGCCGGTGCTGGCGAGTTTCAGGGGGCTGGCGGGCGGTGCGCTGCCACTTTTGGGCGCCCCGGCCTCCATTGCCAGCAGAAGGGCAACTGTGCTGGCGTCCCCCGCGGCACAGGCCAGATGCAGAGGTGTCCTGGAACGGGCATGGGAGTGGCGCGAGATAACGTTACTGGCGTACCTGGACGGGACATCAGTCTGTGCGCCGTGACGTCGCCTCCTCCAACGCGCGCTGCGACCTCTCTTGTGCCAACCAGCGGCGCAGGCCTCCCCCTCTCCTACACATACCGGCACCAGTACCCAGCTACCCACATGCCATGCAAGTCTGCAGCCCGGGGATCAGCCCCCGCCTCGAGCAGCGTACACGCGGCGCCTGCAGCGGGACGCAGGTCGGGTGCAGGGGACGATCAGGTCGGGTGGGTTGGGCCTTCCCTGCGGCCGCGCACAGCGAAGATAACCCAACGTTCCATACCACCCACAACCCACAACCCACCCGACACCCCATTTCCGCACACCCACAACCCACAAGCAGCTCCTGCCCAGGCGGCGTAGTGCAGGGGGGTCATGCCGGCTTCGTCTCTGGCATCCAAAGGAAGAGCGCAAGGCGGAGCCAGGAGGCTCCGCAGGAGCTCGGGGTCGTCGTGAACCGCGGCCTCGTGCAGCAGCGAGCGGCCGCGAGAGGTCCTGTTGCTGCGTAGGCTGCGAGACTTCTGAGGGCAGAGGCGCGGGCAGGGGTGTGGGCGGGTGTGCCTGCGGGAAGGGTGTGTGTGGCGGGCACGGGCGTGCGAGCGGGGGCAGGAGCAGGCCGCACCTTGGCCGCAGTGGCGTCCTCGAGTAGGGCCTTCAGTGCGGGTGCTTGTCCGCCCTGGACGACATGCAGTACTTGAAGAAAGTATCCGGGGTCCTGAACGCTGCCGACGCTTGACACACACTGGCCCATGGCTCGGCTTGCTGACACCCGAGCTCCCAGGACCCGTGTACATAACCTAACTAACTGCAAGCGAGGTGTATACTGGCGAGCTTTACCCTGGCCGGGGGCGGCGATCAACCGCAGCGATCGAGGCAAGCCTCTTCTCCTGCGAGCCCTTCTCCAGTACACAGGCGCTCGGTGCTTTACACGTACATCACCCGCATAACTGCGACGACGCCTTTGCAATACACAACCATAGACTTAACCATGCCCGGCGCTGCAAACGGGTCCGGCCAAGCGCTCGCGGCTTTGAAGTCGCAGCTCGATGAAGTTAGCGGCTGTGCAATAGCTGCAAGAGCGGCCGATCGACCGCGTCTCTGGGTAAGCTTACCGTCAGTGGACGTGTCGGTGCGCTCCCGCCCCCCGAACGCCACCGCCACGCCCCTGTGCCTTGCAGGAAGGCGCCACCCCTCTTCACGTGGCAGCTGCTTGTGGCGCAGTCAAGGTTGCGAAGGTCTTGCTGGCATCCGGGCCGGAGTTGCTCGAGTCCCAAGATTCGGTGAGGGTAGTCTTGCAGGAAGGCACGGCGTACTGCTGGAAGGAAACCGCACCCTGCCCAGGCCCTGGCCTCACTTGCCCTGTCAACGGCTGGCGGGCCCCACCCCTGGTCCGTGCTCTACAGGGCGAATTGCTGCGTGGGTTGACGCCTCTGCATGTCGCCGCTGCGGCTGGCCAGACCCGGATGCTGCACCTGCTTCTGCAGGAGGGCGCGCAGCGTGACGCCGTCAGTCCTGTGAGCGAGCGACCGTGCGCGCGCGCGGGGGGACAGCGATGTCCTGCGGGAGCTTGTGCAGATCGTGTGCTGGCACAGTCAAGGCAGGCCGTCAGAGGTTGGGGCGAGTCAGCAGAGGCGGACCGTGGAGGGAGGCAGTGCGGTTTGGCCCTGAAAGGTGTACCCTCCCTGCCCTCCACTCCCGTCCCATCCCTTCCCATCCGTTTGTGGGCCCCGGTCGGCGGCTGTAGGACGATGGCTGCACCGCCCTCCATTTCGCGGCCATGAACGGACAGGCCGAGGCCGCCAAGGCGCTGCTCGCTGCGGGCGCCAAGAGGGATGCGGTCAACAAGGTGTGTGGGGGGGGAGGGGCAGTCTGAGTCGCGGGTACAGCGTCGCGGGTAGCAGGCAGGACAGGCGCACTGTCACATGACTCTCATGTACAACGCTCTTGGTGCCTGGGCGAGGGGTCGAACTGCCGCCAGACAGCTTCCTTCCTCTTGCGCCCACTCCCCCGCAGGACCATGCCACCGCCCTGGACCTGGCCCGCGACAAGAGCCACACGGACCTTGAGGCGCTGCTGCAGGCGTAGCTGCGGGGTGCAAGGTGTAAGAGTGTAGGGGTTTATAGGGTAAGCCCAGGCCCCACCTGAGGCCGTGGCTGTGGCCGGGTACCGGTGCCCTTTGTGGCCGCGTCATGACTGATGGGGGCGCCCCAGGTCGTGGCGGTGGGGTGTTCGACTGGACGGAGCCGCACGCGAGGGTGGACGACCAAGGCACGCGTGGGCGGCGGGCATGGAGACGGCGTCCTGTCTGTTTCTTGGTGCTGCTGCTCGGTGGGTTCTTGGTAGTCGGTCCGTCATTGCTGAGGTGTCCTTGGTGGATCAATGGCTGGAATGCCGTGGTGGCGTCCGTCTGGAGGTCAACTCCGGCCGGCGAACTGGAGCCCTGTGCTTGTCTGGGGTGCGGGCCGCGGACTGCCCCGCGGCAAAGATGAAGTGCACTGATGTGCACCGTGTAACCCGAGCAGGCATGACGGAGCCCTGCCTCGTGTGCCCGTGTGCCACACGGGCTGCTGCGGCTGCCGGCAAGGGCTGGCTGCGGCCTGGGGCCTGGCTAGCGGTTACACGCACGGGACACGGGAGGACTCGGGGCTTACATGCCTCCTGCTGCCCATGCCCGTCGGTGGCTCAGGCCCCCGGGTGCAATGGCGCCGCAAGCGCCGCACCAACGCAAACCCCGGGGGTCTCCGACCAGGAGAACCCTCTCTCTCCAACAGCCCGCAGCTCCAAGGGCACCCGCTGCCCATGCATGCCTCCCATCCAACGCCCCCGGCTGCAGTGGAGCCGCAAGCGCCACACCAACCCGTCCCCAGGGGATTCTCCAACAGCCCGCTTGCACGTCAACGCGTTCCCAAAGCAACGCAACCTTTGCTCTTCGGTGTGCAATGCCCTCAAGCAACCTCTCCATGCCCAGGGGTGCCCAGGGGGTCCCCTGCCCATGCCCGCCGTCCGCTGGCTCGCAGCAGCCACCCAGGCCCCCCCTGCACCCCCGCACCCCACGCTCACCTCCACGCCAGCCCCCGGTGCCCCACGCTCCGGCCTCGGCTGCTGCAAAACCACATCCTCTCACATCCTCTCAAGCTCCACGCACCTACTAAACCCCGTGTGAACATGCAGAATTAGTTCATCCTTTCAGCTGGTATGCAGCCCACCGGCCCCCCAACAGCCCACCGGCTGACCTCCGCGTAATCGCCGCCGTCCTCCCCACAGGCTCCCGGCTCGCCCCTTCACACACCCAGCACCCCGCTCCGCCCTCATCCGCGAAAGCTCGTCTATGCGGCGGCGGGCTTGGCCGCGGCGGCGGCGTCCTCGGCCTTGGCGGTGGAGCCCTTGGCGGGGGCGGCCGCCGCCGGCAGCTCCTCCACCTCGACCGGGGGCTTGACGGCCTGGGGGCGAGGGCGTGGGGGGAGGGTTAGCGAGGCGAGGCGTGGGGGTGGGGGCAGGCGAGGGGGGGTCATACAACCCCACAGCACCCCCGCAGCCTCCACCCCTCATCGGGCCCGCTGGCCGCCGCTGCTTCAGGTCCTTCAAGTCCACCCCGCTTCCCCCCCCCGCCTTCCCCCCCACCCCCCCTCCCCCCACCTGGTACTTGTCCTGCTTGGACTTGAGGATGCAGAAGGTGGCCCAGTAGTAGAAGGCCAGGATGCGGGCCTGGGGGGAGCAGGAGTTACGATGAGGCGGGGGCCGGGCGGGGGTGCGTGAGCCGGTGACGTGAGTGCGTCCCGCCTGTAACCGTCCGGTAACCTGCTCCCTCCGCATTCCCTCCTTCTAAGAAGCACCCCCCCCCTCCCCCCCCCGCTCGCCTGCTGCGCCACTCGGTCCCGGATGCGGGACTTGTCGAAACCCAGCCACCGCAGCACCGCAGCGCCGTCGCGCATGCCCCCGCCGTTGGCATCGGCCTCGAACTGGGGGGGGGCAAGAGGAGGGGCCGGGTTGTGAGGTTGAGAGGTTGTGAAGTCAGAGCTAAGCGCCACGACCGGTTCTTCCCTCCCCGTCCTCGCCACCCCGCCCACGCCCACGTGCCTCGTTACCCCAAGACCCGCTCCTCGGTCACGACTTCTTGCCTCGTTCCTCCCCCCTTGCCACCCTTCCCCCCTCCCCCCCCTCCCCTCCAGCGGCCTGCCTGCACGCCCTCGAACTCGTTGACCGCCAGCGCCTCGAAGGACTGCTTGATGAGCGAGGCGCGGGGCAGCCAGGACAGCAGGCGGGGCACGTTGTCGGCGTTGACGTAGTAGCCGCCGAAGCTGGGGGGCGGAGGGGGGGAGGGGGGGATCGGGGGGGGGGGGAGGTGAGGCGGGATGGGGGCAGACGGGTGAGGACCCTTGCGGTGCACTGCACGCCTGCGAGACGGCGGGGTCGCCCGCCAATTCTTATCCCCCTCCAGCCGAGACAACCCGTTCCCCCAAAGGCCACCACCCTCCCGGCCCTCCCCCCCTCCCCCCTCTCCCCCCGCTCACACGATCCACACCAGCATCACCGCCGGGCCGATGGCCATGGCGGCCTCAGTGGTGGGGGCCACACTGCCCACAGCCAGACCAAGGGCCTGGGGGGGTGGGGTGGGGGGTGGAGGGTAGGAGAAATGGAGGGCAGAGGGCGAAGTCAGCCACGCTGCCAAGAGCACCCTACGCCAGGCTTTGGGCTGCCCACAACGCAGCCGCCCTCCTATTCCCCCCATTCGCTGACCACTCGGGTCAGCAGCAACGGCGCCGCACGCAGACCCGCCCCTCAGCATTCCTTCCCCTCTACACCCGCCCCTCCGCACTTCCGCGGGCCCGGTCCCCCCCAACCCCCAACGTGCCCCCACGTTGCCCGCTTCGGTACCGATGTTGCCCTTTCCCCCACCCTCAGCCCTCAGCCCTTTTTCCAGCTTCGAGGAAGCTGACACCCATCTTGTCACCCCCGTTCGCCGACCGTTCCCCCCCCCCCCACCTGGCTGGTGAAGGACTCGAGCGTGATGATGCCCAGGAAGCGGGCGA